>CM076575.1:1447741444-1448092916 GCA_034641835.2 Pinus albicaulis
AAAGGGGATTATTACTTTAAAATTTACCTATATATTTCGAAAATCTTAACCAAAACCAAAACCAAAAATTTTTTTTAGAGTTTTGTGTCAATTTTCCATCTTTTTATCAAAACCTAGCCTCAAACCAGAAAGAGTCTAGAAACAAAAAATAAAACTAAACAACAAATGATATTTTAGCCTCAAGCCTTTAAAAACAGAATAGTAATCCAAATTACACTTATTCTAAGAACAAATAATCAAACACACACAACAATTCAACGTCAATCCAAAGTCATCATTCATATATTAAAATACTAGCAAACATATATGCCCATTAGGACTTAGTGTTGTAGCTTTCTCTGATACCATATGTAAGATCCATCTACTACCTACTAGGTCTGTGGTAGTGGATTCGGCGCATGGGCGTACAAAATACACTTTTCTTAGTAGGCTGGCTGCTTACCTACATAAGGGTCACAGGTCAAAATGGCTTGTTAAACATTAGTGGAACAAGTTCAACATCTAATAAGCTAGGTTAGAGAGGAAACATAGAATACTACATAAACAATAAAACAAAACAAAAACAACATGCACAAGATACACACTTGATAGAGCAAACACTCTAATAACTCAAAATGGAGAGCTATCTTTATTATGTGCTAGTGGTAGTAGAAGATAGAATGCTAAATATCTTGTAGTGGATCCTTTGAGCTATGGAGTTCCAATATCCAAGACAAGGAGGTCTCTTTCCCTCAAGTTTTCAACAAACTTCTCTTCCCTCTCAAAGGATGGTAGATCGACGAACATGTGGTGAACTCCTCTCTCTTGGACTGAAATGTTGGGTGGCCAACAACTGAGTCCTTCCAATCCCTTTGTTGTTGGACTACACAAGCTGGTTTGCTATGGAGAAATTTGGCCAACATAACAATGTGTCTCATGTTCTTCTTCCAAAGGCTGGCTTTTATAGATCATTTTCAAGTTCTCCCTCCTTCTCTTGGCCCAAGATGGATGGTGACACAAGAGTGGAGGTATGATTCATTTGTGTGTTGCATTAAAGCCTCAATGTGGCTCAAAGACGACTATACTTGATTAGGTTGAGTGAGAGTATTTTTAACCAAGTGTCCCAAGTGGTCCTAGATGGTTACATTTCGTCATCCATAGGACCGCGCAACTATCGAAGGCACAACACGGCTATCGAAGAAAAAATCGCATTGTGTGCCAAAAGTCCTTATTGCCTATGCGTTGTCCATAAATTTTTCCTTTGACCTTAGGAAGAATTAATTTTTTTTGGCTCTTCCTAATGTATTCATTCTATAGAAACCTTTATCTGTACTTTCTTCTTGAAATTTTTAATGTCTTTTGCATGTACAATTTTCCAGTTTTAAAAATTCCCCCCTAATGTATGAGGTATAGGAAGAACTGTATAACCGAAATACATTATGGTTTCTTTTCCTGTGTGATCCTTTTGAGAGAGAGAGAGAGTAAATTGCTTTGGAACTGAGTTGGGAGACTCCTTGTCTTAAGTAAAAAAGACACCATGCTTTGTTGGAAACCTTCAAGAGATAGAATGAATAAAATATTTCTACAAGGCAGGCATGTCCCATGCTCGTGATGTTTTGACTAGTTAAGCTTATGTGACAGATAGTGGTTTTGTTTATGCCACTTTTGGTAGTGACCTGTTGTTGGTGGATGACGACGGTTATTGATGCTCTTGAGGGTGTTTTTCTTTGAAAGAAGGTTGAATGTGGTGCCCACATGCATAATATTGGTATGGCACGTTTGTTTAGAATGCGTGCTCATTGTATGCTTGGGTATTTGATTGTTGGGGACCTTCCCATGTAAGCATTGCTGAAAGAGATGCTTATCAAGTCACGGGTCTTCAACGAATTCTGACAGAGTGAAACGATTATGAAGTATGATACCATCTTGACATGAAAGCTTATCTTGAAGTCGAATTTCAAGAGGATCGATGACATCAATGGCCAATGATGATTCCCATAGTGCCATCCAGGGATTCCCCTATTGTGGTGAGGAGTCATCCAAGGTACTACCTCCTTCTTGGAAAATGATTGCTATAGTCGACAAGAAGGAAGCATCAACTGATCGAAATGAGTACTGATGCAAGGGACCGGGGTTTCTGAAGTAGCAGGGTGTGGTGTGATGATTTAAATAGAAATGATGACGAGAAATGGTTATAACTGATGATGGTAGTTAAGTGGACCGAGGTCAAAGTTGTAAATGTGAGTGGCTGCAGTCATAATAATTTCTAGTGAGGAAATCCTAGAGTCGGTAGGACATCCAGGGTGGGTGTATGGTTACTATGAGTGTCATGGTTGGGTGTGGTAAAAGAATGTGTAGCTACGACCAAGGGTGATTAGGGACTGCTTCCAGGTGATAAATGTAAATGGATGGGTGGGAGTGCTCTCCTAAAAAATATTTGTACACTTGCCAAAATAATATAAAATGGGTTTGGATGTACAAGCACGGAGACAGGTGCCCCTATAAACGTGAATAATCCTTCACTATGGTGTGAGGAGTGTGTTTTGCTAAGGGCAGGGGCCCCATTGGTTGGTCTCGGTGCGGGGGTGATGAAGTAGATGAAAAATGTCGCAGATGGGTTATGCTGATGGGGGTGTGATAGGCCAAATGTGAAACGCGATGGTGCATTTTTTCTGATTTTCTTGTGAGAATGGCAGCCCGGGAAGGGGGTTTTCACATGACATGGGTAAAAATTGACTTGATGTATGATGGATGAATGACCATGAAGTGATTCTCGGGATTGGGGTTTTGATGGCCATGGCTCCAGAACTTTGGTGTGTGGTATACATGAGTGATGGACGCCATGGAGGGTGAGGTTCTATCGACCTGCAAGGGTGCTTATCATGTGCAAGGTGGGGTGATGATAAGCTTGGCCAGGTGAAAGAAGCCTATGGTCTATTTCTTCGAAGAAATGATGTTAGGATATGTAAAGATTCTTGGGGAGCCTATCATGTTGGGGGTAGAATGATACCTATTCTTGTACCTTTGTTGGTTGGGACATATGGTGATTTGGCATGTTTGTAATACGTTCAACCAATACCCCAAGTAAAAAGCATATTTTTCATACAAACATATTTGAAATAACTTAAATGTAAAGAAATAAGAGAGGACATACCTGAACTGCAGTATGGTGGATGTTGTGCCTAAAAATGACTTTTTTCTGAGGCGTGGATTTATGGGGTCTGCTTTGAAAATGATGTATTTTTCAGGAATATTGGACTGCTCGTAGGTCATCGTAGAACCCAGGTTGATCGAGTACCAAATTTGAAATAACTCTAGAGCAACAAAACTAGCGAAAAACTGATCTCGTTCATCGCAGAGTACACAGATCTGCACTGGAGCCTGAGGATGATTACAGGGAAGAGGTTGTCGTTCAAGTGACCGTCTATCCTCTGACATATACAATATGATCCTTGTTGCTTCCGTCCTTTGAGTTGTAGTGTTATTTGTGGAATCTGTGTCCGATTCGGCTAAGTCGGGGTTTTCAGCAACGAAGCGTTGCATGAAATCCAACATAGAACATAATCGATAGATATGGGGACAATGATGCACGTGGCGGTTGCTCTAACAAATATGACACGTATGTATTCTATGCCAAAATAAGTTTCTTTGGGAAACTTGCGGGATTTGATACCAATGGTTAAACGCCCTTAACTCAGGGCATTGTGTGATTAAGTGATCAAGCTCGTCACAAAGTTCGCAAACTGGGACATGTGGTGTGGCCTCTATTCATCGTCTCTGGGTCATTGAGGTGACTATATACAAGCAAGATTTAGGCTCCTTTCGTATGTACGATATGGTTTTGGGTTCACCCTTGTCCATTTGCATGGGTAGCACTGAGGGTTCCTCCTCGTAAGATTGTTCTAGGTCTTGCAAGGCATCCCTATATCGCGACATCTTTGGGAAATGATGGGAATAATGCCCATAATGGTCGCATATGGCACATGCATGATCGGTGCGTAATGATTTCTCTTGGTTGTTCGTGGCCTGTTCCTTTTTATGGGAATTCAAGTTCGCGACATTTCTTTCGGTGTGTAGAAGACATTTCAATTATTCTAACTCCGGGTAAATATTAGTAGGATGACCTATGATATCGCACAATGTGTAAAGTTGTAATGCCCTAGGTAAATTGGGGGTTTCGACTTTTTTCCATTTTTTGTTATTCTTCTTGGTCGTGTCAGCTGGCGCTGCTACAGGTGTTTCTTTAATTGTTATGACCTCTTGAGGAGAAATAGGGATTATTCCTGTAGAGGTGATGCCTGGACTTCCCAGCATGGCTGGAGGGACCAAATACCACACGGGTATTGAAAAGGCCATATTCGGCAATGTCATAGTTGGCATGACTTGTTTTGATACAAAACCAAGTGGGGGATGCAAAAACGAGGTTTATGAAATGGCATATGATAGGAATTCCATGCTAGTGGCTTCGGCATCCGTACTGCTGGTTTCTATGTCTGGGCTAGTTTCGGTGTTTGATGAGAGCATCATGCACACCAGTGCCCCCGTGCTTTTCTAGATTCCCTCTGGTATAATAGGGGGATCTCCTACGAATGACCCTAGGATAGATGATGGCTTGAATTGGCCTAGGTCAAATTCTGTATACTTTGTGAGTGGTGTTGTGATTGTGTCTACGTATGGTAGCATGACATCGAGAGCGGTCATAGGTTTCTTGTCGTAGTATGTGAGTTGGTCGATGGTGATGATCTGATCATCGTGGAAAACATCATTACCCTAAAGATAGAGGATGCGACTGCAGTCATGTCGTACATATAACTCCACCTAAGGAGTATATTGTAGTCTAGTTATGCATCTAAGACCTCTATGTCTATAAGGACTATCTTACTGGCCAGGTTTACTGGGAGATTTTGATACAAACTGACAGGGGCTGACGGACGATCGTCGTATTCTCTAAGCATGATGTCGGGCGATTTTAATTCAGGTGATCCTAACTTTTTCAAAACTTATTTGGACATGATACATGTGGATTCTCCTTCATCAATGAAGCATCGGTGTATGGTGATGTTCTGAACTGAAACCAGTATTTGGAAATCGATTAGAGAAGGAAGCCTCGAGCTTGCCTTGTCTAAGTCGAAAACCATTAGGCGTGAATCAGAAGGATCGATTGTGCCTAATGTAGAAAGTAAGGTTTTCCGTTGTCTTGGGCATGATTGTAGAACTTCCAAAGCTGACATAGTGATTGGTGATTGAGCTAAATCACCCACTATGCTATAGCTATGAGCAGCTTTAGAGTGATGTACCACATGCCTGGTTGTTCCCTTGACCATTTTTAGAAGGGGCTCTATAGGTACTTTGGAGATAATTAATGGTGCGGTAGGTGCACTCGTACTTGTCCTTGATGGGTTGGTGTCTGGAGGTGTATCCTAGTTCCTATTCCTTGTTTGGAAGAACAATTCTTTGCCAGCCATGTAGATCTCGTGACTACCTCCTTCGGTATCGTTTTGGGGTGGTTGTTGTTGCTGGATGTTAGCCACTTCTTGGTAGGGTAAGGTTTCCTGCATTATAGCAGGTTGTTGAGTAGGTCCCCCTTGTCCTCAATTACCCTGATTTTTTTTCAATTTGGGGATTTTGGGACAGTGGTAAGTGTAATGGCCATATTCACCACATATGGCACAAGAATGATTTTTCCTTAGACTGGGTCTCTTGTTTTTCCCTTGGGAGTTACTATTTGTCTCTTGGTTTTAATTTCGGCTGGGGTTTCCCCTAGACTGAGATCGCGGGGGCCGTTGTTGATTAATTCCCCCTGTATAGAGTCTCCCTTTTTCTTATTCATAGGCTTCTTTTTTGCAGTGTTTGGAGGATTATTGTTGTTCTCCTGGTCATAATACTATCGCTGCTGAGCCCGGGATGGTTGCACTAGGTTCACCAATGTGTTGTTTTGCATTGGTGGTGGATTTTGTGCGAGAAAAGGGGGGTATAGGTTCCCTTGTCCCTGATTGGTGTAAGATTGTTGGGGAGGCTCTCTTGTATCAACATTCCTAGCTGAGTATTGGTTCCCCTGCGAGGGAGGGTATGAGCCTCCCTGTTGTTGATGGTATGGTATTACCCTATTCGTCGTATTCTATAAAGGTGTAGGTTGGCTTTGATGATAGGCATGTTTCGATACATTCTGAATAGAATTGTACGAGTATCCTAGGTGTTGATTACTGTTGCTTAGGTGACCTTGGGTCAAGGACCCGATCAAACCATATGCAGTATTTGACGCACCTGGTAACTCTCTATAAGTTTGCAGGCACAGGCCATTTGGTAGGACATTGTAAATATATCCTGATTGGGTGTAAACGAGTTCAAGTTGTTGGGCCTTGTTAATGCCGATCTCCTCGAAGGTGGGTTTCTGCATCGCCACATCTTTTGAAATATCAGCTGTGAGAGTTCTCAAAAATAATTCCAACAACACTCTATCGTCGAGTTTGGATTTACACAAACTACGTCATGGCCGCCATTCGTGGAGATGGTCTGATATATGGACGACTAGTGTTTGCCTAAAATGTGTCAGCAGTTCCATTCTCAAATCATGATGAATGGGGAGCTGAAAATAGGTGAGGAACGTGGTAGCGAGGGAATTAAAGGTTACATGAGAAGTAGAAGGCTGCTCAACATACCATTTCAACGCAGGCCTTGTTCTTAGTCTAATGGTATCATCAATGATACTATTGGACGAACACCACATGTGGAAAGTCGTGATATGATTTCCTGGGTCTTCCAATTGCTTTCCTTTGAATGTTGGTATATCTGAAGGGAGCTTCGTGGGTATGGGAGGCCAATTAAGGCAAAGAACAATGGGGTCATTAGTTAACTTCATTAGATCTGGAAGATTAAGTGATGCTAAGAAGGGTAGTTGTGTATTGACTTCCATTGTGTACTATGGAAAACAAGTATCTGAATGTGATGGTTTAGGCGAGGTGCCTGGGGAATATTACCCTGTGGCATGTCGTGATGGATGCCTTACTGATTCCCCGAAGGGGTAGCGCTCCTCTGCTCTCTAGGAGTTGTAGGAGGGGTTGAGTGTGGTGACCCTGCTAGGGTTTCTATTGGTGTGATGTTGGGTGACCCTTGGGGGTTTCCAATCACATATGTACTGATAAAGGATGAACCGATAATGGTGGCAGTGTGTCGTCTTCGACTCTAGAATGGCGGGAGACCTGGCACTCCTCCCTTTAATGAGGGGAGGTCAAAGAAACACCTAGTTCGACGAGGTCCGTTGGGTCCGTTATGGTGTCGAATAACTTGCTCTTGCTAATATTTTTGGTTCTTTGAAGGAAGGAAGATTTCTACCAAATCAAATATGATCACATGCATAAAACAAAGAGAAAAAATAAGAGGTAATTTTTCCTTTAATTTAAAGTTATGTGATCAATCGAGCAAAAAATGTTGTTTTGCTTTTCTTTTGCGTATAATACACAAAAGCCTATATATACCTACTCGTCCTTACACTCTTAACGTAACTGGGCCTTGCGAAGATATCTCCTAATGGGTATTGGGACCAATATCCTAAAAGAACTGGCGATGCCTTCCAGTAGTTGGAGAATCGACCAAAGTAATGGTATGAGGATCAAGTGTTGCCTACACCGTCAACTATAGGGAAGGATGCCCTAGTTTTTTCCACTAAAGTATCTTCGCCCCACATGAGAATTCAAGTCTTGAGCTTCTTAGTAATCAGCTACCAGTACCAAGCACTAGATGGGTCAGGTAGCCCCAAAGAGTACCGCACGCACTGGGCCTAAGCTTAACCCCCTATGAAACGGGTCTCTGATAATGCTCGGGCGGATAAACAGATTTGAAGCTCCCTAAAAAGTCAACATCTATGTTTCAAAATGTATTATGACCACGATGGCTTATTGGATGCCTACCCCCGATGGTCCTAACCTGAACTATAATTTCTTTTGTGGCCCCTGTGGGAAGAATTTAGTGAATTCAGTTAATGATTATTTTTAGAGAGTCTCAATTTTTCTTAGGGTGTGTTTTGGTGAAGTAACTGTAAGAAGAGGATAAAGGTCCCAACAAACTGGGTGCCTTTTCGTTCAATGATTACCGATGTTTCGTGTGTGCTTTGGAGTGTACAATCACAAGTGCTATGAGATTTGGATATGCGTTGATTCTTTACAATCCTTTTCTAATTACCCTATGTGTGATTGTTCCTTGCAAAAAAATTATGTGCAGATTATGGGCCACTTAAACCTTTCCTAGTTAGACTATGTTTTCACTATAGGGGGATGACAAACTATCTTAGGAAAGTGTTCATGTACATACCCAGGCTCACCATGAGGTGCAAGGGTGGAAAATATTACTTGCTTTCTTTTGGACAGTTTGGTCCTAGTCCCAATTCCTAATGCAAAATTGAACTAATCTAATGCAAAAATTGAAAAAGCTTGAATTAGATAAAGATATGTGGATATATGGGCCACTTAATTTTATGCTAATTACGCCATGTGTTTTGTATCTTTTATCAGCAAATCATTTTTTTGGACAACATATGTGGATTCAAGGCCACTTACTTTTTCCTACTTAAACTATGTATGATTTGCAAAAATAAAAAACTAAAATTAAAACTACTTAGTTGCTAAGCTAAATTCTAGCAAGGAAGAGTCTTAATCAGTCATGAAATACAAGAACACAATGATGGGAAATTTTTTATGGGTTTCCAAGAACTTTACAACTGAAAAAATGGAAAAAATAAAACAAAAATTAGCTAGTTGGCCTACCGCGTGGGTTATCATCCCACAGGCGCAAAGCGCGCGTCTGTCAGAGCAGTGTGGTTGGCAAGAATGAAGAAAAACTCCTCCTCTGTTGTGCAAAACTTCTCACTGAGTGTGATTGGAGATGTTGAGAGGATGCAGGGGTGGTTTGCAGAAAACTGAGCAGGAAGCAGGACCTGCATCTACAACCATTAACTCAAAAGAAAGAATCTAGTGGAGTCACCATTCATGTGGTAGTGTATTCGGTGCATGGGCGTACAAATACACTTTTCTTAGTAGGCTGGTTGCTTACCTACATAATAAGTCACATGTCAAAATGGTTTTTTAAACATTAGTGGAACAAGTTCAACATGTAATAAGTTAGGCTAAAGAGGAAACATAGCATACTACATAAACAATAAAACAAAAATAAAACAACATGCACAAGATACACGCTCAATAGAGAAAACACACTAATAACTCAAAATGGAGAGCTTCTCCCTTTATTAGGTGTTTTTGGTACTAGAAGATAGAATCTTAAATCTCTTGTAGTGGATCCTTTGAGCTATGGAGCTCCAATATCCAAGATAAAGAGGTCTCTTTACCTCAAGTTTTCAACAAGCTTCTCTTCCCTCTTAAAGGATGGTAGATTGACGAACATGTGGTGAACTCGTCTCTCTTGGACCGAACTGTTGGGTGGCCAACAACTGAGTCTTTCCAATTCCTTTGTTGTTGGACTACACAATTTGGTTTGCTATGGAGCAACAAAGTATCTCCTATTATTCTTCCAAAGGTTGGCTTTTATAGACCATTTTCAAATTCTCCCTCCTTCTCTTAGCCCAAGATGGATAGTGACACAAGAGTGGAGGTATGATTCCTTTGTGTGTTGCATTAAAGCCTCAAGGTGTCTCAAAGACGTCTGTATTTGGTTAGGTTGAGTGGAATATTTTTAACCAAGTATGCCAAGTGATCCCGGATGGTGACATTCTGCCATCCCCAGGACCGTACGGCTATCGAAGGGATAGTCACGTTGTGCGCGACTATCGAATAAAAAGCTGCATTGTGTGCTAAAATTCCTAGTTGCCTGTGCGCTATGCATAAATTTGTCCTTTGACCTTAGGAAGAATTAGATTTTTTGGCTCTTCCTAATGTATTCCTTCTCTGGAAACCTTTATTTGTACCTTCTACTTGACATTTTCAATGACTTTTTCCCGTACGATTTTCCATTGTTAGCAAGTTCTCTACCTCAAGTTACCCAAAATAGGTGTGATTATTTCTATATGTTAACAATACTTTACATAGAATTTGTATCATGCTTTTGGCCTTTCAAAGTACATGAACAAAAAACACATTAACCATCACATAAATTATAAGTCTTCCAAAAATGAAGGACTCGTCATATCATAAAACATTCATTCTATGTAACATAAAATTCATATCTTAACATTTGATCCATTCATTTGAAGAATCTTTCTTTTTAACAATACCCTATCTTTTAAAAATAAAATTCTTCCATTTTAGAAATATTTCATACCGTTATGAAATCATTAAATGATCACAACATGAGTATTCATTCAATTTCCTCTTCTCTAGAACTTATTTACTGACTTTATAGATTCTTACTAGTGATGAAAAGCAATTTTCCTTTTCTTTTGACTCATATATTGTTGATCCCACTAGAATACTTTCCTTTTAAATCTCTTATATTATAACTTGAATAGTATTTCTAATTTCAAATCCATTTATCTTACTTCCAAATTAGTTATCTTATTTACCCCAAACAACTAAAATTAATCTCATTACGTACTTTGAGAATATTCCTTCAATACCATAGCTTTAAGTTTCTAAAACATGCAATACAATTTCTAATATTTCCAATACTTAATAAATTACATACAATTTAAATTACTTCATAATACAGTAACGAGGCCATTGAATCTCAAGCTTAGTAAAATGAAGTCAATTTAATATTAGAATAGCATCCCTATCAATGAAGGATACCAGAGTATGGTGTCTATAAATGATTGGCCATAATTACCAAAATTCTTACCATTTGAACAATATTCTTATTGTTACCATTGCATATTTCATGAAACAAAATCAAAGTACAACTTTCCAACCTATAGAAAGACTCAAGTATTATTTTCAACAACACTCAAGTATTTTTTTCAACAACAATGCAAAAAAGAAAAACAAAGTGTTCTTTCACACTGTCTAAACAAAATTACTCCCAGTGGAAGCTCACTTACTAAGATTTGGTGTTATGTAGAGTGAAACATTAAAATAATAATAAATGATTTAAAATAATTCCAAAATAAACTATTGGTAAAATGACCAAAGATCCCAGTCTATAAAACATTTAATAGTATCTCGTTTCAAAAATGATTCCAGTCTAATATTTTTACAAAAATAAAAACTTTAAACCACATAATGCAAATGGATAAATCATAAAATCTCATTTTCCAAGAATCCATATAAAGATTACCAAGGTTATAAAAGATTACCAATTTTATAAAAGACTACCAATGCTAACCTCTTTTAGAAACTATTCCAAACCAATACTTTTAGCAATAATGAAAAATTCAAACTACATAATGCAAGGGAAGGAATCATAAACTCATATTCTCCAATAATGTATACATAGTAAAAGTTACAAAGGATTACCATTACATAGTGCAAAGGAGGAATCATAATCTCATATTTTCCAAGAATGAGGATAGCCACACTAATTTATCTTGTAAGATTTTATAGTAAAAGGTATAAAATATTACCACACTAATTTATCTCACTCATTAACCAAAGTAAATGTAACACACCAATATATACATCCATCAAGCTAAAAACATTATCCACCTTTGGATTTAATGATATAGCGCACTAAATTAATCAATAAATTAAGTAGAGATATATTTTTATTTTATTTTATAAGTATTATATTTCAAAGAATACTTTCTTTTCTACAAAAAGAATACATGTTATATTTTAAGAGAACTTTCTTTCCTGCAAAAAGAATAACTGTTATGTTTTTAAGAAAATATAAAGCAGGAACAATGTGTTTGATGATTTCAAAATAATGACTGCTAACTCTAAAACAAGACTTTTGCATAAAACTATTATTATATGAAAAATAAATATATAACCTTAAAGGACACCAACTAAGCTAAGGAGGATGTCACAGAAAAGGAATATGAACATCATATCTTCCAATTATAGTTTACATGACATGGTTTGTTTTTTTTCCTCGGGTGAATTACAAGATTAAATTGTAATCCTCTTTTTTTGTAGTAAGTCTTCTTCAACATATGCTTTCATAAACAAAAATGTTTTAAGATAATAGTATATCGTCTTCAACATATGATTTCATAAACATAAATGTATAATAAAGCAGAGATCCCCAAATTGAAATAAGAATAGTACACTTAATATGGATAGAAGATATATATACTACAATTAACACTATCATGTTGTCAGCTCACAACCCATTTAAATGAAGAATTATCATGTTGTCGGCTCACAACACATTTAAATTAAGAATTACTAATTGGAGACGTTATTCACCCATCAGAGATGTTATTCACCCATCGTTTAAAACAAAAACATACTCTTGTAGTTATTTAATTTCAACATATGTATAACCAAAGAAATAAATGATAAACCACTTTATATGATTAGATATTTTAGAACAACAAGAACTATTTTAAAGGTAAGCTAGCGACATCTTCATCCAATAAAGGTTAATTAAAGAAAAATATAACAAACTAGAAATTTTACCTGATACTCACTCATTCAGTTGTTCTACTTTGTTCTACTTTGTTCAGTAGCTTTGCGAACTCCAGCCGCTCACCAACTCCAACAGTCTAATCAAATTTACCACCCAACCATATCCAAGGGAAACCTTTTTCAATAGTGAGAAATTTCGGGCAAACTAAGAAAGATGTCATATCTTCCTCTCACAGCACTTAGTCTCAATCAACCAGGATAAATTATTGAGATTTTAATTTAGAAATTGAATAGTAGTTTTGGAAACATTTTCCTACTCTTTCTATCTCCCCCCTCCATGGAGAAAAATCTTTCAATATTTATAAGAATTGAGTGGAGTGATACCTCACCCCTTCATGCAAAAATTAAAGTATTTTTAATTTATTATAATTCATATTATTAACCACCCTCCCATGTGGCAACCTCTCATTTTTTTCTTAATTCTTTAATTACTTTAATTATCTAATATTCATCCCCTCATGTGTCCTTTATAGAAAACTTTATATTATTTATTTTTCAAAAATATGTAATTAATATTTTTGTATTAAAATAAATTTAATTTTAAATGACCCTTTAAAGTGGGTAAATTGGATTTAATTCAACTAAAATTTTAACTTAGATTAATTCACCTGGTTGATGTAGCCCTTAAGTGGTGTTTTTAGTCAGAGAATAGGAATTCCACACCCATATTGTGCACCTATCCTGACTTGTTAGGACTTCGCGCCCTTGCCCTATGCTTAGGACTCCATGTCCTAGTAGAATCAAGACTCCACGCCTTGATCTTTCGAAAGTTAGGACTTTGCACCCTAATATTTCCCATAGATTCTCATATATCCCTCTTTGAAGCTACATGGTTTGACTCAAGGTATTGGTTGTCAGCTCATATGCATCTAATGATCTATTGGGAAGGCCTTGTTTCCCCAAACCTGCACATCATAACCGCATAGATTAAAAGAATCAATAAAATTCATAATAAATTTAATTCAATCACATTTTCCCCAAATGTATACATGACCTCCATATTCATCTGAGAATCCTTCTTGGCAGTAACTAAGTTCCTTGCCAAATCCTGCTAAATACAAGGTCAAGCATGTATAATCATATGCATCATAAATCTTCAACCACATAGTAGATTTTATTCTTGTGTCACAATCATATACCAGCATTCATGTCATGCACGGAAGTCAAAATAAGATGTCAAATGAGAAACATCGTTAATATGCACTTAACCAAAATCAGTCTTATACACTCAACCATAGATATTATCATAGGCATGCAACAGCCATGTGACCCAAACTAGATATATAGTGTACAAGCATATACATAAGTCTGACATATATAATATTTATACACTCCATCAAAATCACCCTCCAGGTGTCACCAAAACTAACTAACCAAGAAGGGACAATACAAATTTTATTGGCAGAGAATTCCTTATTTCATGACAAGTCCAAGCATATTGAGATCAAGTATCACTAAATTCGAGACATGGTGCAGAGAGGAGCAGTGAGACTCCATCACATTTTGATTGATGAGCAGATAGCATAAATAATCACAAAGGCTTTGTTGAAAGGGAACTTCTTGGTCTTTGGAGAGTAGCTTGGACTGATAGATGTCACCCTCCCGAGCAAGGGTCCCGACTGATCGAGGATGCTAATCTATGCTCTTCCCCCCTGTCTAAGCTCCCTGGGTGAGGAATTGAGCCAGAGAGCTCCTAGGGTTGAGGGAAATATGGACAATAGGATAGTTGTGATCCTTACCTCACAGTACGTAGTATCCTTCCTATTGTTTGGCAATAGGATAGCCAAGATCCTTACCACATGGTAAGTAGCATCCTTCCTGTGTCATATTTGGACTTGACAAAGTATAACCCAATTGGAATCCTACCCACAAGCAATGCTTGTTAGGATTGTTCCTCCCCATCTGGCTAATGGGTTGAGAGGTGAATTGGGATAGTTGTGTTCCTTACCATTTATGGTAAGTAGTATCCTTCCCAAGAAAGAGGATGCAGTTTTTCTACTACTCACTCTCAATGGTCAAGTTGGGAAGATCAATAAACAATATGATAGTTGTGATCCTTACCTCATCGTAAGTTGTATCATGCTTATTGTCCCGACGATAGGATAGTTGCAATCCTTATCTTCAATGGTAAGTCGTATCATTCTTATTGTCCTTGGATAGAGGGTGGTAGCTTGAGCTCCCCTATGATGTAAAATTCTTCTTCTTTTAGATCTGAGTGTCTTCGGCAGAGATGATAAAATATGAGCAAAAACAACAATTGACTTGATGATGTCGAGAGATTTATAATGCAGTAAAAAATTTATCCCTCGCTGAGAGGGAGTTTTAATTTGGTAGCTTAGGAACAAATTCCTTCCTTTGGACAACCATCCTCATTCAAATAAGGCCCTCTTTTCCCTTGGAAAATTTTGATTTGGTCAAGGAAAAATATAATTTTAATCTGAAAACCCAAAAGTTTGCAGAATTTCAGGTTGGCTTTAATGACAAATTGGGTCCCTCCAATACATATAAATACAACTCCATGACACCTCATTTAGACACACATCTCACATACCTTCTTCTTCTTGGAGGTTCGTACAATCTGAAAAATTACAAGTCATCTTATCACACGTGCGAGTAGGAGAGAGAGAATTTCATAGTACAATCTGAAAATTGCAACCCATCTTCTCACACATGTCGAGTATTTTTCTTGCATTAGCCCTTGACCAACATTGAATTTTTGAAAATTGGACATAGTTTGACATGGTTTGAATTAACATTTTGGACTGTTTTTGGAGGCAGAATTCTTTGGCATAGAGTCAAGGTTTTTTGGGCACTTTGGTTGTAATTTACTGCAGACTTTGACTACATATTTGGTAGTTGACTTTCTCTCTTTTTTTACCAAGTTTGACCGATTTGTTTGGGACTATTTTGACATCATTTTGACCATATTTCCAGGCCACATTTTTGGGCAGTTGACCGAGCTCTTTTGGAGGTGTTTGACCACTAAATTTTGTATTGGTTAAGGCATATTTGACTGTTGTTGACTTTGACCATAATTTCAAATTGGAAAGTTTGACCAAATTTGACTTTTGGTATCATCTCTTGGACTTTTGATATCAGTTAGTTGGAAAGTAAATTTTGTTGACCTTTGACACTATATTGGTGAATTGGATCATTGTACTCTTTTTGCTGAACATTTATGAGAATCTAATAAGAAGAAGAATTTGAAAGGGTTCTCCCCTTGTGGGGTTTTCCCCTAGTCTTTGACCAAATTTGGTGTCTCTTGTTATTGCTCTAATTGTATTCTATTGTTGCATTTATCGTTCTATCTACAATTGCTATTGATCATTGGAAGATTAAATTTGATTTCGAATTGAAGATAAGATTAGGCTAAAGTGATTGTGACAACATATAACAATGGAGAATAACATGACACTCATCATTGTCAAGAGAACACATTAGAGGAAATTTCATCCTAAAAGTGGCCTCCTAAGGAAAATTAATAAAATAATAGTTAAATAATAAAATAAGAGTTATGAATTTTGGAGGGAAAAGAAGAAATCTACTTTCTTTTAATTGTATTTTTGGCTTATCTCCTTATTGATTTACTCAAATTTCATGTGTATACACTCGTTGGATGCGGAATTAAATTCCACAAATTCCGCATTCAATGAGTACCCATTATGCATACTTTTGAGAATACCCACATTGGTAAAAATTGAAGATACATTAAAAAAGCATGTTGAACACATTTTTTAATGTATCTATAATTTTTACCAATGTGGGTCTTCTCAAAAGTATGCATAATGGGTACTCGTTGGATGTGGAATTAAATTACGCATCCAACGAGTGTCTACAAATGAAATTTGAGTAAAACTATAAGGTGATAAACCAAAAATATAATTAAAAAATAGTTTTTCTTCTTTTCCCTCCATAATACTTACATGTACCCTTTTTAAATTTAAAGGGTTTTGATTGGTTTACACATTATGACATGGAAATTACATGAAAATTTCATGGGCACTTTTAGGTTGAAGTTTTCTCTAATGAATATCACTGGCAAGTATCATTGCCATTAATCACTATCAAAAGAAAAAATATCACTACCAAGCATAACTGTCACAAGGGAAAGTGTCATTTCCATACATCACTATCACACATCACTGCC
Source organism: Pinus albicaulis (assembly GCA_034641835.2). Classification (NCBI taxonomy): domain Eukaryota; kingdom Viridiplantae; phylum Streptophyta; class Pinopsida; order Pinales; family Pinaceae; genus Pinus; species Pinus albicaulis. The sequence goes on from CM076575.1 coordinate 1,447,758,083, forward strand.
ATACATAGAAAATTAGGGCACCTAAGCGCTTATCATAGGGTTTCTCAAGTAGGCCTAACAAATCTCATAAATTCTACATAAAACAGACCTTGAAGACCACATAAGAAATACCCTAGCCACAAAGGGATAGGGCCATTAGATCTGCACCAATATATGGAGAAGGGTCTTCTTAACTTCGTTGTAAAAAACCACATATAATAATGACAAAATCACATAGAGGGGGTTGTAAATACTCACAAAGAAAGAGTGCATATACCCACAATGAAAGGCCATATATAAGCTTAAAGAATGGCCATAGATATCCATAGAGAAAGGCCACATAAGATGCCATTTCAAAATAGAGAAGGAAACAATACGACAGAGATAGGCTACATAAGTTTCCACAAATAGGACGCATAAGATGCTACAGAAAGGCCACAATATATTCCACATATAGGTTGCAATAGAGAAAATAAAAGATACATAAGTTGCAATAGATAGGTTGAATAAGAGGCCATAGATAGACTGCAACAAAATCCATAGATAGGCCACAAATGTCTCTAAAGAAACCACAGAAGAAGGTTGCATAGATTAGGAAACTTCACCATGGAAATCCCTTTGAGATGAACAAAGCTTCCCTTGCCACCAAAATTTCAGATCAATATGCGTGTGTTGTGTGTTGTTAATGAGCTCCAAAGCTTGTTAATTTATACTAGAAAATGGAGGAGCCAAGGTGTGACTAATGTTTCAATATGACCCTTCATTTAGTGAGTCCTACTTGAGGAGAAGGGCCTTTTAACTTTCTCTTACTATTTAAATATATTTGTCAAATACCTTAATGATTGCTTGCCCAAATAAATTTGTGACACCAAATAATAATGATAGGGGTGTCAAGTTAATAATGATAACATTTATTTTATCCAATTTTGAATTCTCTTTTGGGGCATGATGGTTTCTCCTTGGGATAGTTGGGATTTTCCTTGGGGTAATTGGATTTCATTTGGGCAAATTCATCTCAAAATTGCCCAAATTTCAACACTCCCTCTCAGCTATGGAGGAATTTTTTGTTGTACCATGTGTCTCATCTCGGATGTACAAGTATTAACATAAGAGAAGCTCACCTCATCTCATAGAAGAAGAATAATCCACAACCAATGGTAGGGGAGATCAATTTACTGCAACCAAGTCCATGGTAGTCATAGATGACCTTGGTAAAGATCGCACACACCTTACTAGTCTCTAGGTCAAGCTCCACGATCTCATCTCTCAACTGAACAATGATAATTCGATCCATAGAAGAAGAAGAATGATCCACATTGATAATATGGGAGATCAATCTACCACAACCAAGTCCATGGCAGTCATAAATGACCTTGGTAGAGATCACACGCACCCTATGTCCACTCACTAACCCTCATCCAACTTGATCCTTAGTAATCAAGTGGTAGAACACCTACATCCAAAACTTATAGGAGATAAATTTACCAAAACCAATTCCATGGCAGGCACATCCACCCTTGGTAAAGATCACACACACCTAAGTCTCCTCTCCCGTGTGGCCAAGATGAGAGGCAATCTAGACAAGCTTAACCGAATCCGCGACTCCTTAATAAGGGTGACTTGTGGGTAGGATGAAAAATCGAGCATGTACTCAGTGAAATACATGGTTGTATGGATTACCCTCAAAACCAGGAGCTCTCTTGCTCTTCCCCCATCACAAAGCTCATGGCTAGTAAAAATACTGAGGGTCTGAGCATTAGGGGAATTTTGAGGTCTAAAAATGTTTTTTCAACTCGTATTTTCAACTTATCTCCCTATGGGTTTACTCAAATTTCGAGCGAAAACACTCGTTGAATGCATACTTTGATTCCTCATCCAAGGAGTACCCATGTTGCATACTTTCGATGGAACCTGCTACACTAAAAATGAGAAATACATTAAAAACATTATTGCAATCACATTTTTTCATGTATTTCTCATTTTTCGTGTAGCAGGGTCCATCGAAAGTATGTGACATGGGTACTCCTTGGATGAGAAATTAAATTTTGCATCCAACTAGTACTCCCACTCGAAATGTGAGTAAAACCTTAGGGAGATAAGTTGAAAAAGTAGTTTTTTTATTATATTATTTTTTAATATTTTTACTTTTTTACCCCAAAAATGGTGAATCATCCCCCCATGGATGACATCATCATCTTAAATCTTATTGATTCTTATAAATTTTATTTTGTTTGTACATTTTTCTTAAGAGGCCCATTTTAGACCTCAAAATTTCTCTAATGGAATAACTCAATGTTCTTGATCAACAGTGTTCCCTCCCAGGGAATGATAAATTCTCCTGCACTACAAGTTGCTCTCTGAAAAATATGAGCTTCAATGACTTGGTGAGAATGTCTGCAACCTGCTCATTTGCTAAAGCCCCACTACTTCAATTCTGCAACAAGTTACTATCGGAGCCTCATTGCTCCCTTTATGCTAAAGCCTCATTTCTCCCTTAGTTTCACCATGTCTGACAATCGTGTGGGTAGATTTTGAAACCACATTGCTTGCAATATGATCGACCACTGTTGGAGTAAGTGCAATGGAATTATGCTACCTTCTCATCCAATAAATCAAAGCAATACCCATTCTAAAGTAACACCTCAATGTGTTCTTCTTATTCACAACACTCTTGGTTCACTTAGCATAAGCATATCTCTTCAGTCACAACATTGTCTCAATCCATGTAGGTATCTCAATACCAGCTTTGCAGCATCCCAATATACATGTCTAGGTTTTATCTAGATCACGGTACACGCCGCAAATCAAGGATCCATTTGGTTGTCAACTCATCGTGCGATCCACGAAATATGAATATGGAGAGGAGTCTCTCAACTACTTCAATGTAATCCATCATGCTAAGTCTCTAATAACATACTTCCCTTGAGAAGGAAGTCATCATCATCTCTTTGTTACACTTCTAATCTCAAGAAGTGGATCACCTGAACTCAGAGGTCAACTCCCTCTGGTATTGAATGATGAGATGATCTAATCCGGCCATAAAAAAATTATTAGAATATATATATAAAAAAAAGTATCAAAGACATACCTTCAATTTTGAAGAGAGGTTGGAGTTCGCATCAAATGTCCATCAATCCAAGCATGCCAAGCCCAGGGGACTTTCTTGAGTCCATATGGGGATTTCTTCAATCCGCAATCATGTGTCTCCTTCTCATGTGCCTCACAGCCCTGTGGTAGCTCCAAGTATGCTTCTTCCTTAGGTACATCATGGAGGAATCCAACATATATTTGTGAAAAAATATTTATAATAATTAATCATGAAAACAATAACCCAAAGGTCCAATAGAGTTGAAATATGAGCTTTGATACCATATGTAACAACCCCAAAATTTAACATGCATCTAATTATATCAAATATGCAATTAATAATCAACACAAAAAATATTAACAAACTAGCATAGCAATTTCATAAACACGAGCAAAGACGACTTACCTGTAGCGATAATATTCCTTACTTGAGACTCTGAAGTTGAACGCTATTTGAATCCCGCTAACCGCAACAAAGTTTTTGGGATGACTCTCCAACCAACCGTTGGCTCAGCTGCACATAATATTTCTATAATTGGCCACCCTCAAGCCCTCAATCAACGTACTACTGCCAGGGAATCCTTTGTCTCACAATACCTTTCTCCCAAGAGAATGGATGAAGGAATGATGAATCTCATCTTCATCAATATCTATTAAATAGACCAAATAATGGAAAGGGAACCACATGCACACATTCTTTGTGTCAACATGAAACTTTTATTTCTGAATTTAAGTTTTACTTAATTTAATGTTTCTATTAATTTAACTCTTTCTTATTTTATTCCATTTTACTTTTTGTTAAATTTACTTATTTTTACTATTTAATAGTTTTATGAGTTAAACTCTTTCTTATTTTATTACTTTTTACTTTTCTTAACTTCACTTATTTTTACTATTTTTATAGTTTACTTTTATATATTTTTATTTAGAACTATAGTTTATTATTTACTATTTTTTTATTTATTATTATTATTCTCTTTATTATTTATTATGTATTTACTATTATTGACTTATTATTTATTTACTATTTATTTAATAATATAATATTATTTATTTATTTATTTATTATTTTTATTGTTATTAGGGGGCATTACATATATTGGATAATATATCATTTGGAAACATGTGCTAAGATCTCATCACAGTCCTCTCTCTCTGAGAGCATATTCCTTATCACTATTGGACTTTCTATCATGGAAGCATCTGGCATTGTTGCTCCCTTTGTAACGAAAGCTTGTTTAGCCATAGTCATCAAACTGGGAGATTGCAATCCTTCCTTTGAGGTCTGAGCTCTTGTCCATTTTCAAGTGCCACTCTAATCATGAAGTTTCTTTACAGCCTCCTTAATCTCAATATTGAGGACTTGGTCCTTACATCCATCTAATATACCTATTGACCCCAGAACAAGAGCAAGAGAAATAATATCAAAGTAAATAAACATAATTAAAATCTATTTTATTATGAAGTAGGACTCTGCACAGTCCAATATTCCTGTAAGGAGAATCCTCTAAATTTTGAGCTTCTTCATGTAGTCATCATTTGTGGCAAGTTTTATCTAGAAGACATTATTTTCTTTCTTCTCTAAATATGAGAGTGGCTTCTTCATTCTCTTGCACCAACTCCGTATTCGAGCTAACTCTTCCTTCATTACTTTTCATCTTGATGGCCCTCAAGATGGATCTTCTTTCCTTGATCACACCTCATCCAAGAACTCAGGGAAATAAACATTTTATTAGTCAATTACTCATGCAGGAAGGATAAATCAATTAAACAATAACAATGTCACATAAGTTTTGAAAGTACTTATCTTAATGAGGATTGTAGGAAGTTATCGACCCCCTCTTGATCCTTCCTCCTTCTAGACATGATCCACTATTTTCCATCAATCATATGTCAATTTTGTTAGAAAAAGAAGAATCGCTTCCTCTTGAACACATCATGTATCCTTAATCTCCTTATTGGGCACCCAATCCCAACTAGAAATGTACAATATTACCACTAGATCTACGTCACACCATCTCCTATTGGGTAGGAGACACGCCCAACTAGTGGAACTTTGTATCTATCATAGGTACTGAATTTACCACTTAAATAAATTTAATAGATTCTCACTAATCATATCATATCATGAATATCACACTAGAGTTCCAATGTTATGGAACCCAAGCCTTTATCATATCCAAGGCCACTCCTAGTGTTTCTCCCAAGCCCTAACCTTTATTTGTAAGGACAAGGGCTCCCAAAGGTCTCCTCCAAACCCTAACATTCTTTGAGGTCTCCAACATCTTCATCTCTTTCACTCAGAGGTGATATCAATGAATTTTCTTCAGAACACCTCTGATACCATGATAGTTGTAGGGCTAGATCATTTCTCTATTGTAGATAATTGTATTTTTCAACTTTTTCAACAATTTTCACATTTCATTCACCCCATATTATCATAATAAATTATATATAGAGAATATTGGCATAAACAATGTAGCAGAACAATAAGGAAGATTTGGGTCAGAGACCAGGGAAAAAACCTAAAAGGGGGAAAACCAAAAAATTAATGCTTCTTCTTCTTCTTCTTCTTCTTCTTCTTCTTCTTCTTAGATATTCATCAAATTTCCAGCTAAGATACAACATACAATAATAATGAGAGACAATTCTTTCAACATCAATCACATTAGGCCTCCTAGGGCCAACCCTGGATCATACCAGATCCTCATAAGATGGCAATAGATATTCACATGCCCTCCACAAGTCTCTTATATATATATATATATATATATATATATATATATATATATATATATATAATATATATATATATATATATATATTTATATATAAGTTGCCTCCATATCACTGTCACAAGTAGCATGTATCTTTGTCTCAGGTATCATACACGAGAATTACATAGGAGCACGTGTCACTATTATCATATCACTGTCAAGTATCACTGCTATACGTCAATGGCATTAGCACTAGCATCACTATCATAAACACACTACCATATATCATTATCATAAGGACAGTTGCCATATATCATTATCATAAGGACAGTTGCCATATATCATTGTCAAGACAAAAAATATCACAGGAAAGTATCATTTCCATTCATCATTGTCAAGAGAACAAATATCAATAATAAGTATCATTTCCATTCATCGTTGTCAAGAGAACAAATATCATTGCCATTCATCATTGTCAAGAGAACAAATATCACTCCCAAACATAATTGTCACAAGAGAAAGTGTCACTGCCATATATCATTGTCATACATCATTTCCATACATATAAAAGTAGGGCGCATAAACCCTTATGATAGGGTTTCTCAAGTAGGCCTAACAAACCTCATAAAGTCCTCATAAAATAGGCCTTGAAGGCCACATAAACAATACCCTAGCCACAAAGGGCCAAGGCTAGTATGGCCACACCAATACATGGCAACAGGTCTACTTAACTTCGCTGGAACAAACTACATATAATGACGAAAAAATCACAGAGAGGGGGACACAAATACTCAAAAAGAAAGAGCGCATATACCCACAGTGAAAGTTCATATATAAGCATAGAGAAAGGTCGTGGATATCGATAGAGAAAGGTTGCATAAGATGCCATGGAGAAGGCCACAATAGAACAGAGATTTGCTACATAATTGCCACATAAAGAAGCATAAGATGCCATTGACATGCCACAATAGATGCCACAGATAGGCTGCAATAGATGCCATAGATAGGCTGCAATATAGCAGAGATAGGCTACATACGTTTCCACAGATAGGTCGCATAAGATGCCATAGATAGGCCGCAATAGATGCCACAAATAGGTTGTAAATGTCTCCAAAGAAACCATGGAAGAAGGCTACATGGATTGGGAAACTTCACCACAGAAATATCTTTGAGATGAACAAAGCTTCCCTTGCCACTGAAATTTCAGATCAAGATGAGTGTGTTGTTTATTGTGAATGAGCTCCAAAGATTGTTAATTTATACTAGATGATAGAGGATCCGAGAGGTGTCTAATGTGTCAATATGACCCTTCATTTAGTGAGGCCGAATTCAGGAAAATTCCCTTTTAATTTTCTCTTAATATTTAAATATATCTATCAAATACCTTAATTATTGCTTTCCAAATAACTTTCCCACACCAAATAATAATGACGGGAGTTTCAAGTTAATAATAATAATATTTCTTTTATCAAATTTTTGAATTCTCTTTTGGGGCAAGATAGTTTGTCCTTGGGGTCATTGGGATTTCCTTGGAGTAATTGGATTTCCTTTGGGGAAATTCATCCCGAAGATGCCAAAATATCAACAAAAAATTTCATATAAATCTTTTCAAATAAAATACTTCTACATTAATTCAAAGTTGACATTATATAAGTATGAAAATGAAAAGTTGTAGAGTTTCGAATAGAAAAATAGTATTCATTCCTCTCAGAAGTTATCTATCAACTAGATCGAGTGCTTCTTTATAAAAAATGTTGAGGAAGCAATGTCCTCAATCGAAGGGTTGCTTTTCCTTCCAAAAATCCCTACAATTATGGCAATCAGTCTCCTTGGTATTGTTTCACAACCACCTCTCATATTAATTGTGGATAGATCTTGATTTCTAACAGTCTTGTAGGTTCATAATGGTAGCCAAGGGGACAAACCCCCTATCTTCATGGTAGGCTACTGGTAGGCTATTAGAGGAACTTGTTGCTTCTTTAGAACCTTGTCCAAACTAATATGTTAAGGCTTCCAAAGGTCATACAAATTATTAGTATGATTCAATCACTTAAACTTGTTGCTTCTTTAGAAACTTGTCCAAACTAATATGTTAAGGCTTCCAAAGGTCATACAAATTATTAGTATGATTTAATCACTTAATCATACACTCAATATAAGGAATAACATGTAAATTATCAAATGCATAATAATCAAGGTCATAAATGCATGTTTGCAAGGTGATAGAGCCTACATATGAGACTTTAAGTATATAATTGAAGGGCCCATCACTAAAAAAACAATGAAATATTGAACCTTTGATAAGCATATTTCAACACTTCTTTCATGGCTTGGATGAATTATGTAGTAATATGATAATCATGAGGAAGAAACACTAAGGAATACCATGGTTCACCTATACTATTATGTGCTTCTTCAATCCATAGGTCAATTAGGATGATATAATGGTCATTCTCATGGTAAGAATAAGAACACTCATCACTATTATTTGTTAAATTGGTACATAAAGAACATTTTGAGGGTGACTCTAATAGGAAATTGCACAAAGATCATTATCCTCTCAAGCTTCCAACAATCACATGAACATGTAAATAATGAGACAATTGAAAAAAAATGAAACATATTAAAACCCATGACTTATGGTTTATTACTTTGGCATGTAAGGATGAAAACTCATGAACAACATTTAAAGTTCAACTTGTTTTGGCTTTCCCACTACTACAAGGTCGAAATCCTTCCTATTTAATGGGTCCTCATACATTTTAGAATCACCAATTAAGGGCACCCATGACTGAGAATATTATCTTGTATCTTGGACATGGAAATCCCCTTTCTACACCTAAAAATATTCATGTTTCGACATCAATTGATATGGTTGATCGTAATCCATAAAATAACTTTCGAAATTGTAACTAGGTTTGGTCTTCATAATTATGATTTTGTAATGAGTCAAAAAGAATATATTTGAGTCAAAAGAAAATGTATTTTATCATGTCTCAATTGGACATTTAAAATAAAGAAAATTTAATTTTAAAAGTATATTTTTTGTGCCCAGGTAAACCAACTCGACCCTCCAGAAGACAAGTCAAATTGCCCAATATATGTGTCCCTTTGCATGAACAAACAACTATAAATGAAGCCAAATCGTCTCCATCAAACAAACACTTCGATGATTTGATATGAGGCAAGAAGAATGAGATTCTTGAGGCAGAAATGCGAGATTTTGAGGCAGTAATGCAAGGTTTCTAAGGCTAACTTGTGAGCAGTTTGAACTGTCATGTTTGAGGCACATAGAAAATTTTTTGAAGAGGCTCTTTCTGTGGATATACAAAGTTCCTTCTCTGTGATAATGTGAGCTACCTGAGGACTATTGTATCTATGTAATACGAGCTACCCGAGGCACTTTATCTCTACTTGACATGGGATCTAAGGACAAACATGCGGTATACTTTTTTAATATCTCATGGACAGAGTTGTGGAAAAGTTTGGATATTGGTGGAGGGTTGACTTGACACTTGGATAATTGGTCTATTAATCTGGTGAGATGTGACTTGGATTTCTCTTGTTCATAAATATTCTATAAGGAAAGGATTGTTGGGTTTTCCCCTTGTGGGTTTTTCCCTAGCCTCTGGCCTAATTTATGGTGTCTCTTGTCGCTTGTGCACTATGATATCTACTTTCTTTATTTTGTTGAATGTATAATTGCTTAATGACATAATTGAATAAAATTAAATGCTAAAAAGAAACATATATATCAATCACAAGTAATTATCATGATCATAAATTCTAGATTACATGAATTTCAACATGGTAGCAGAGCTAATCATTATTTCCCTAGTTCAAGATCTATTTTTAGATTCAAGCATTCCAAAATTCTTAATCAAATCCGGAAAAGATATCCACCAGAATTTTCTTCTATCTTGAGGTCACCACTAGAATAATCATTTGTATCACTCCTAAAGAACATGGATCTGAACTTAGATATCTCTATTTTGAATAAAATGAGAACAAAGTAATACAGGCTTAAGTCTGAAGCATGTTTATCATTATATCTACCTCTCTCTAACATTCCTTTGAAGGAAAAAAATCTTCCCTATATCTTTATGGCCTATTTCTATGGTAAATCTATGTGACCAAGACAAAGTCTGTGCAGCATAAGTTATTTGTGATTCATATGAAGTTTTGAAACTATACTCACTGTGGAAGCATCTTAATCTTGTAACATAGTCTTGAGGCTAATTCAAAGTCTGCGGGATCTTATGCTTTCGTTGAAAGGCATATTATTTGTCATAATATCCTAGTTCTATATCTAAGTGATGCGAAGTCTTTGGAATACATTCTATGTGAAGTTCTAGAATTATACCATCTCACATTTTCCATAATCTATTCCTAATAGGATGTAATCTCTTGGATCAAAAATAAAAAATCTTGTCTTAGTGGACTGAAGAGGCCTCAAAGAAAAATACATTAAATTGAAACTTAGTTCCTCAGACCAAAGTTACCTCAGAAGGTTCAAGAGTCTGAAATCCTTAGTAAGATTGGAAAAATTAGTCTTAATAGATTGTTTCAGAAAGTCAAGGTTACAAGTAACTCAAATCCAATGATGAAAGAATACTAAAGGTCAAAAGCTCCTCAAGAAGTCTCAGATGAAAAATAAAGAAAATTACGGCCATAAAATTCGAAGAACAAAAGGAAATTTGCATCAGTAAAAAATTCAATTAAGTATTATGTGATCCTTACTCAGGCTCTGAAAAGATTCAAGTACCTTTATTTGGAAAAGTTGCATTATAGACATCAAGTGTCTTTGCATCGTATAAAATCACTAGTATGACATCCTGAAGAACTATATATCTCGTGAACTATAGAAACTCGGTTTCTGAAAGAAAAGGAAAGAAGGACGATTGTAATAAAGAACAACTTAATAAAATGAAGTTCACTTCAATGGAAGAAAGGTCGTTCTACTCCTCAAAACACTTGCAGATCTAGCACAACCGCGAGTCTGAATCTATGGTATTCAATTTTTCAACTCGTCTCAACTCTCTGTGGTATTTCTAATAATTTGAACTCGGCTCTATGGCACAATTATGTGGTAGATTCATATCTACGGTGTAAGCATGATACAAATACTTCCTGAAGGAGACACTTTTTTAATAACGAAATATAATGTAAATAACCCATTTAAGCAAGAAAAGTCAAGTATGTTGAATACTAAAGCTACAAAGTCATGTATTGGAAAAATAAAGTTTCTCCTCAAGTCTGATTGAACCTTGTAAGTATGTTTCTTCATCATATATGTTGATGTTGAGAGTGATGATGCGGCGCAAACAAGATATAATGTCCTCTCTTCATTTAGGTCTTATTTTAAAATCTGGAATACGTCTGCAATATGGAAGATGGAAAGTCTTGTAAATTTTGAATATTGAAGCATCTAGGATTTGTGAACCCTAACACAAAGTTTAAACTAAGAAAACCCTAGGAACAAAATCCTTAGACCAATAGTTTCTGATGAAAGAAGAAACCTTAGGATGGAATGGCATCAAGGAGATGACGTGGACAAAGATATAGATCAATGCAAGATAACTAAAGATCAAGAGGGAGTTGAATTTCTTCTCAAAAGATAAGTATTTTCTCTTTTTTTATTATGGCTATTATTTCTATTTTACTAGTAGATAGTCTCTTGTTTATATTTTGAGCTTAGTCATAATTGTTCTTCCATGGCCTACTAAAGAGGATTGCAGGAATTTAGTGAAATTTGTGGATAGAATAAGTTGAAGAATGAAACAAAAGCATATGTCAAGAGGATTTTCCCTAAATCAGAAGTTGAGTAGAAATCCATGCTCATAGGGAGACAGGAGATCAACAAGTTTTAAGTTTCCTTGCAGAAGATGGCAACATGAAAGCAATATTTGAGAAGGTTCTCCCAAAAAGAGGGAGAGGATCATGTAAAAAAGTTTGCCACAGTTGTAAAAGTTTCCTCCAGAGCATGCAAATAAGCCTCGTGATTGAAGAAGACTTTATACTTCGGGCTTGATTAAATAAATACATGATGATTCTATATGATTTATGTCTAACAAAAGAAGGACTAATGTGTAAAAGGGAGTAGCTATGAAGAAGATATTGCTTCCATTTGGGCTTAGTTTTAATTTCTTGAATGAGCATGAAACAATATGACGAAGGTTGAGTATATTGCAGTTGGAATCACAAGTTGAGAAGTAGTATCACTTCAAAGACTACTTGTTGGATTGTATGATGATAGACATGGTGATGAAAGGTGTAGTGAATCTCAAGTATATCTCCACTAATGAAAAACTAGTCGATATGCTGAAGAAGTATATTTATAGAGGGAATTTTTTCCGTGGAAAAGCTTGGGTTTGTTGAGAATCCCTCTCTGATTGAGAGGAAGTGATTATTGTATCATGGATATGGTTTCTCCTTATGTCTTGTACTTTTACCGGAGTTAGGGAGGTTATCCCTGTTTCAAGTACATTGACCAGAATTAGGGAGAATGGTTTGAAAGATTGGATATCATCATGGACTGACATTCTTCCTATGTCATGTACTTTGACCTGATTAGGGAGGTTATCCTTGTGTCAAGTACATAGGCCTGATTAGGAAGAATGCTCTGGTGGACCGACATCCCTCCAGTGTCATTGTATAGAAACCTGATTAGGGTTGCAGTCCCTTAACTCTTTGACCTGATTAGGAAAAATGGTCTCGTGGATAGGCATTTTCCTATGTCATTGTATAGTGACATAATTAGGGTTGTAGTACATGTGTCACTTTGACCTGTATAGGAAAATGGTTCGGCAAAGGAAAACCATTCTCTTTGTGTCATTGTATAATGACCTGATTAGGGAGTTCATCCCTATGTCACTTTGACCTGGATTAGAGAGAATCGTCCTAGAGGTTGTACCCTCCCAACATTGTGCTATGATTTCTTTCTAGAATGAGCTTGTTTGGGCATCATGCTCTGATCTCTTTCTAGAATGAGCTTTTTTACAAAACGATTCATGTGCACCATACGTTAGGGGTACTAACTAGGTTATGACAATATTGTTGATGTTGATAATGATATTGATGATGATGTGTGTCTTAATATTGATGAACCTTTCTTATAGAAGCCTTCAACTTCAAAATATACTGATGAGTCATTATGAATACCTCCCTAGTTAGGAGGGAGTGTTGAAATTGTAACTAAGTTCGGTCCTCGTAATTATGATTTTGTAATAAGTTAAAAAGAATATATTTGATTTAAAAGAAAAAATATTTTATCACGTCTCATTTGGACATTTAGAAGAAAGAAAATTGAATTTTAAAAGCATATTTTTTATGTGTTCAAGTAGACCGAGTCGGCCCTCTAGAGGACAATTCGGCTTGCCCAAAAGATGTGTCCCTTCACATGAACAAACAATTATAAATAGAGCCAATTCATCTCCATAAAACACACACTTTGATGATCTAATCTGAGGAAAGAAGAATGAGATTCCCAAGGCTGAAATGTGAGATTCTCAGGTAGCAATGCGAAGTTTCTGGGGCTAACCTGTGAGAAATTTGAACTGTTATGTCTGAGGCATATATACGAAGCTCTGAAGAGGATTTTTATGTGGATATAACAATTCATTATGATAATGCAAGCTACTTGAGGACTATTGTCTCTATCGAATATGAGCTACCCGAGGCACTCTATCTCTATGGGATGTGGGATCTAAGGACATACATGTGCCAGACTTGTTGAATATCTTGTGGACAAAGTCGTGTCAAATTTTAGGCGATTGGTGGAGGGTTGACTTGGTACTTGGATAATTGGTCTATTAGTTTGGTGAGATGTGACTTGGATTTCTATTGTTGATAAATAATCTATAAGGAAACGATTGTTGGGTTTTCCTCTTATGTAACCAGATCACAAAATAGAAGAAAATATAGATCAACGACTTAAAAATTATTCTCTTCGAGGGGGAACCCTCCTTTACATTACATAAATGAAAAAATATTGGATGATTCAAATGATAAAACCTCCTTTCTATATATAGGAGTCTAAGGGGTCATAATATAATAAGAGCCTCCATAACAATAATAACGTAAGGGTAGAACAATAAAAATAGTGGGAATCTATGGGGCACAATAATAACAATATGGGGACTACATGGACACACCAATAACAATAAGAGGACTACACTAACAATAACAGTAAGGGGATACACTAGTATTATAGGGACCTAACATGCTCGTTTCCTTCAAAAAAGTGTTGTCCTCAATGCTTAAGTAGTTCTAGATGCTTCCGTATAAAATTCTCATCCTCCCATGTGGAATATTCAGTGGGTAAGTTCTTCCACTTGATGAGAAACTCGAAAATTGACCAATTTTGTAGATGTCGAGTTCTTGTTTCTGTGATTGCTTCAAGTTCCAATATGATTTTTCCTTCCTCGTCAAGTTCTATCAATATTGTTTGAACTGAGGGCTTGCCATCTATAACCTTCTTTAAGCATGAAACATGGAAAACTGGGTGCACTCGAGAAGATGCAGGAAGCTCCAATTTGTATTCCATAATACCAATCTTTTGCAAACCTTGTAAGGACCATAGTACTTTGGTGATAGTTTATTATCCTTCTTACCTTTCTTGAGGGACATTTTTTTGTATGGTTGTAGTCGTAAAAATACCTAGTCGCCTATAATGAAATTTCCTTCATTGCGATGTTGATCTGCCTGTTGTTTCATTCGATTTTGCGGCAAAGTGAGGTTATCCTTTAAGAGTTGGAGAACTTGTTGTTGATGCTTGATGTGATATTCCACTGCTTGAACCTTAGAATTGTATCTTAAATATGATGTGATGGACGATGGATGATATCCATAAAGTGCCATAAATGGGGGCATTTATGTTGCATTATGGAAGGAAATGTTATACCACCATTCAGCCAGAGGTAATCACTTGACCCATTGTGTTTGTTTATCAGTTAAAAAACAATGAAGATATCCTTCCAAACATTTATTCACTATCTCAGTTTTCCCATTAGATTGAGGATGACAAGACAAGCTATAAACTAATTGAGTACCCAGACACGAAAATATTTTTTTCGAAAAAAATCCATCGAAAATGGGATCTCTGTCGCTTATAATAATCTTTGGGTTTCCATGTAGCTTTTGAATTGTTTCCATAAGTGTAGTAGCAACTGTATTGGATCTAAATGGATGAGATAATGCGCAAAGTGTGTATACTTGGTAAGTCTATCAATTACCACCATGATGAAACTATTTCCTTCAGACTTGGGTAAACCTGTGATAAAATCCATTGAAACATCCTCCCAATGTTGACTTGGAATGGATAAAGGTTGTAACAGAACCGAGGTCTTAATTGCCTCAAATTTATTTTATTGGAAAACCAAATATTCTGCCACAAACTTTTGAATATCATATTTAAGGTCATCCCAGAAAAATTCTTTCTTGACCCCGTGGTAAGTTTTTAAAAATCTCAAGTGCCCTCCTAAGGGAGAGGTGTGCAATTCCAAAATAATATTTTGTTTGAGTTAGGAATTCTTACATAGATATAACCGATTTTTGTACCATAATGAAACATTTTTCCAACTAAATGTATCATATATACTAGGATCTTGATGCAAATTTTGAATGAGTGTCCACACTACTTCATCATTCTTCCATTCATCCCATGCTTCAGCTATCCAATTTGGTTGGACAATATAAATGGCACAAAGAAATGCTTCCACATCCTCATCCTTTCTTGAGAATGCATCTGCAACAACAATTTTCTTCCCTTTTTTTGTAAATGATATCGAATTCATAACCCGACATCTTTGTGACCCATTTTTCCTACTCTTTTAAAGATAATCTCTGTTCCAAAAAGTATTTAAGACTATCATGATTTTTTTTTACCTTGAAGTGTCTTCCCATTAGGTAAGGTCGCCATTACTTTAGTGCATGTATTATTGTCAACATTTCCTTCTCATAAATAGGTTTGTATCAATATTTTCCTTTGATTGGGCGACTTTAAAAAGGAATGGGTCTTCCTTCTCGCATTAAAACATTACCAATTCCATTTCCTGAGACATCGCATCCACAATAAATGTTTTTGTGAAGTTTGGCGTAGCTAAGATCGATGCTTGGCACATTTCCTCTTTAAGATGTTCAAATGCCTTAGTTGCTTTTGGAGTCCAAGAAAATGCATCTTTCTTCAGTAATGTTGTTAGAGGTGCTGCTATTCTCCCATAATTCTTAACAAACTTGCGATAATACCTTCTCAACCTAAGAAATCCTCACATATGCTTTATGGTTGTGAGGATTTGTCATTCTTTAATGGATTTAATTTTGTTAGGGTCTACCTTAACATCCTCATGAGATACAATATGGCCCAAACATTCCACCTCCTATACTCCAAAGTAACATTTGGAGGCTTTTTCATATAATTGTTTCTCCTCCAATAGTTTAAGCACCCTGTCAACATGTTGAACATGATCCTTCCAAGACTTGTTGTAGATTAGTATATCATCAAACAATACTAACAAAATTTTTCTAAAGGTTTGAAAATGAAATTCATCAAACCTTGAAATGTAGAAGGTGTATTGGTAAGGCCAAAAGGCATGACCAAAAATTCATAATGACCATCATGAGTTCTAAATGTTGTTTTCAGAATGTCTTCAATCTTCATTCTAATTTGATGATATCCTTAACGAAGATCTAACTTGGTGAAGTAAATTTCTCCATGTAATTCATCCAATAATTCATCAATGATAGGAATGAGAAATTTATCTTTAATAGTGAGCTTGTTGAACTCCCTATAGTCCATACACATGCACCATGATCCATCCTTCTTGTGCACCAATACTACTGGAGTGGAGAAAGAACTTTGACTAGGTTGAATTATACCAGCCTCTAGCATTTCTGCAACCATACGTTCAATTTCACTCTTTTGGGCATAGGGATATCTCTAAGACCCGATGTTTGGAGGAATACTTCCTGCAATCAAATTAATAGCATGATCATGATCACGAATAGGTGGGATGAATTTGGGAGTCTCAAATACCTTGGAATGATTTTCCAAGACTTTTTGGAGATCTGGAGAAATAGATGATTTCGATGTTTGAATCTTTAGTGAGCATAATTGTGAAATTATGCGTCATTGTTCTTTATTTAGAAGATTTTTCATGCCATTCGAACTAATTATCTTTCTTGGTTTCCCTGTGATATCCTTTAATTCAACTTCCTTTCCTTCCCAAAAAAAATTCAAGAAAAGTTCTTGAAAATTAAAAGTTATCCTACCCAAAGCTTGTAACCATTGGAATCCTAGTACAACATAAACACCACCCATTGGAATGGAAAACATTGGACTAATCAATACATATTCCACCATGGTTAGCTTTATATTGTGGCACCTTCCAGAGCAATTTATAGTTCCTCAATTTGCAACCATCACTTGACACTTTAGTATTGGACATAGGAAGCAATTCAATTCCTTGGCTATCTTACAATGAATAAAATTATGGGTACTACCTGAATCAATCATCTCTATTACTTTTTTATTCTTGATATGTCCTTCTATATTGAGAGTTTGAGGAGTGGTAATTCCTAGCAATGCATTACAAGCTATGGGTTTTCATGTTATGTAACCAGATCACAAAATAGAAGAAAATATAGATCAACGACTTAAAAATTATTCTATTCGAGGGGGAACCCTCCTTTACGTTACATAAATGAAAAAATATTGGACGATTCAAATGATAAAACCTCCTTTCTATATATAGGAGTCTAAGGGGTCATAATATAATAAGAGCCTCCATAACAATAATAACGTAAGGGTATAACAATAAAAATAGTGGGAATCTATGGGGCACAATAATAACAATATGGGGACTACATGGACACACCAATAACAATAAGGGGACTACACTAACAATAACAGTAAGGGGATACACTAGTATTATAGGGACCTAACACGCCCGTTTCCTTCAAAAAAGTGTTGTCCTCAATGCTTAAGTAGTTCTAGATGCTTATGTATAAAATTCTCATCCTCCCATGTGGAATATTCAGTGGGTAAGTTCTTCCACTTGATGAGATACTCCGAAATTGACCAATTTTGTAGATGTCGAGTTCTTGTTTCTGTGATTGCTTCAGGTTCCAATATGATTTTTCCTTCCTCGTCAAGTTCTGTCAATATTGTTTGAACTGAGGGTTTGCCATCTATAACCTTCTTTAAGCATGAAACATGGAAAACTGGGTGCACTCAAGAAGATGCAGGAAGCTCCAATTTGTATTCCATAATACCAATCTTTTGCAAACCTTGTAAGGACCATAGTACTTTGGTGATAGTTTATTATCCTTCTTACCTTTATTGAGGGACATTTTTTTGTATGGATGTAGTCGTAAAAATACCTAGTTGCCTATAATCAAATTTCCTTCATTGCGGTGTTGATCTGCCTATTGTTTCATTCAATTTTGCGCCAAAGTGAGGTTATCCTTTAAGAGTTGGAGAACTTGTTGTTGATGCTTGATGTGATATTCCACTGCTTGAACCTTAGAATTTTATCTTAAATATGATGTGATGGACGATGGATGATATCCATAAAGTGCCATAAATGGGGGCATTTATGTTGCATTATGGAAGGAAATGTTATACCACCATTCAGCCAGAGGTAATCACTTGACCCATTGTGTTTGTTTATCAGTTAAAAAACAATGAAGATATCCTTCCAAACATTTATTCACTATCTCAGTTTTCCCATTAGATTGAGGATGACAAGACAAGCTATGAACTAATTGAGTACCTAGACACGAAAATAATTTTTTCGAAAAAAATCCATAGAAAATGGGATCTTTGTCGCTTATAATAATATTTGGGTTTCCATGTAGCTTTTGAATTGTTTCCATAAGTGTAGTAGCAACTGTATTGGATTTAAATGGATGAGATAATGCGCAAAGTGTGTATACTTGGTAAGTCTATCAATTACCACCATGATGAAACTATCTCCTTCAGACTTGGGTAAACCTATGATAAAATCCATTGAAACATCCTCCCAATGTTGGCTTGGAATGGATAAAGGTTGTAACAGACCCGAGGTCTTAATTGTCTCAACTTTATTTTATTGACAAACCAAACATTCTGCCACAAACTTTTGAATATCATATTTAAGGTCATCCCAGAAAAATTATTTCTTGACCCTGTGGTAAGTTTTTAAAAATCTCAAGTGCCCTCCTAAGGGAGAGGTGTGCAATTCCAAAATAATATTTTGTTTGAGTTAGGAATTCTTAAATAGATATAAGCGATCTTTGTACCATAATGAAACATTTTTCCAACTAAATGTATCATATATACTAGGATCTTGATGCAAATTTTGAATGAGTGTCCACACTACATCATTCTTCCATTCATCCCATGCTTCAGCTATCCAATCTGGTTGGACAATATAAATGGCACAAATAAATGCTTCCACATCCTCATCCTTTCTTGAGAATGCATCTGCAACAACAATTTTCTTCCCTTTTTTGGTATATGATATCGAATTCATAACCCGACATCTTTGTGACCCATTTTTCCTGCTCTTTTAAAGATAATATTTGTTCCAAAAAGTATTTAAGACTATCATGATTTTTTTTTACCTTGAAGTGTCTTCTCTATGAAGACATCAATCCTATAGTCCTCTGGAATATCATTTACCCTTATATTCAATTTTTGTATTCCTCAATGTGCTCCGCCATTGAACCCTTTTGTTTGAGATTTATCAATTGGATAAAGAAGGTGTTTCTCTTTGTATCTTCATAATGTGCTATCATTTCCTCCGTAAAAATTGACCAAGTGACAAGTAGTTTACGAGAACACAGTCATTGATACCATACAAATTGATTGGGTTCTAAATATAGAGTTGCAATGTGTACCTTTTATGTGTGTTGCACATTATGGAAATCAAAATATTGCTCCATTTGTAGTATCCATGTTACTAGATCCTTGCCATCAAACTTCCTCCTATCGATATTTGGAATATGGTGGGTCTTCAATCCAACTTTAGAGTCTAATATGAAATCATGATTAACATTTATTTTTTTCTCATCATGAGTTTCATCTAATACCTTTCCGACATTAGGACGCATCTCTTGTAGAAACTTTGTCAAACCTTCCATGTCTGCTTTTAAACCATTCTTCAAATCTTCCATGTTGCCTTTCATTTTTTCTTCTATGCCATCCTTCAAACCTTCCATGCATGATTTCAAACAATTCTTCAAACCTTCCATGTCTGTTTTTAAACCATTCTTCAAAACATCCATCTTAGCTTCCATTTCATTTTTGGTTACTCTTTGTGAGAGCGAAATTTTTTAGACTTAGTCTCGTAATTTTGATATATCATGTTGCATTTCATTCTCTTCTTCATGCATCATAGTAGAGCTTTCTGGTTGCTTACTAGGGGTTTCCATTTTCTTGCTTCAAGTCATTTTGGAGTCAAACAATGACATTTATGCTTCACTATTCCCCTTGAATCACTTCAAACTGATTTTTCAAACCAACTTTTATGCAAATTTTAAAAAAAATACACACATTTCGCTTTCTTTGTAGGAGATCAATATTGAATCTGTTGTATCTCTGTAATTTCATATCTCCAAGGTCTGAAATTTTGTCTTGTGGTATTCCTCTGAGTCTTCTTTGCAACCCCACAATTCAGACCGAGATTGGAGTCTTCAAGAAAGATTTATATCGGATCCCCCAAGATGACCTGATTATAAACTAGTTCAGTAGATGTTGAAGAGGTAAATCCCCTCTGCGGACAGAGGCGATCCCTAATAGCCCAGCACGGGTCTAGCAACAATCATCAAATGCTACAGCGCAAGTTCCTAATTGCGAATAAACAGACCAACGATGGAGGCCTACCTGGAGTCCAATGCTATGATTCGTAGAAGAGACAGCGTTCCCGTTCCTTAGCCTCGGCAGATCACGATCCCCACGATCTCCGTGAATGGACACCTGCACATGGAAGAAACAACACGAATACAAGCATAAAATCCAGAATACGCAACTATATATCAGTCAGAAAGGATATAACTCGTCATTATCATAAGTGAAAAATAGAGTGGAACCATAACCAGTAGTCATTCATTAATAAGCAATCGAAAGAGAGTACAACCAATGTTCTGACGCTGAGGTCTCCTTCGAAGGGGTCTCCAGTCGTACACGTCTCGCAAAGCCTGCCAGGGATGGGACAAGCCTCTCTTAGAGTCTCTCGACGATAGTCTCCTTGCTTGAGTCGGCCTTAAGGGAAGAATGGGGGCTCTTGCAGCATGAAGGCTCTTGGGAATTTGGAGATTCAAAGCTTAGGCACTTCAAGACTAGCTTGCAATGGCAATGAGCTAGCTTTTATAGATGGAGGAAGGGGAGTTGGGATCCCTATAATCGTGGGATTGGCCCTATCTTCAAGGAAGCTTCCATGAGAGGTGGCAAACCACTTCCCTTTCATGGAACTCCCGGAGCCAAACCTCCCAACTCAAGATAGATAGCAGTTTCTGAGTCTGTTGAAACGAAACTTCTGCCATTCTTATTTAAAAAACACTCCTTAAATTGGCTGGCGCGACTGCGACTCTGGGACAGAGCGCCAGTTGGCGCGGCCTCTTTGTAGGATTTTCCTTATTGGCGCGGGTGATGAACTGGCTACCCGCGCCAATGCAAAAAGGGATGTTTTTATGGTTTTTTGCAAGGAGATGTCTTCAGGGAAATTGAAGCTCATGTTTAGAGGAATGCAATGATAATGGTTTCAAGGCATGACATTGCTCACAGGTCACATTGCTCACAGGTCACATAATGGGCTCTCCAATGTGCGGGACGGGGAAAGGTAGGGACGGTGACAAATTACTGTGTAACAGTAGAGAAAACTTGTAAGGAGTGCCAAGTGTCACTGTTTCGACCTTCGGCCCTGAAATTGCTACAAAAAAAACTTCATTCCATGCAATTTCAACCACTTTTTAAATAATTCAAATCTGATGTCTGAATTGAAAGCTATGACGATTTTCCCTAGGTCACATGTTTGAGACTGGATTTTGGAGCCTGCAAAAACCCTAACATCCCCAGATCATATCTCATAAAATATA
The DNA here is from genome assembly GCA_034641835.2 of Pinus albicaulis. Lineage (NCBI taxonomy): Eukaryota > Viridiplantae > Streptophyta > Pinopsida > Pinales > Pinaceae > Pinus > Pinus albicaulis. The sequence continues at coordinate 1,447,779,940 of CM076575.1, forward strand.
GCGAACCAAGAAATAAATTTTTACATGAAGTTCACAAAAGTTTTGAATCCATGTGGTTGAATTTTTAGCTTTTGGCACCTCATAGAAAACAATTTATAGCGAAAATTCCAAGATGACCTATTTGAAGAAGCAAAACCCTAAAATCTAAATCTTTGATACCAAATGTTATGTAAACAACTCACAATTAGAAGAAAATATAGATCAACGACTTAAAAATTATCCTCCTCAAGGGGGAAATATCCTTTACATTACATAAATGAAAAATTCTTGGATGATTCAAAATACAAAAGCCTCCTTTCTATATATAGGAGTCTAATGGGTCACAATATAATCAAAGCCTACATAACAATAATAATGTAAGGGCACAACAATAACAATAGTGGGCTTCTATGGGGCACACTAATAACAATATGGGGACTACATGGGCACAACAATAACAATACGGGGACTACAACAACAATAAAAATAAGGGGCTACACTAGTATTATAGGGACCTAATATTGCCCCTTGTGGGTTTTTCCCTGTCGTCTGGCCTAATTTATGGCGTCTCTTGTCTCTTGTGCACAATTATCTCTATTTTCTTTATCTTGTTGAATATATAATTTCTTGATGGTATAACTGAATAAAATTAAATACTATAAAACATATATATCAGTCACAAGTAATTATCATGATCCGAAATTCTAGGTTGCACTTGAATTTAACCAATAATTTGGTCGCTTATGTGGCCAAAACTTTATCATTTGACATCCATTAGTTTATGTGTCATAGATAGGAATACCATCAAAGAAATCATATATTGTATCCCATTTACATTTTTCAACCTTGACGAATTTATCAATAATTTTCATATATTTTTTGTCATCATTCTCTTCAAGAGAAATCTTAATTGTTGAATCCTCCTCTTCCAAATTTCTAGGAGATGTGCATGCATAAAAGGTGTGAAGGATGTTGAACTTTTGCTTTCATTTGGAGGAGGGAGGGTGATTTATTGAAATATTCCAACATCAAGTATCTCCTCATATTCAAATTCTTCAATTGTTTCCTAATTCCTGACAGAAAGATGAGGTAATTATTCATCATTTCTTCCTACCTCAAATCCTTCATCTTTTGTATCTACATAATCAAAAATATATTCTTTTGTATGCCTCATAACTTTTGTATCCTCAATAAGATGGGAATCTTCACTATTTTTTTCCTCTTGAGATGATGCACTAAACTCCATTGTCCTATGGTCTTCTTTAGGAATGAATTATTTAATAATTTCAAAGTATAGTATCCATCCATCGCTCTAACATGGGTCTATGGGGGAATATATCATAATCTCTTCACTAATTTTTTCATTTTGAGATGGATGCCCATTCCCTCTTGATTTTTTCCCCAATACAATCTTGATTTTGTTTGCCTCATTCATTTCTTTGACCCAATTCAAAAAGGGAGAGTATTCATTGTCCTTCTCAGGCTCATGGGAGCAAAGAGATGGTTGAACCTCTTCATGGAGATCTTCTTATTCCACACCTACAATTTTTTTTCCAATTACAAAATTCCTTGATGTATTGAGGCTTGATTTTGAATGAAGGTCATCATCTATTCTAACAAAGTCATTGGATCTGAAACAACCTCTTTGATCACTATTTCTTCAATACCCCATGTACAAGGCTCAATGTACTTTGCTTTGACATAATATGATAAGAAAGTGAGTGCATCCTCTCTTTATTTTAGTCTTGTAATGAGATCACTAGAGGCATGCTCACTGAAATCTATAACTAAGTCCTTTATCCTTTATTTTATTGATCCTTATATGTAAATGAAGACATGAATATCTTTGAACCTCTTCAAGCCCATAGATCCCTCCTATGAATTTTTTTTATGAATTCAAGGAATGATTTCAGTTCTTTTAGCTCAAAGTCAAAATGCCATTTCCATGCTTCAAATTCTTCCATTTCCCATGCAAAATATTTCATCAGGTTATCATCAAATTAAATGTTAACATCAACGATATAATTCATAAAAGATTGTAAGACATTTAGATCTAACCATGGATTACCATTAAACTTAGGGACTTAAGAGGCACAAATTGAGCATGGTGATATCTCAGAATGCATGATAAATACAAAGGAACAAATACAAATAGAAAAATATAATGTCTTATTGCAACCCGTACTTCAAACATATAGGATGAGGATTCCTGAAGCTCAAATTCAACTTATCAATCTTAAATTACCATAATGGTTTTTCTACAAGTTTGTGATGGTTTTTCTACTTCAAATAAGATCAAGTAGCTTCTGGAAGTAAGAAAAGTGAAGAGGAATGAAAGGGTATACCTTTGAATGCTAAATACCCTTAAAAGAGGGCTTGTCTTGCCTTGTAACTTGTCGCATATCTGCAAAATATTGGCTAATAACTCATTTTGATGATTTTAAGCCTTATCTGCACACAACAAGCCACTATATCTTTTGTGGGCCAATTAGATTGATTTTTGTAGCAAAACTCAAGTGTCAAACAAGCTTAAAGATGTAAAATTTAAGCATAAGCTAGTGAATTTATTTTTTTTGTTTTTTGTTTTTATTTTTTGTTTTTTTATTTTCAAACATAAATCAATAAGGAAATTGAAAACATATTTCTAAATTTTGAAATTTTTTATGTGGTGAAGATATGACATACCTTGTACCATTATAATTACCTCTTTGCGTCGAATTGTTATCACAACCTTCCCTAAATCACCCATTTAATTTATTTAGACAATAAGTGAATTTGGAATGCTTGCACTGGTTTCCTCCACTCTTTTCTAAGACACTTATTGGTGCCAAAACCAAACTAGGAGCAACTCCCTTAATGGAACATATCTAACCAATGGATCAACTATGAGGCTAAAGATATTTAATCCTTTAAGGAGGAATCCCTAATAAGGGTTCGTCCAAAAATTATACTTTAAAATCCCTAGCCAATAAGAAAAAGATGAGGTATATTACCCTAAAAAAAATTCTCCAATTGACTAAGTAGCCTCTCAATGGATCGATGCACTAAATTTGTGTAATTTCAACAAACAAAAAATAAAATATCTTATGAAGCACAATACTCTTTACAAGAGCTAAGAAGAGAAAGGATATAACAACCAATCCACAAATTGAGGACAAGACGTTGCACCAAATAATTTATAAGTATGTCATTAATGATCTCACATTTTCACAACGTGGTTTGATAAAGTAGGAAAGCTCTAAATTTACAGATGATGCTCTCAACATCTATCCTGCTTTTGTTCCCCAAAAAAGGTGACATAACATCCCCAAAATACATGGAGACTAATTTAAAATAAAGTTTGTCTTTTATATTGCCTAAAACACTTAAAGGAGGTGATAGAATTAGCCAAAGGAGTCCACACCCTCGAGAACTTCAATAAAGGCATAAATAATTCTTATTATCCTTGAAAATATGCCTTAAATGAAGACCCATTGATTCATATTGCATCACTGTATAATTTTTCATCCATTTCCATGCTTTCAGAGTGGAAAAGTTGAAGGAATCGATTTATAGGATCAATTTTATAGGTGGGACCCAATTTGTTGAATTAGAATATGATACCTTATGTGGCCAATTTGAGGCCATAACTGAGAATTTTGGGGGGTCAATACTTTATTATTTAAATGTTTAACCCAATAATGTTATTCTTCACTTAATGAAATTTCCAACAGTGCAAGAATCGTGCAACCACAGTTCAGATGCAAAATTTATGCCTCCAGGGAGTTGATCTATCATGATTAACAACCATAATTTTAAAGGATGCCATGTCAACCCTTGTTACTCATGGAAAATGGGATAGCCACATGGGTACTATGAAGAAGAGTCTAGAAGAGTTTATTTTTAACTCATGTTGAGAGTTGGAGTCAAAATTAACCCTGTTAATTTTTCTTAGGGATATATTGTTCTTTGCTTTAGATAAATGCATTTACAAACTTTTTCATATATTGCATTAACCCCATAACATCATAACATCATTACCAATTATGTATAAAAAACAATAAATTCGGCTGTGTAGTGGAATAATAAAGAAAAACAGAAGAAAAGCATGCACAAATAGAGACACCATGATTTTGGTCAGAGACCAGGGAAAACCCCAAAAAGTGGGAAAAACCAACCTGATTCTTCTTCTATTAGATATTAATCATTTTTTCAGCAGAGATACAAAGTACAATAAGAATGAGACATATGTCGCTCATTATCAAAAAATTAGACCTCATAAGGTCAACCTAGGAACATACACGGTTCTCATAATTTAATCACATGACCTCTCAAAGGGCTACCTCCAAATCATTGTAGCACTGTCAAAATTATCATATTGCCTTACAATATCTGTCATGGGGACATTGTCACATATATCATATATGCATTGTCTCATATGATTTCCATACATCATACTAAAGACATATTATTTCCATCCATTAATTCAATGTCATCTCAAGGTCATATCATATAGCATTGTTTATCACTGTCGCACGATCACTTCCTTATATATTAAGGATACTCACCACATGAATATTGTCATCCATCATAGACATAAGAACACAACTATATAAATCTTTGTCACAAGTTGTCATGTCACTATCGTTGAAGAAGAGACATGGCTATACTTTACTTATCAAGAATCATAGTCATAAACACAACAGCACCATGTGTGTCATTTTGATATACACACATGATACTATCTTCCCAATACTATTGAATACATGTTTTCCATCTTATATTGCCTTATATACAATTAACACAAAAACAATTATTACATACCTTGAGGATGACCAATTTGTTGTCCTAAATTACCACAATTCTGAGCACAGTAGAGAAATTTAGCCCTCTAGCTAGGGCATCTATTAATGCTAAGGATTTGCTTCATTACATTCTCAAACATATTTAATTAAAACTCTCTTTTCATCGTCGTTTGACTAGAAATGAAGGTTCGATACTGTACCTTTTCCCTAAGGTTATTTAGCCCTAGTTAGGGCACACAACTAGCTCATAAAATAGGTGAAATTTTCCCTTAAACTTTTGTGGTGGATATCCAAGTAATGTGACCATACTTTAGTATTTGAATTTGACATTTTGACCTTCCATAATATAACATATGGCCCTCCAAGCAAGCTTCAACAAGGCTCAACCTTTTTTCTTATGTTACTAAACTTTTATGTCCAATGATCATAGGAAAGAGTATGATCCGAATAGAAAAGGGCATCCATCCATGGTATTCATCCACCCATGGAATTTATCCATGGTATTGGAAATGACATCGACCCATGGTATTCATCCACCCATCGTATTTATCCATCCATGGAATTTACCCGTGGTATTGTAAGTGGCATCCACCCATGGTATTGTAAGTGATATCCAGCCATGGTATTTACCCACCCATGGAATTTACCTGTGGTATTGTAACAAAAAATGGCTATAAGTAACAAGTCACATTTTGTAAGGGGAGATTATCCACCACAATGTAGCTTTCACAGTTATTCTCTGTTTTAATAAAAAGTTTCTTTGTAGTTTTGTTTACTATGTGTTCTCCTCTCTTTTCTTCTGGCATTTCAATTTTTCAGATCTTGGGGGCCTCCCCACTCAAGATCCATTTCAACTTTTTAGATTTTGGGGCCTCCCCCCAAGATCTGGATCAGTGGTATCAGATTCAGGTAACGACTCCATGGGAATGAGGGTTTGAAGCATATTACAGTTTCAAAATTTTGTAGCAAACTTCAGAAAACTTAATGCAAGTACCACAACCTCCACGAAGCACTTTCTTGGGCCAAACGAGAAGATTTTTTTTTTTCATTTTTTTGCAAGAATTTTGATTGGGCGATGAGTTTGCAGATCATATCTGAAACTTTTGGTGAAAATTTTCCAAAATCAATTAACAGATTTGGATTCCTTTCAAAAAAATACCCAAATTCAAAAAAAAATCAACTAAATCAGAGTCTGGATGAGAGCAATATCACTGATTTAATATCAGTTGTGTTGAAGAAATTTTTATGACGAAAATTTGTGGACGACGACTCTTCTATTATTTTTGCAATTTTTATGTAGAATTTCATAAATATGATTGCATATCTTAGCTCCTCTTGAAAAATCACTCAATTTCAAAAAATAAATTGGTCAAATCAGAGTTCGAATGAGGGAGATATCGCTGATTTGAAATCAGTTATTTTTTCAGTACTTTTGTGATGGCGGGACAGTTGTAGCACGAACCTGGGTTTCCAGAGTGTCCTAGTAGGGATTTCAATCACATGGAAAGATGCAGAATGACCATTATTTTTCCAAAAATAGGTTATAATAAATATTATGAGTTATATTGATCGATTTATTCCCATTTTAAATTATATTTTATATTTGGAGCAACATTCAGAGCGGATTCCCTTTGGAGACGTGCCCTCCCACCCCACTTTAGTAGGCACCTGCTTCACATTCATAAGTTTCAGCATAGCAACATCCAACTTGAGTTCTTTGGAGACGTTCCCTCCCACCTGAGGCTATGTAAGCACCTGCGACTTCATCAAAAGTCAACATCATGGTTATGGGCCACCCACAAACCTACACCTCATCGAAGTCCATTTTCTAGGTCACACACTGTCAATATCACAGCTGGTCACAAGCATTACAAGATATCTCTATCATCAGATCTTCGTTCATCATGGTTATGGGTTAATTGCACAAAACCCTTCTCTTCAGTGGCTCTTCATATTGAACAAATACTTCTTAGGAGGGAACTTCACACAATGGGGACCATTTCTTCCTAAGGAGGGAGGAATGATCCAAATGGAAAATGGCATCCACTCATGGTATTCATTCACCCATGGTATTCATCCACCCATGGAATTTACCCATGGTATTGTAAGTGGCATCCACCCATGGTATTGTAAGTGAGATCCACCTATGGTATTCATTCACCCATGGTATTTTCCCACCCATGGAATTTACCTGTGGTATTGTTACAAAAAAAGGCTATAAGTAACAAGTTGCATTTTGTAAAAGGAGACTGTCCACCACAATGTAGCTTTTACAGTTATTCTATGTTTTAATAAAAAGTTTCTTTGTGGTTTTGTTTATTGTGTTCTCCTCTCTTTACTTCTGGAATTTCAATTTTTCAAATCTTGGGGGCCTCTTCCCCCCCAAGATCCATTTAAATTTCTTAGATCTAGGGGGCCTCCCCCCAAGATCTGGATCGGAGTATTTCAATCACTACCCAATAGTCACCATACAAGCTCGGCTAGTCTCCTCCTGAACTTGGCTAGTAAAATTATAGATAAGAGGTACCAAAAATCTCCTTCAATTCGGCTAGGGCAATCCATGCCTATGGCTTCCTAAGAGAAAACATACCTAAAATTAGAAGAGATTACCTAGTGTGTTCTTCTCATAAATTTTGCATCCCTTATTTCTTTAAGAACTCGGGTAACTCACTTCTTTGTAGCCTCAACAAACTCAGAAATATTGTACCTATTGTAGCCTCTATGAACTTAAAAAAACTTGCATATCTTGTAGCCTTGACATGCTCAGGAAGCTCGCATGTCTTGCACAAAAAAATCATGTCTTTTTGGAGGAGGACGTATGGGTAGATATCATGTCTTAAAAAAACTTTCATATCTTGTAGCCTTGACATGCTCAAGAAGCTTGCATGTCTTGCACCAAAAAATCATGTCCTTTTGGTCACGACCCTTGAGTAAGTCAACTTGTGATTGAGGCCGACTTAGAATTAGGAGGGAAACTTTGAAATTCAAATTTTCTAATTAATATTAAATACATTTTTCGATGAGCACTTTCCCGAATAGATTTTTCCCCATATTAATAATAATTTCTTTTAACCAATTCAGAATTCCTTTTTGGGTAGTTGGGCTTCCTCTGGGATTTCCATTTGGGGAAATCCATCCCGAAGCTTCCCAAATTTCAACACTCCCTCCCAGCTAGGGAGGAATTTCCATCTTCATCATAATTTCTCATCTCGGATGTACACCATTGCTACATCATATCTCATCTTGTCTTGTCTCATCTCATCATGACTCATAGAAGAAGAATAATACATAAACGACAGTAGGGGAGATCGATTAGATCCTCAAAACCCTAAAAATGTCTAGGTCTTGTTCTGTGACATTAATCTCAGCTGCATCAAAAAATCATTCATCTCATCACTTCTCGACTTGTCTTGTTTCCTTTGATCATCAGTTGAATGATGATGTATCAATCTAAAGAGAAAGAATCATCATAAGGGAGCTCCAACTAATACCTTATATTTACATACAATAGGAGGGGTGCCACTTACCATGATAGGTAAGGATGATGCATATCCTAATGCTTGGTGACAATAGAAAGGATACACTTACCACAAATGTTAAGGATCACACTCTATGATATTATCTATTGACCTTCCCAACTTGACCCTCAAGATTCAATGGTAGAACACCTGCATCCCATTACTTAAGTAGGATACCATTTACCATGAATGACAAGGATCATAAACTATCTCAAGTATGTTCACCCCATTGGCTAGATGGGGATAAATAATCCCAACAATCCTAACTTGTGGGTAAGATTCCAACTGGGGTATACTATGTCAAGACCAAAGAGAGAAAATAGGCAAGATATGACTTAGCGTGGAAGGTAATGATCATAGACTACCCTATTGCTCGACCATAGGAAGAATATGACTTACCATGTAAGGTAAGGATCGTAGAATATCATATTATCCAGAGTTCCCTCAACCCCAAGAGCTCTCTGGCTCAATTTGTCTCCCGGTGAGCTCAAACAGGGGGAAAGAGCATAGCTTAGTGTCCTCGATTAGCCTGGGACCCCTTCCTCTCATCAATGCCTTCCCTAGGCTTACGGTTGTTAGTCCTGGTCATAGTGCATGACACCTATAGAATATCGGCTCAACCACAAGCTTACATGTTGCAACTCAAGGATTCAATTGGCTGCCTTCTCATCAATCAAAATGTGACGGAGTCTCATTGCTCATTTCTGCACCATGTCCCAGATATAGTGATATATGATCTTAATGTGCCTGGACCTGTCATTAAACACATGATTCTTCCTGTCAGATCCCACAATATGTCATAGTATACCATAAGTGTGCCAAATATATGCTCAAACAAGTCTCCAAAGAGCTTTCTCAGTCATACTAATTTGCAACTAATCATGCTAGTAACAATGCACATTTTCTCTCAAAGAACCAAATTTTTGAGCCAAGAAATCATCCAGGAAACTAGGGCAGAGCTAAAGCAACACTCAGTCATGATCAAAATCATTCTCATCATCAACGTATCCATATAGTATCAAGTATCTAGTAATGTGTCTCATTTCATGAATGACTACATTGACTAAATACTCGCTTTGCAACATTCTGAAACATATTCAGGCTTTAGATGGCACAAAGAACATATTGCAAATCAAGAATCTATCTAGTTGTTTGTTCATCATGGGATTCCATCAAAATTGTATCTAAAGAGGAGGCTCTCTCAACCACTTCAGTGTAAAACATTATTCCAAATCTTTGTCAGTCTTGACAAGGAATTCCTCACCATTTCTTTGTTGATCATCTAGACTGAAGGGTTAGCTCCCTCTGGGACTGAAAATGAATATGATCTGATCTTGTCATAAATAAATTGTCAACATAAATAACCAAATATCAAAGACATACCTGCAACCTTGAATATAGGTTGGTGTCCACATAAGATGACCATCAATCTAAGTATACCAATACCAGAGGGCTTGCTCGGGTCCATATGGGACTTTCTTCCATCTGTGATCATGAATCCATTTCTATTAAATTTTGCAGATTTAAAAATTTAATTTTCGATATCATAAACCATAGAAGACAGTCAATGAACAACAAGACACAGAATTTGGTCCAAGTCCAGGGAAAAACCCCACTATGGGGGAAAACCCTTTTTAAAATGTTTTTATATTAGATCGTCTTCAAATCTTCAGCAGAGATACATAATTAGAGTAAAAAACATGTTTTACAAATAATAGTAGTAACAACCCTTTTTAATATGACAACTTCAAAATACCACCACAAAGCCTACAAAGGCTTCCAAAACAAAAGCAATAGACACAAGTGCGTGAAAAGTGCACGTATGAGAGCTAAATACTAAGAGCAATATTATCCAAATGCAAGATCATAATGCTACTGAAGAGAGGGAAATGGCATGTACTTTGACCTGATTAGGGATGTTATCCTTGTGTCAAGTACATAGGCCTGATTAGGAAGAATTCTCTGGTGGACCGACATCCTTCCAGTGTCATTGTATAGAAACCTAATTAGGGTTGTAGTCCCTTAACTCTTTGACCTGATTAGGAAGAATGATCTCATGGATAGGCATTTTCCTATGTCATTGTATAGTGACCTAATTAGGGTTGTAGTACATGTGTCACTTTGACCTGTATAGGAAAATGGTTCGGCAAAGGAAAACCATTCTCTTTGTGTCATTGTGTAATGACCTGATTAGGGAGGTTATCCCTATGTCACATTGACCTGGATTAGAGAGAATGGTCCTAGAGGTTGTACCCTCCCAACATTGTGCTATGATTTCTTTCTAGAATGAGCTTGTTTTGGCATCATGCTCTAATCTCTTTCTAGAGTGAGCTTGTTTACAAAACGATTCATGTGCACCATACGTCAGGGGTACTAACTAGGTTATGACAATATTGTTGATGTTGATAATGATATTAATGATGATGTGTGTCTTAATATTGATGAACCTTTCTTATAGAAGCCTTCAACTTCAGAATATACCGATGAGTCATTATGAATACCTCCCTAGTTAAGAGGGAGTGTTGAAATTGTAACTAAGTTCGGTCCTCATAATTATGATTTTGTAATGAGTTAAAAAGAATATATTTGAGTCAAAAGAAAAAATATTTTATCACGTCTCATTTGGACATTTAGAAGAAAGAAAATTTAATTTTAAAAGCATATTTTTTATGTGTTCAAGTAAACCAAGTCGACCCTCTAGAGGACAATTCGGCTTGCCCAAAAGATGTGTCCCTTCACATGAACAAACAATTATAAATAGAGCCAATTCATCTCCATAAAACACACACTTTGATGATCTAATCTGAGGAAAGAAGAATGAGATTCCCAAGGCTGAAATGTGAGATTCTCAGGTAGTAATGCGAAGTTTCTGGGGCTAACCTATGAGAAATTTGAACTGTCATGTCTGAGGCATGTATACGAAGCTCTAAAGAGGATTTCTATGTGGATATACAAATTTCATTCATTATGATTACGCAAGCTACTTGAGGACTATTGTCTCTGTCGAATACGAGCTACCTGAGGCACTCTATCTCTGTGGGATGTGGGATCTAAGGACATACATGCGCCAGACTTGTAGACTATCTTGTGGAAAAATTTGTGTCAAATTTTAGGCTATTGGTGGAGGGTTGACTTGGTACTTGGATAATTGGTCTATTAGTTTGGTGAGATGTGACTTGGATTTCTATTGTTGATAAATAATCTATAAGGAAAGGATTGTTGGGTTTTCTTGTTATGTAACCAACTCACAAAATAGAAGAAAATATAGATCAACGACTTAAAAATTATTCTCTTTGAGGGGGAACCCTCCTTTACGTTACATAAATGAAAAAATATTGGATGATTCAAATGATAAACCCTCCTTTCTATATATAGGAGTCTCAGGGGTCATAATATAATCAAAGCCTACATAACAATAATAATGTAAGGTTATAACAATAAAAATAGCGGGAATCTATGGGGCACAATAATAACAATATGGGGACTACATGGACACACCAATAACAATAAGGGGACTACACTAACAATAATAAGAAGGAGATACACTAGTATTATAGGGACCTAACATGCTCGTTTCCTTCAAAAAAGTGTTGTCCTCAATGCTTAAATAGTTTTGGATGCTTCTGTATAGAATTCTCATCCTCCCATGTGGAATATTCAGTGGGTAAGTACTTCCACTTGATGAGATACTCCAAAATCGACCGATTTTGTAGTTGTCGAGTTCTTGTTTCTGTGATTGCTTTAGGTTCCAATATGATTTTTCCTTCCTTGTCAAGTTCTTTCAATATTGTTTGAACTGAGGGCTTGCCATCTATAACCTTCTTTAAGCATGAAACATGGAAAACTGGGTGCACTCGGGAAGATGCAGGAAGCTCCAATTTGTATGCCATAATACCAATCTTTTGCAAACCTTGTAAGGACCATAGTACTTTGGTGATAGTTTATTATCCTTCTTACCTTTCTTGAGGGACATTTTTTGTATGGTTGTAGTCGTAAAAATACCCAGTTGCCTACAATAAAACTTCCTTCATTGCAATGTTGATTTTCTTGTTGTTTCATTCGATTTTGTGCCAAAGTGAGGTTATCCTTTAAGAGTTGGAGAACTTGATGTTGATGCTTGATGTGATATTCCACTGCTTGAACCTTAGAATTTTATCTTAAATATGATGTGATGGACGATGGATGATATCCATAAAGTGCCATAAATGGGGTCATTTATGCTGCATTATGGAAGGAAGTGTTATACCACCATTCAGCCAGAGGTAACCACTTGACCCATTGTGTTTTTTTATCAGTTAAAAAACAATGAAGACATACTTCCAAACATTTATTCACTATCTCAGTTTTCCCATTACAACATTGAGGATGATAAGACGAGCTATGAACTAATTGAGTACCCAAACACAAAAATGATTTTTTCGAAAAAAATCTATAGAAAATCGGATCTCTGTCGCTTATAATAATCTTTGTGTTTCCATGTAGCTTTTGAATTGTTTCCGTAAGTGTAGTAGCAACTGTATTGGATTTAAATGGATGAGATAATGCACGAAGTGTGTATACTTGGTAAGTCTATCAATTACCACCATGATGACACTATTTCCTTCAGACTTGGGTAAACATGTGATAAACCCGAGGTCTTAATTGTCTCAACTTTATTTTATTGGCAAACCAAATATTATGCCACAAACTTTTGAATATCATATTTAAGGCCATCCCAGGAAAATTCTTTCTTGACCCTGTGGTAAGTTTTTAAAAATATTGAGTGCCCTCCTAAAGGAGAGGTGTGCAATTCCAAAAAAATATTTTTTTTGAGTTGGGAATTCTTACATAGATATAAGCGATCTTTGTACCATAATGAAACATTTTTCCAACTAAATGTATCGTATATACTAGGATCTTGATGCAAATTTTGAATGAGTGTCCACACTACTTCATCATTCTTCCATTCATCCCGTGCTTCAGCTATCCTATTTGGTTGGACAATATAAATGGCACAAAGATATGCTTCCACATCCTCATCCTTTCTTGAGAGTGCATCTGCAACAACATTTGCTTCCCTTTTTTTGTAGATGATATCGAATTCATAACCCGACATCTTTGTGACCCATTTTTCCTTCTCTTTTAAAGATAATCTCTATTCCAAAAAGTATTTAAGACTATCCTGATTTTTTTTTACCTTGAAGTATCTTCCCATTAGGTAAGGTCACCACTGCTTTAATGCATGTAGTATTGTCAACATTTCCTTCTCATAAATAGGTTTGTGTCAATACTTTCCTTTGATTGGACGACTTTAAAAAGGAATGGGTCTTCATTCTCGTATTAAAACATTACCAATTCCATTCCTGAGACATCGCATTCCACAATAAAGGTTTTTGTGAAGTTTCGCATAGCTAAGACCGATGCTTGGCACATTTCCTCTTTAAGATGCTCAAATGCCTTAGTTGCTTTTGGAGTCCAAGAAAATGCATATTTCTTCAGAATTTTTGTTAGAGGTGCTGCTATTCTCCCATAATTCTTAACAAACTTGCGATAATACCTTCTCAAACCGAGAAATCCTCGTAAATACTTTATGGTTGTGGGGATTTTTCATTCCTCAATGGATTTAATTTTGTTAGGGTCCACCTTAACATCCTCATGAGATACAATATGGCCCAAACATTCCACCTCCTGTACTCCAAAGTAACATTTGGAGGCTTTTGCATATAATTGTTTCTCCTCCAATAGTTTAAGCACCATGTCAACATGTTGAGCATGATCCTTCCGAGACTTGTTGTAGATTAGTATATCATCAAAAAATACTAACAAAATTTTTCTAAGGGTTTGAAAATGAAATTCATCAAACCTTGAAATGTAGAAGGTGCATTGGCAAGGCCAAAAGGCATGACCAAAAATTCATAATGACCATCATGAGTTCTAAATGTTGTTTTTAGAATGTCTTCAATCTTCATTCTAATTTGATGATATCCTTAACAGAGATCTAAATTCGTGAAGTAAATTTCTCCATGTAATTCATCCAATAATTCATCAATGACAGGAATGGAAAATTTATCTTTAATAGTGAGCTTGTTGAGATCCCTATAATCCATACACATGCACCATGATCCATCCTTCTTGTGCACCAATACTACTGGAGCCAAGAATGAACTTTGACTAGGTGGAATTATACCGACCTTTAGCATTTCTACAACCATACATTCAATTTCACTCTTTTGGGCATAGGGATATCTCTAAGACTTGATGTTTGGACTAACACTTCCTGTAATCAAATGAATAGCATGATCATCATCATGAATAGGTGGAATGTCTTTGGGAGTCTCAAATACCTTCGAATGACTATCCAAGACTTTTTGGAGATCTGGAGAAATAGATGATTTCGATGTTTGAATATTTAGTGAGAATAATTGTGAAATTACGCCTCATTGTTCTTTATTTAGAAGCTTTGTCATGCCATTAGAACTGATTATCTTTCTTGGTTTCCCTGTGATACCCCTTAATTTAACTTCCTTTCCTTCCAAAAAAAAAATCAAGAAAACTTCTTGAAAATTCAAAGTTATCGTACCCAAAGATTATAACCATTGGAATCCTAGTACAACATAAAAACCACCCATTGGAATGGAAAACATTGGACTAATCAATACATATTCCCCCATGGCTAGCTTTATATTGTGGCACCTTCCAGAAATTTATAGTTCCTCCATTTGAAACTATCACTTGACACTTTAGTGTTGGACATAGGAAGTTATTCCATTCCTTGTCTATCTTACAATGAATAAAATTATGGGTACTACCTGAATCAATCATCTCTATTACCTTTTTCTTCTTGATATGTCCTTCTATATTAAGAGTTTGAGGAGTGGAAATTCCTGGCAATGCATTACAAGTATGGTCATATAGACAACAGCGCCATGTGTGTCATTTTGATATACACACATGATACTATCTTCCCAATACTATTGAATACATGTTTTCCATCTTATATTGCCTTATATATAATTAACACAAAAACAATTATTACATACCTTGAGGATGACCAATTTGTTGTCCTAAATTACCACAATTCTGAGCACAGTAGAGAAATTCGGCCCTCTAGCTAGGGCATCTATTAATGCTAAGGATTTGCTTCATTACATTCTCAAACATCTTTAATCAAAAATCTCTTTTCATTGTCGTTTGACTAGAAATGAATGTTTGATATTGTACCTCTTCCCTAAGGTTATTTAGCCCTAGTTAGGGCACACAACTAGCTCATAAAATAGGTGCAATTTTCCCTTAAACTTTTGTGGTGGATCTCCAGGTAATGTGACCATACTCTAGTATTTGAATTTGACATTTTGACCTTCCATAATATACCATATGGCCCTCCAAGCAAGCTTCAACAAGGCTCAACATCTTTTCTTATGTTACTAGACTTTTATGTCCAATGATCATAGGAAAGAGTATGACACTAACAGAAAATGGCATCCATCCATGGTATTCATCCACCCATGGAATTTATCCATGGTATTGGAAATGACATCGACCCATGGTATTCATCCACCCATCGTATTTATCCATCCATGGAATTTACCCATGGTATTGTAAGTGGCATCCACCCATGGTATTGTAAGTGATATCCACCCATGGTATTTACCCACCCATGGAATTTACCTATGGTATTGTAACAATAAATGGCCATAAGTAACAAGTCACATTTTGTAAAGGGAGATTCTCTGCCACAATGTATCTTTTACAGTTATTCTCTATTTTAATAAAAAAATTCTTTGTGGTTATGTTTACTATGTGTTCTCCTCTCTTTACTTATGGCATTTCAATTTTTCAGATATTGGGGACCTCCCCACTCAAGATCCATTTCAATTTTTTAGATTTTGGGGCCTCCCCCCAACATCTGGATCAGTGGTATCAGATTCAGGTAACGACTCCATGGGAATGAGGGTTTGAAGCATATTATAGTTTCAATTTTTTGTAGCAAACTTTAGAAAACTTAATGCAAGTACCACAACCTCCATAGAGCACTTTCTTGGGCCAAGCGAGAAGATTTTTTATTTTTTTTTCATTTTTTTGCAAGAAATTTGATTGGGCGATGAGTTTGCAGATCATATCTGAAATTTTTGGTAAAAATTTTCCAAAATCAATTAACAGATTTGGATTCCTTGCGAAAAATTACCCAAATTCAAAAAAAAAATCAACCGAATCAGAGTCTGGATGAGAGAGATATCACTGATTTAATATCAGTTGTGTTGAATAATTTTTTCTGATGACAATTTGTGGACGAATCTTCTATTATTTTTGCAATTTTTATGTAGAATTTCAGATATATGATTGCAGGCCTAGAGCTCTCACAAAATACTCGACTTCAAAAAACATTGAATTAGATGGAGTTAGATGGGGGAGATATTGTTGATTTGAAATCAGATATTTTTTCAGAACTTTTGTGATGGCAAGACAGTTGTAGCACGAACCTGGGTTTCTAGAGTGTCCAAATAGGGATTTAAATCACATGGAAAGATGCAGAATGATCATTCTTTTTCAAAAAATAGGTTATAATAAATATTTTGAGTTATATTGATCGATTTATTCCCATTTTAAATTATATTTTATATCTGGAGCAGCATTCAGAGCGGATTCCCTTTGGAGACGTGCCCTCCCACCCCACTTTAGTAGACACCTGCTTCACATTCATAAGTTTCAGCATAGCAGCATCCAACTTGGGTTCTTTGGAGACGTTCCCTCCCACCTGAGGCTATGTAAGCACCTACTACTTCATCAAAAGTCAACATCATGGTTATGGGTCAATCACACAAAATCTTTGTCATCGAAGTCCATTTTTTAGACTGCACACTCTTAGTATCAGAGTTGGTCACAAACATTACACGGTATCTCTATCCTCGGATCTTCATTTTACATGGTTATGGGCCATCCACAAACCCACGCTTCATCGAAGTCCATTTGCTAGGTCACACACTGTCAATATCACAGCTAGTCACAAGCATTACAGGGTATCTCTATCCTCAGATCTTCGTTCATCATGGTTATGGGTTACCCGCACAAAACCCTTCTCTTCGGTGGCTCTTCATATTAAACAAAGACTTCTTAGGAGGGAACTTCACACAATGGGGACCATTTCTTCCTAAGGAGAGAGGAATGATCCAAATGGAAAATGACATCCACTCATTGTATTCATTCACCCATGGTATTCATCCACCCATGGAATTTACCCATGGTATTGTAAGTGGCATCCACCCATGGTATTGTAAGTGATATCCACCTATGGTATTCATTCACCCATGGTATTTTCCCACCCATGGAATTTACTTGTGGTATTGTAACAAAAAAAAGGCTATAAGTAACAAGTCGCATTTTGTAAAAAGAGATTGTCCACCACAATGTAGCTTTTACAGTTATTCTATGTTTTAATAAAAAATTTATTTGTGGTTTTGTTTACTGTGTTCTCCTCTCTTTTCTTCTAGAATTTCAATTTTTCAGATCTTGGGGGCCTCTCCCCCCCAAGATCCATTTAAATTTCTTATATCTGGGGGGCCTCCCCACAATATCCGGATCAGAGTACTTCAATCACTACCCAACAGTCACCATACAAGCTCGGCTAGTCTCCTCCTGAACTTGGCTAGTAAAATTATAGATAAGAGGTACCAAAAATCTCCTTCAATTCGGCTAGGGCAATCCATGCCTATGGCTTCCTAAGAGCAAGCATACCTAAAATTAGAAGAGATTACCTAGTGTGTTCTTCTCATAAATTTTGCATCCCTTGTTGCCTTAAGAACTCAGGTAACTCACTTCTTTGTAGCCTCAACAAACTCAGAAATCTTGTACCTATTATAAGCCTCTATGAACTTAAAAAAAAATTAATATCTTATAGCCTTGACATGCTCGGGAAGCTCGCATGTCTTACACCAAAAAATCATGTATTTTCGGAGGAGGACGTATGGGTAGATTTCATGTCTTAAAAAAACTTTCATATCTTGTAGCCTTGACATGCTCAGGAAGCTCGCATGTCTTGCACCAAAAAATCATGTCTTTTTGGTCACGACCCTTGAGTAAGCCTACTTGTGATTGAGGCTGACTTAGAATTAGGAGGGAAACTTTGAAATTCAAATTTTCTCAATAATATTAAATACATTTTTCAATGAGCGCTTTCCCAAATAGATTTTGCCCCATATTAATAATAATTTATTTTAACCAATTCAGAATTCCTTTTTGGGTAGTTGGGCTTCCTCTAGGATTTCCATTTGGGGAAATTCATCCTGAAGCTTCCCAAATTTCAACACTCCCTCCCAGCTAGGGAGGAATTTCCATCTTCGTCATAATTTCTCATCTCGGATGTACATCATTGCTACATCATATCTCATCTTGTCTTGTCTCATCTCATCATGAATCATAGAAGAAGAATAATACATAACCGACAGTAGGGGAGATCGATTAGATCCTCAAAACCCTAAAAATGTGTAGGTCTTGCTCTTTGACATTTATCTCATTTGTGTCAACAAATCATTCATCTCATCACTTCTCGACTTATCTTGTTTCCTTTGATCATCAGTTGAACGATGATGTATCAATCTAAAGAGAAAGAATCATCATAGGGGAGCTCCAGCTAATACCTTATATTCATAGACAATAGGAGGGGTGTCACTTACCATGATAGGTAAGGATGATGCATATCCTAATGTCTGGTGACAATAGAAATGATACACTTACCACAAAGGTTAAGGATCACAATCTATCTTATTATCTGTTGATCTTCCCAACTTGACCCTCAAGATTCAATGGTAGAACACCTGCATCCCGTTACTTAAGTAGGATACCACTTACCATGAACGAAAAGGATCACAAACTATCTCAAGTATGCTCACCCCATTGGCTAGATGGGGATAAATTTACCAACAATCCTAGCTTGTGGGTAGGATTCCAACTGGGGTATACTATGTCAAGACCAAAGAGAGAAAATAGGCAAGATATGACTTAGCATGGAAGGTGACGATCACAGAATACCCTATTGCTCGACCATAGGAAGAATATGACTTACCATGTAAGCTAAGGATCATAGAATATCATATTATCCAAAGTTCCCTCAACCCCAACAGCTCTTTGGCTCAATTCGTCTCTGGGTGAGCTCAAATAGGGGGAAAGAGCATAGATCAGTGTCCTTAATCAGCCTGGGACCCCTTCCTCTCATCAGTGCCTTCCCTAGGCTTACAGTTGTTAGTCTTGGTCATAATGCATGACACCTAGAGAATATCAGCTCAACCACAAGCTTACATGCTGCAACTCAAGGATCCAATTGTCTGCCTTCTCATCAATCAAAATATGATGGAGTCCCATTGCTCCTTTCTGCACCATATCCCAGATATAGTGATATATGATCTCAATGTGCCTGGACCTGTCATAAAACACATGATTCTGCATTTCAAATCCCAAAATATGTCATAGTATACCATAAGTGTGCCAAACATATGCTCAAACAAGTCTCCAAAGAGCTTTCTCAGTCATACACTGCACATTGTCTCTCAAAGAACCAAATTTTTGAGCCAAGAAATCATCTAGGAAACCAAGGCAGAGCTAAAGCAACACTCAGTCATGATCAAAATCATTCTCATCATCAGCGTATCCATATAGTATCAAGTATCTAGCAGTGTGTCTTAGTTCATGAATGACTACTTTGACTAAATATTGGCTTTGCAACATTATGAAACATATTTAGGCTTTAGATGGCTCAAAGAACATATTACAAATCAGGAATCTATCTAGTTGTCTGTTCATCATGGGATTCCATCAAAATTGTATCTAAAGAGGAGGCTCTCTCAACCACTTCAATGTAAAACATTATTCCAAATCTTTGTCAGTATTGACAAGGAAGTCCTCACCATTTCTTTGTTGATCATCTAGACTGAAGAGTTAGCTCCCTCTGGGACTGAAAATGAAGATGATCTGATCCTGTCATAAATAAATTGTCAACATAAATAACCAAATATAAAAGACATACCTACAACCTTGAAGAGAGGTTGGTGTCCACATAATATGACCATCAATACAAGTATACCAATACCGGAGGGCTTGCTCGGGTCCATATGGGACTTTCTTCCATCTGTGATCATGAATCCATTTCTATTAAATTTTGCAGATTTAAAAATTTAATTTTTGAGATCATAAACCATAGAAGACGGTCAATGAACAACAAGACATAGGATTTGGTCCAAGTCCAGGGAAAAACCCCACTATGAGGGAAAACCCTTTTTAAAATGTTTTATATTAGATCGTCCTCAAATCTTCAGCAGAGATACATAATTAGAGTACAAAACATGTTGTACAAATAATAGTAGTAACAACCCTTTCTAATATGACAACTTCAAAATACCACCACAAGCCTCCAAAGGCTTCCAAAACAAAAGCAATAGACACAAGTGCGTGAAAAGTGCACAAGTACGAGAGCTAAATACTAAGAGCAATATTATCCAAATGTAAGATCATAATGCTACTGAAGAGAGGGAAATGTACCAATAATCAAACTCTGGTGCAAAAGTAATATCAAGATTAGAATATCTCTTTGAGAAAGATCAATACAAGAGCTAAATACTTATGGTGTGAGAGAAATACTAACTGCAATAATACTTCTCTGGAGCGAGAGCATTTACAACAACAAATAACAAAAGCAGAAATCACTAGTGCGAGAGCTGAATGAGAGTTATGAGATCTATCAATAGATCTTCGAAATGATAGATCTTCCAAGAAATAGATCTACTAGATAATAGATCTACCAAGAAATAGATCTACTAGATAATAGATCTATGAAACAGTGGATCTGCCAAAGATGATAAGAGATCTACAAATATGTAATAGATCTGCTACTGATAATAAGAGAGATAAATTACTAACGTGAGGGTTTGATCATCAATGCAAGAGCTAGATCACCAAAACTAGAGAGAGAGAGAGAGAAATCAATGTGTTGCAAATGAAGGCTTCTCTTCAATATATAGAAATATTTGAGGCAAAATACCTTCCTCGAATTAAGTGTTTTGGAAGCTCCTAGAGTGATCCATTCGAATCAGATAGCTTAAGTGATTTTATTTTTCACATGTCTAATTGCTTTATAAAATATTTTTGAAATAACTTTTTCTCTTATGAAAAATAATTTTCTCTTGAGAAATAATTCGCTTCAAGGGTGAAAGGGGTTAACCACATAAAGTGGTTTCTAGGGAAATTTCTCCCTAGTTACTCAAAAATTCAACACTCCCTCTCAACTAGGGAGGAATTTCCATCAATAAAGCAAAAACTACTATGCCTTTAAAATCATCATAACTCATGTTGAATATTCTTGAATCTAAAGAAGAATACTCATGGCAGGGGTGCTACTGCTACCACCCTGAATCCAAGCTCAGCCAAATAAAGGCTAAGAAACTGTCACCAGGGAGTCTCAAGCTTCAAATTGGTCCAAATAATCATTGGGGAGTTAAATGCTTCCACCCGTCATCTGAGAGTCGTGCTACAACCTGAAACAAATACCATTAGGGAGACTCATGCTACCACCTGGAATGAATATTTCTCAGTCAATAAGACTAAGAAACCATAATAGCTCAGCACATAAGCTAAGAATACACAATAGCTCAGCTCAAAGCCTAAGAATCCACAATAGCTTAGCTCAAAGGATAAGAATCCACAATAGCTCAGCTCAAAGGCTAAAAATCCACAATAGCTCAGCTCAAAGGCTAAGAATCCACAATAACTCATCTCAAAGGCTAAGAATTCATGGTGTTCAAGAACACCAACATCTTCGAACTTGAGCTAGATACAACCTACCATCACTGGTGACAATCACCATTCGATATCAAGTAGCCAACACCCATTGGCCAGATGGGTGGGAAACAAAATGCATGATTAGGGCATACTCTTGGTTGGAGGTCCCTCATCCCCAGGAGCTCACTAGCTCAATTCCTCGTCCTTGGGAGCTCAACTAGGGGGGAAGAGCACACATCTTAGTGTTCTTGATTAGCTAGTCCCGAACCCGAAAGAGGTACATCCCTTAATCCAAGCATATCTCTGAAGACTAGAAATTTCTTCTTCGATAGTGCTTTGGTAAGTGCATCAACAATCTACTCGTTAGTCTGAATATGGTGGAATCTCACTGCTCCTCTCTATACCATGTCTTGAATGAAATGATATTTTATTTCAATGTGTTTAGATCTAGCATGAAATACGAGATTTTTAGAAATCAAATTCCACTCATATTATCACAGAATATCACTGCAATTTCCAGGACCTGCTCAAATAACTCTCTAAAGAGTTTTCTTAACCAGACAACTTCACAATTAGCTAAGCTAACAACAATATACTCAACTTTTGCAAAACTGAGAGCAACTAATTTATGGTTCCTACTCATCCAAGAGATCATGGCAGATCCCAATCTGAAACAAAAATCCTGAAGTGCTTTTTCTATCCACGATGTTGTCTTCCCAATCAACATCAGTATAACCATGCAACTTTATGTTTCCAGCAATATCTCAAAGACCGAAATTAATTGTCCCATGCAAATATCTAAGCACATTCTTAGTAAAAACCCAGTGATTATGTAAAGGCTTGGTCATGAATTGACTCGAGGTGTTTAAATCATAGAAAATATCAGGACGAGTGTTCACTAGGAACATCAATGCTCCAATAAATTGATGATACTCAGATGGATCAGATAAATCAAATCCAACTTCATCACCATAGTGTTTCTTGAAGTCCATCTCCATGGGTGTGCTCATGTATTTTCACTCTACCATTCTAAACCTTTCCAATAGCTTTACAACATACTTCCCTTGGGAGAGAATAACTTTGCCAAGTCTTTTTTAGACCTCCATGCCCAAAATAAGGGCATCATCACAACGTATTTCATTTAAAATTCATAGGAAAGCTCCCTCTTACACTAAATCGTCAGAAGTTCATTACCTATCAAAAACAGATTGTCAACATATAATACCAAAATCAAAAGAATACTTTATAAAACTTTTAAGTAGAGGTTTGGATCAACATTGCTCCTCGTGAATCCCAACTTTACTAAGTAGTTGTCAATGCGAGAATACCAAGCCTTGGGGGCTTGCTTTAAGCCATATAGTGCTTTCTTCAATCTTCATGTATGGGTTCTTCTGTCATGTACCTCAAAGCCTTGAGGTTTTTCAACATATACTTCCTCCTGAAGATCACCGTGGAGAAAAGTTTTCTTGACATCCATATAATGGAAAGTCCACCCTTGACTAGCAGTTAAATAAATAATAGAGTGAATGGTGCTATCGCGAGATATAGGAGCAAATATGTCTTCATAATAAATTCCCTCTTTCTGAGAGAATCCTCGAGCCACAAACCTTGCTTTATATTTTTCAATACTGCCATCCATGCCATGTTTTATTTTTAACAGCCACTTTGCAGTCACAACTGATTTTCCCTCAGTTCTAGGAACAACTTCCCATACACCATTTTGCATAATGGATTCACATTCTTTTGTCATGGAATCCTTCCATACTTTGTGCTTTTCTTCTTCTTCAAATGATTGAGGTTCACTCTGTATGATAGAACTCATTGCAACAACATATTTTTGATATTGACTGGGCTTCTTGCTTTCTATAAAATTCCGGAGGGAGCATTATGTTTTCCAACATTCTGTAGAGTATCACGAAGACATAGATTCCATTTCCTATATGTAGGAGGATCTAATGGATCCATAGGCTAAACAAGTTCATCTAGGTCCCCATGATCAGGTTCATGGGTAGAGGGATCCACATCATCATTTGTTTCTTCAGAAGATATATAAGGAGGACAAATTCTTACTTTTTCAAGAGTTGCATCTTCACCAAATGTTACATATTTGCTGAAGACTATTGTTGTTTGACCAGGTATATAAATTATAAATTCTTTAGAATCCTTACAATATCCCAAAAAACACCTTTCTTACCTGAATCCTTAAGCTTGTTCCTCTTTTCTTTTGGTATGTGAAAATAAACAGGACAACCAAAGATCCTTAAATGACTGACATTGGGTTTCTTGCCTGTGAATACTTCTTCATGAGTCATGTCATATAACGCTCAATGAGGAGTCTTTTTCTATACATATACGACAGTGTTGGTAGCTTCTCCCCATAGGAACTTTGGCGCATTCTGATCATGTAGCATGGCACGAGCAACCTCCATGATAGTTCTATTCTTTCTTTTTGCCGAACCATTCTATTCAGGATTGTATGGCACAATGGTGTATTTATTGATACCGACTTCTCTGCAAAAGTAAATGAATTCATTTGAAATGAATTCTCCTCCATTATTTGATAAGAAGACTTTTTCTTTTCTTTTCTTTCTTATTTTATTTTTTATTTTTTATTTATTTATTTTATTTTATTTTATTTATTTATTTATTTATTTATTTATTTATTTTCTTTTCTTTCTTATTTTATTTTATTATTTTATTTATTTATTTATTTTTATTTTTATTTTTTATTTTTTATTTTTTATTTTTTATTTTTATTTTTATTTATTTATTTATTTATTTATTTTTATTTATTTTATTTTTTTTTTCAGTTTGGTTTTCAATCAATGCTTTGAAATTTTTAAACATACCAAAGGCTTCAACTTTGTGCTTTAGAAAGTATATCCACTTTCTTCTAGAGAAATCATCCACAAAGGTGATATAAAACAAATATCCAACAATGGATGTCACTGGCATAGGTCCACACAAATATGAATGAATTAGTTGCAGGATGTCATGATATTTGTTACTGTTAGAGGGAAAAGGCCAGGGAAAACTTCTTTCCACTTTCACAACCAAGGAAAACACCATGATGTTTTGATTGGATTTCTGGCATTCCATAAACCACCTTATTTACTTTGGGTAGTGCCTTATAATGAAGATGAGAAAATACGTCGTGCCATAAATCGATCTGATTGAAATTTCATTCTTGAGCCATAGCTTTAATAATTATCCCATTGACTTTGTAAAGCCCTTCAGCTCTTGATCCAAGAGTAAAAGCATTTTTCATGTTTGTTTTCTCTGGCCATGTTAACACAATTCCTTTTATAAAAGCCACCTTCATTCCTTTATCTTCTAGAGAAAATAAAGATACATAATTTTCTTTAGCACAGGTACATATAAAACATATTGAAGATGAATATTTTCTCCAAGATCCAAAAGAAAATAAACTGAACCAAACCCTTTTACAGGGTATGTAGTGTTATCTTCAAGGACAATGTTTAAACTAGTCTCTCTCTCAACCAAATTAGAGAGGAAGTTTTTATAACCATAGAAGTGCATAGAGTCACCACTATCCACTAACCAACTATCCAAAGAATCTGAAGGAGAAACACTAGACAAAGCTGAAATTAGAAAGTACTCAGATTGAGAAGCAACAACATTATTTCCATACCTTGTATTTATGTATCTCTTTTGAGGACGGGGCTATTGATCACGATCACTGCGACCATTTCTTTCTCCTTCATATATTCTTCCTCCATAATTCCTTTTTTTATTAGGAGACTGATTATTGTAGTTGTTTTTATTCCTTTGATTATAAGAGGATCTTCTTTCTATACAATCTCGAGCATAGTGCCCGTGCTTGTGACACTTAAATCATTCAACATTCCTCATGCTCTTTTTGAAAAACTTGGGTTTGGAATTTGGCTTAGAAGATTTTCCCTTCCCTTTCTTCTTATTTTCTTGTGCAGTGAAGGCAAATGGTTCTCCTTCTTCATGTCTCTGAATTCTGCCCCTTGAAATAATCCTTGATTCTTCCTGCTTGCATATTCCAATCCATTCATCAAAAATTGGCAAAACATTATTATTGATGATATTAGTAATGAACACTTTCCAAGTTGTAGGAAGTCCATCAAGCGTTGTGTGTATTAGTTCCCTATCAGGCAGGGGCTCGCCAACAGACAAAATTTGGTCCTTGAGTTCAGTAATCCTTATAAAATAAGACTGGATACATTCTCCCTTATTAAATTTGACATCTTTGAGTTGTTTCTTGACGTCAAGGACGTGATTCAAATTTTGGACTTCAAACATGGCAACAATCTTGTCATACATTTCCTTAGATGTCTTCAGTTTGGAGATACGTGTAAGAAGATGGTCTTTCAAAGAATCAATGATAATTTTGCGGGCTTTTTATCTCACCTTTCTTGCATCTTGCTTTAGTAGTAGGAGGGGCATTTTCAGTAGGTTAAGGTACACCTCCTTGGACATACTCTAGAACATATTTTCCATCCAAGTTGGTGTCCAGTTTGAGTTTGCAAGAAGCATAATTTTAAGCCCCTGTCAATTTCTCGTTTTCCTTAAAGAAGGATGTAGCCATATGAACTAATCTATTGTTGTATTTTGAGCATCAAATAAGGTCTTTCAACGGATAATTGTCGTAAGCTTAC
This sequence comes from Pinus albicaulis, assembly GCA_034641835.2. Taxonomy (NCBI): domain Eukaryota; kingdom Viridiplantae; phylum Streptophyta; class Pinopsida; order Pinales; family Pinaceae; genus Pinus; species Pinus albicaulis. The sequence continues at coordinate 1,447,806,610 of CM076575.1, forward strand.
TATTCCTAAGCTTATCTTCACCACAGTTATGATACCATGTTAAATTTTGCAGATTTAAAAATTTAATTTCTGAGATCATAAACCATAGAAGGCAGTCAATGAACAACAAGACATAAGATTTGTTCCAAGACCAAGGAAAAAACCCACTATGGGGGAAAAACCTTTTTAAAATTCTCTTCTATTAGATCGTTTCAATTGTTCAACAGAGATACATAATCAAAGTATAAAACCTCTTTTACAAATAACAGTATTAATAACCCTTTTTAATATGAAAACTTCAAAATACCACCATAAGCCTCCAAAGTCTTCCAAAACAAGAGCAGTAGACACAAGTGCGTGAACAAATTGCACAAGTACGAGAGCTAAATAGTGAGAGAAATATTCTCCAAATGCAAGATCAAAATGCTACTGAAGTGAGGGAATGATAGTAGCAATCAAAATCTAGTGTGAAAGTAATATCAAGAATAGAATATCTATGGAGCGAGATCAATACAAGAGCTAAATACTTCTGGTGTGAGAGTAATACCAACTGCAATAATACTTCTCTGGAGTGAGAGCATTAACAACAACAAATAATTAAATTAGAAACCACTGGAATGAGAGTTGAATGAGAGTTATGATATATGTTAATAGATCTGCCAAACAATAGATTTGCCAAATAATATATCCACCAAACAATAGATCTGCCAAAGATGATGAGAGATATGTAAATATGCAATAGATCTTCTACTGATAATAAGAGAGATAAATTACTGATGCGAGGGCTTCATCATCAATGCAAGAGCTATATCACCAAAGCGAGAGAGAGAGAGAGAGAGAGAACTTAGTGTGTTGCAAATGAAGGCTTATCTTCAATATATAGAAATATTTGAGGCAAAATTCCTTCCTCAAATTAAGTGTTTTGGAAGCTCCTAGAGTGATCCATTCAAATTAGATAACTTAAGTGATTTTATTTTGCACATGTCTAATTTCTTTATAAAATATTTTGAAATAACTTTTTCTCTTATGAAAAATAATTTTCTCTTGAGAAATAATTTGCTTCAAGGGTGAAAGGGGTTAACCACATAAAGTGATTTCTAGGGAGATTTCCCCCTAGTTGCTAAAAAATTCAACAATTTCATGTGCCTTGAGTCCTTGATATAGCTCCAAGTATGCTTCTTCCTTATATGCATTATGGAGGAAACCAGCTTTACATACATCTGATTAGTGGGTTCGGAAATAGGAGCTACAATCCTCTTCCTCTGAGTGCATATTCCTTATCATTGATGAATTTAATATTGTGAAAGCATCTTATACTATTGCATATTGTCATCTTGCATGAAGGACATGTTGATTTCATCTTTTCCTTATTTCAAAATATCTCAATGTTGCATGATGGTATTCTCCCTCTGAATACAGAGCTTCTTCAACCATAGATATCAACCTGAGGGATGGGATCCTTCCTTCAAGGTTTGAGCTCTTGTCCATTTATCAAGTGCCACTCATGGGATGGCTTAGCATTCTTCTCACTCTCGATATAGAGGACTTGTTCCTCACATTCATCCACTATACATGACGACCCCGGGACAAGAGGAAGGGCATTAATCAAAATGAATAAACATAAATATGTATCCAATGATGAGGCAGGATTGGATTTCTTTTCTAGATGTAAGAGTGGCTCCTACATTATCTTGCTCTAGATCCCTCTAAAGTTTCCTACACTATCTCCATCTAGGAGCTTTCTCTTCATGCACTACTCTGCATATTGATGATCCTCAAGATGGATCAAATCCTCATCCAGGAAGTTAGTGAAACAAGTAAATTACTCATGCGGGAATAATCACCAATAATTGAAATTAATAAATTCACAAGAATAGTGGCACAAAGAAATGACATAAGTCTTAAAATTACTTATCTTTTATGTAGATTGTAGGAGGCTTACAGGTCCCTCTTGATCCTGTGTCCCTCTTAGCCAGGAGGCATCACTATCCATCGATAATATGCAATATCGTCTTCTTATGAATATCATCTATATCTTTTATCTTCATTGACCATTGAATCTGCAACATACCCTTCTCCTAGGGTTTCTTTGAATCTATTTATAGTTTCTCACCTAATTAAGTCATATTAGAGGTTCTTTGAATCTGTCAGGTGCTTGAATCACTGAATGGAATTTTACAATTCTTATCATATCATGAACAATTCTGAATCATACCAAGCTTTTTTCATATGAGGGCCACTCATAGGGTTTCTCCCGAACCCTAGCTTGTACTTGCAAGAGAAAAAGGTTTCCCTAGGGCTTCCTCCAAGCCCTAGCATTATTTTAGGTCTCAACCATATTATCTGCTTCCATCATCGATGTATTCAAAGGGGTGTTCTCAATGAATTTTCTTCAACCAATTTTGATACCATGTTAATTTGTCTTAGGGCTATATTATTCTTTGATTTAGATATTTGAATTTACAAAAAATTTCATATATTGCATTCCCCCCTTAACATCATTATAAATTATGTAGAAAGAACAATAACTTCAACAATGCAATGGAACAATAAAGAACAACGGAAGAAAAGCATGCACAACTACAGACACCATGATTTAGGTCAGAGACCAAGGAAAAACCCGACAAGGGGAAACACGGCCAGATTTTTCTTATATTAGATATTCATAAATTGTTCAGTTGAGATACAAGTACAATAAGAATGAGACATATGTCTCTCATCATCAAAACATTAGAACTCATAAGGTCAACCTGGAAACATACATGGTCCTCATAAGTTAATCACGAGATCTCTAAAAGGGTTGCTTCCAAATCATTGTAGCATTGTCAACACTATCATACTACCTTACAATATATGCAATGGAGACATTGTCACATATATCATAGATGCATTGTCTCATGTTATTGTCATACTTCATACTAAAGACATATTGTTTCCACCCATTAATTCAATGCCATCTCAAGATCATATGTATATCATTTTTTATCATTGTTGCACAACCAGTGCCTTATATGTTAAGGATACTCATCACATGAATATTGTCATCAACATAAGAACACAACTATAGAAATATGTGTCACATGTTGTTATGTCATTGTCGTTGAAGAAGAGACATGGATATACTATACTTATCAAGAATCATACTCATATAGACAACATTGTCACATGTGTCATTCTGATATACACATGTGATATTGTATTCCCAATACTATAGAATACATGATTTCCCATCTTATATTGCCATATATATCATTAACACAAAGAGATTAATTACATACCTTGAGGATGACCAATTTGTTGTCCTAAATTAACATATTTTTTAGCACAGTAGAGATATTTGGCCCTCTAGATAGGGCATCTATTAATGTTATGGATCTGCTTCATTATGTTCTTAAACATCTTTAATCATAACTCTCTTTTCATCATTGTTTGACTAGACATGGGGGTTCAATATTGTACCTTTTCCCTAAGGGAACACAACTAACTCATAAAAAAGGTGAAATCTTCCCTTAAAATTCTACGTTGGATCTCCAAGTAGTGTGGCCATACTCCAATATTTGACTTAGACGTTTTGACCTTCCATAATAGACCATACGACCCTCCAAGCAGGCTTCAACGGGGCTCAACCATTTTTCTTATATTAACAAACTTATGTGGCCAAGGATAATAAGAAAGATTGCTTCAATCACTGTCCAGTACTAACCATACAAGCTCGGCTAGTCCCCTCCTGAACTCGGCTAGTAAATTATAGATAAGAGATACCAAAAACCTCCTCTAATTTGGCTAGGGAACTTCACGCCTGCAACTTCCTCAGATCAAACGAACCTCAGATTAGAAGAGATTATGTAGTGTGTTCTTCTCAAAATTTTCACATCACTTGTTGCCTTATGAACTCAAGGAACTCACATCTTTGTAGCCTCAACAAACTCAGAAATCTTGTATTTCTTGTAGCCTCTATGAACTCAGAAAAAAATTCATATCTTGTAGCATCTATAAGCTCAGGAAACTCGCATGTATTGCACAAAAAATTCATGTCTTTTCGTAGGAAGACATTGATTTTTGTAGCATCGGATGTGCTATAGCTTCGATATTTAGTAGAGAGGCTTAGACACATGCATTCTCCAAGACCCAAAAATTGTTTGAAGAAATTCCACCTGGAGCTGATTTAATTAAAATTATAAATTATTTTTAATGTATTCCTAAGTTTAAACTTAGGAAATGAGAATAATTAAAGGGTATTAATTAAATCGGTTGTGAATATTCTGGATAAAGGCATGGATAGAGTCCTAGATAATTTGAGCCATTGATTAAGATATAGTCTTGATCGTTGACATGTCAATGAGAGATTATAAGAAGGATCTCGATGGGAACTTGGAGAACACACTTGAGATTTGCAGAGATCGATTTTGCTGGGTGATCGAATTCTTAGAGAGGCAGCATTGAGAGAGATCGAGTAAAATCATTGCAGTGAGGGGCATAGATAGTAGAACGAAGGAAGTTTTCCAGATCCGGGGAGTGCAAGGTAGAGAAGACGTTGAGAGCCACTGAGTGGTTGTGAGTGCCACACAGAGACAACACAGAGCTTTAGAGGGAGCCCACTATTTTGCTGGGAGACAGTTGAGATCTAGTGTCGGAATCCGAGTTGTGAGTCCAAAGGGCTAGAGGGTCGAATTTCCAGTCAGCAGGAGATCAGAAGGAGTGACGCAATCCCAGGAGTTGTGATGCAGTGGTTGCGTAGGAAGACACAGTTATTGTGCAAAGACTGCGCAGAGACAACGCAAAGAGATTGTTCTCTAGTCCAAATCAGTGCCAGATTTCTCGTGATAGCGTGAGATTTTCTCACTATCTCTTTCGTCAGTATTTATCTATATCAGATAGCCAGTTTGGGAATCCAATGAATTGTAATCAGATTACTACTGCATAATAATTAAAACCCTCAACTGTTGCACCGGTTTTCCCAAGTTGGGTTTTTTCGGGGACAATTGTCCAAAAATAATTGTGTTCTTGTGTGTGTGTTTCTATCTTTCATGCGTTGTATTTTCCGCAGTATTTCATGTTGTGTAGGTTGTAGTGTATTTGATTTCGATATTTACTATAGTACACAATAAATAATTTGTTCAAGTAATTAACAAATAGGAGAAATATAATCAGTTGTTGCAGTAGGATTTCATTGGTCAAATTTTCACATGGTATCAGAGCGCGGATAGAAGCCAGAGAGCTCAGTTGCAGAAGGGTAGAGGGTGATTCGAGGCACCACATAGGCAGCTACTCGAAACCCCAGGAGGCTGTGTAGTCCAAAGGCTAGTAGGGAAGATTTTTGAGGGAAATTGTGTCTCTGAGTGAGTTGACAAAGCACAAAATTTCCAGATCGAGATTTTCCAGAGGCAGAGGGAGCAACAACAGAAATTCCCACACAGAGCAGATCTTCAGCTGGGACGCAGTCATTTGCAGTAGTAGCTATCAGAATAGCGTCAAGATGAAAGAAGATCAGACTAAGGGAATTTTTTCGTTGGATAATTTCTAGCAACGAAATTCTAATTTTCCACACGGAGTAACAATAGTCGAGAGCATTTTTCCTCACTCCACTAGGGAGTGCGTAGAGCGAGTCAGCAGTTGCACAGAGAGATAGAGACAGAATTCGATTGTTTGGCGAAATGGCATCAGTTGGGTTGAGAGATAATGATCGATTAGATGAAGCGTCTAACTATGTGATCTGGAAGGAAATGATTTCCTGCCTTCTGGATGAGTACGATCTCAAAACCTACATCGATAATGTGGTGGTTGTCCCCACAGATCCAGATCAGAATAAGAAGTACAACAAAGAGAAGGCTATGGCAAAGAGAATGATCCTTAATGGAGTTCGGGATCATGTTGTATCTCACATAACAGCCCTCGAAACGACCAAAGAGATGCGGGACTCCCTTGCCACGTTGTACAAGGGATATTTTGAGAAGCGGAAGATCTATCTAGAAGAAAATTGAGGAGCACACATATGCAGAAGGGAGAACACATATACCACTTTCTCCATAGGCTTCGGGATGTCCGAGATTAGTTGGCAACTGTAGGGTCAGCGCCTCAGGCTACAGAGATGATGCGAATAGCTCTAAATGCAGTCTCAAAAGAATGGAAACTGTTTGTCCAAAGTATTTTGGGTAGACAAACCTTGCCAAAGTGGGATAGGATGTGGCTAGATCTATAGCAAGAAGAGTTGAGGCAAAACTTGGTGAAGAGAAACTTGTAAGGTAGTAGCAGCAATGGGACAAAGGTAGAGGTGAAGGAAGAGGAGAATGCAACCCTTGCATCAAAGGGGCAGTAGGAGCAACACAAAAGAAAGAAGGATGCTTCGAATATCAAATGCTTCAGATGTGGTGAACTTGATCACTGTGCTACCCAGTGTCCACTCAAAAATAATGACAAAGAGGAGAGGCAAGATTAACAAGCTACATTTGTAGAGATCAACAGGCTATCCTCTAGATTGGAGGAAGAGTTTGCCATGATCACCGAGATACCTCCAGGAGTGAGGTGGAGTGATTTTGTTTTGTAGCCTCAGAGAGCTACAGGATGGGAAAGATCCTTCAAGAATCCACCTCTTGGATCAATTCCTTGCTACACGAGCCCATAGCAATAGAAGCATGATGGACCAGTGGCAGTTGGTGCAGTCAGGTGCTAGAGTGACAGATGCAATGGCTCGTAGCGTTAGGACTGAGCAACGCAGAGAAGAATTGGCAGTAGTGTAGTGGGCACAGTGCAGAGTCAGCAACAACGTAGAGGCTTCAGTGACAATGCAGAGACTAGTAGAAGTCAGGACTCAGATGACAGATGCATCAGACTGAACACAAATGGTTCAGTATGATGAATATCTCTTAGTTGTAGCACTAGCAGATGAGAGACAATTGTGGATGTTGCAGTGATAGCAACAACAGAGTTGTAGTGCAGGTGCAATAGTTGATAGCAGCATGCAGAGTCAGCAGTAGCATAGATGCAACGCAGAATCAGAGTTGCGCAGTAGTTGGTGGGCAGTGAGGCCACACATCAGCATCGTAGCAAGAGGTGATACTGGGTCAAATTGATGCTTCTGTAGGTTGCAACACTAGAGAAAATTCCTTGCTAAGAGGGAGTGTTGATTTTTGTAGCATCGGATGTGCTCTAGCCTCAAGATTTTGCAGAGAGGCCAAGACACATGCATTCTCCAAGACCAAAAAACAATTCCACCCGGAGTTGATTTAATTAAAATAATTATTTATTTATAATGTATTCCTAAGTCTAAACTTAGGAAATGAGAATAATTAAGGGTATTAATTATATCAGGTGTAAATCTTCTAGATAAAGGCATGGATCAAGTCCTAGCTAATCTGAGCCATTGATTAAGATCTAATCTTGGTCGTTGATATGTCAATGAGAGATTATAAGAAGGAGCTTGATGGGCACTAGGAGAACACACTTTAGATTTTCATAGATCGATTTTGTTGGATGATCGAATGCTCAAAGAGGCAGCGCTAAGAGAGATCAAGTAATATCGTTGCAATGAGGGCAAAGATAGTAGACCGGAGGAATTTTTCTAGATCTAGGGAGTGCAAGGTAGAGAATGCGTTGAGAGCCACAAAGAGGTTGGACAGTGCCACGCAGATGCAACGCAAAGCTTCAGAGGGAGCCTGTTATGTTTCTGGGAGATAATCAAGATCTAGTGCCGAAAGTCGGGGTGCGAGTCTAGAGGGCCAGAGGGTCGAGTTTCGAGTCAGTAGGAGATTAGAAGGAGTGACGTAGTCCCAAGAGCTGTGACGCAGTGATTGCGTAGAAAACACAATTACTTCACAAAGACAGGGTAGGGCAACTCTTCTCCAATCCATATCAGTGTTGGATTGCCCGTGATAGTGTGAGATTTTCTCACTATCCTTTCATCAGTATTTCTTTGTATCAGATAGCCAATTTCGGTATCCAACGAATTGTACTCAGATTACTACTACATAATAATTAAAACCCTCATCTGTTGCACCGGTTTTCCCAAGTTGGGTTTTTCCGAGGACAATTGTCCAAAAATAACGATGTTCTTGTGTGTGGGTTTCTATCTTTCTTGCATTGTATTTTTCGTAGTATTTTATGTTGTGTAGGATGCAGTGTATTTGATTTCGATGTTTACTGTAGTACACAATAAATAATTTGTTCAAGTAATTAACAAATAGGAGAAATATAATCAGTTGTTGTAGTAGGATTTCATTGGTGAAATTTTCATAGACGTATGGGTATATATATATATATATATATATATTTCATGTATGAAGGGTCACAACACTTGAGTAAGCCAACTTATGATTGAGGCCGACTTAGAGTCAGGAGAGAAACTTTCAAATCCAAATTTTCTCAATAATATTAAATACATTTTTCTATGAGTGATTTCCCAAATAGATTTTGTCACATATTAATAATAATTTATTTTAACCAATTCATAATTCCTTTTTGGGCAATTGGGCTTCCTTAGGAATTCTCCTTTGGGGAAATTCATCCCGAAGCTTCCCAAATTTCAACACTCCCTCTCTGCTAGGGAGGAATTTCCATCTTCATCATAAGTTCTCATCTCATATGTACATCATCGCTACACTGTATCTCATCTCATCTTGTCTCATCTCATCATGACTCATAGAAGAATAATAATCCAAAATCAAGGATAGGGTAGATCGATTAGATCCTCCAAACCCACAAATCTCTAGGTCTTATTATGTGACCTTTATCTCAGTTGCATCAACAAATCATCCATCTCATCACTTCTCAACTTAACTTGTTTCCTTTTATCATCATTTGAACAATGATGTCTCGATTTAAAGAAGAAGAATCATCATAGGGGAGCTTCAGCTACCACCCTATATCCACAGAAAATAGGAGGGATGTCGCTTACCATGAGAGGTAAGGATCGCACCTATCTTAATGTCTTGTGACAATAGGCAAGATACACTTAGCATAAAGGGTAAGGATCACACTCTATCTTATTGTCTGCTAATCGTCCCAACTTGACTCTTAAGATTTAATGGTAGAACACCTGCATCCCATTACTTGAGAAGAAACCACTTACCATGAATGAAAAGGATCATAGCCTATCTCAAGTATGCTCACCCATTGGCCAGATGCGGAGAAACATTCCCATCAAGCGCGGCTTGTGGGTAGGATGCCAACTGGGGTATACTCTATCAAGACCAAAGAGAGACAATAGGTAGGATACAACTTGACGTTGAAGGTAAGGATCACAGACTATCCTATTGCTCGACAATAGGCAATATACAACTTACCATCCAAGGAAAGGATTATATACTATCCTATTTCTCGTAGTTCCCTCAACCCCATGAGCTATTTGGATGAATTCCTCTCCCTGTGAGCTCAAATAGGGGGGAAGAGCATAACTCAGTGTCCTGAATCAGTTCCTAACCCCTTCCTCTCATCAGTGCTTTCACTAGGCTTACAGTTTTTAGTTCTCGCCAAAGTGTGTGACACTTAGAGAATATCGGGTCAACCACAAGCTTACATGTCACAACTCAAGGATCCAATTGTCTTCCTGCTCATCAATCAAAATGTGATGGAGTCTCATTACTCCTTTCTGCACCATATCCTAGATATAGTGATATTTGATCTCAATCTGCCTGGACCTGTCATAAAAGATAGGATTCTCTACATGTCAGATCCCACAATATGTCATAGTATATCATACCTGTGCCCAACATATGCTCAAAAAAATCTCCAAAGAGATTTCTCAATCATACTAACTCACAGCCAATCATGATAGCAACAATGCACATTGTCTCTCAAAGAAAAAATGTATGAGCCAAGAAATCATCCAGGAAACTACGACATACCTAAAGCAACACTCAATCATTATCAACATAATTCTCATCATCAACATATCCATATAGGCTCAAGTATCTGGAAGTGTGTCTTAATTCATGAATGACTACATTAACTAAATACTTGCTTTCCGACATTCAAATATACATATTCAGGCTCTATATGGCTCAAAGAACATACTGCAAATCAAGAATCTGTCTAGTTGTCGGCTCATCATGGGATTCCATCAAAACTGTATCGGAAGAGGAGGCTCTCTCAACTACTTCAGTTTATAACATTATGCCAGATCTTTGTCAATCTTGACAAGGAAGTCCAATCATCATTTCTTTGTTGATCATCTAGACTCAGGGGTCAACTTCCTTTGGGATTAAACACTGATATGATCTGATCTTGTCATAAATAAAGTGTTAGCATATATAACCAAATATCAAATACATAACTACAACCTTGAAGAGAGGTTGGTGTCCGGATAATATGACCATCAATCCAAGTATGCCAAGGCTAGAGGGCTTTCTCAAGTCCATATGGGACTTTCTTCCATATGTGATCATGAATCCCATTTCATGTGCCTCGAGTCCTTGACGTAGCTCCAAGTATGCTTCTTCCTTATATACATCATGGAGGAAAACAACTTTACATACATATGATTAGTACATTCGGCAATAGGACCTATAATCCTCTTCTTCTAAGTGCATATTCCTTATAACTGATGAAATTAATATTATGAAAGCGTTCAATACTACTATATCTTGTCATTTTGCATGAAGGAAATGTTGATTTCATCTTTTCCTTATTTCAAAATATCTTAATGTTACATGATGGTCTGATCCCTCTGAATAGGAAGCTTCTTCAATCATAGTTATCAACTTGAGGGATGAGATGTTTCCTTCAAGGTTTGAGCTATTGCCTTTTTATTAAGTGCCACTCATGGAATGGATTAACACTCTTCTCACTCTCGATATAGAGAATTTGGTCCTCAGATTCATCTGTTGTAAGTGATGACCCCAGGACAAGAGAAAGAGAATTAATCAAAATAAATAAACATAAAAATGTACATGGTGATGAGGCACGACTAGCTTTCTCTTCAAGATGTAAGAGTGGCTCTCGCATTTTCCTTCACCAGCTCCCTCTGATGTTTCATGCACCATCTCCCTCTAGGAGCTTTCTCATCCTGCACTACTCTACATCTTGATGATCCTCAAGATGGAGCACATCCTTATCCATGGTTAGTGAAACAAGTAAAATATTCATGCAGGAAGAATCACCAATAATCGAAAAGAATAGGTTCACAAGAATAGTGACACAAAGAAATGACCTAAATCTTAAAAGTACTTATCTTTAATATATATTATAAGAGGCTTACAACTCCCTCTTGATCATGTCTCCCTCTTATCCAGGACACATCATTGTCCATCGTTCATATGTCAATACCGTCTTCTTATGAATATCGCTTGTATACTTTATCTTCTTTGATTGATGAATCTACAACATACCCACATCCTATAGTTTCTTTAAATCTATTTAGGGCTTCTCACCTAATCATGTCATACAAGGGTTTCTCTGAATCTGTCAGGTGCTTGAATAACTGAACGACATTTTACAATTCATATCATATCATGAATAATTTTGAATCATAGCAATTTTTTCATATGAAGGCTACTCCTAGGGTTTCTCCAAAACCCTAGCTTGTAATTGCAAAAGAATAAGGTTTCCGTAGGGTTTCCTTCAAACCCTAACATTCCTTTAGGTCTCAGCCATCTCAATCTACTTCCATCATCAGTGTCTTCAAAGGGGTGTTTTCAATGACTTTTCTTCAACCCAACTTTTATACCATGTCCATTTTTCTTAGGGATATATTGTTCTTTACTTTAGATAATTGCAATTACAAACTTTTTCATATATTGTATTCACCCCATAACATCATAACGCCATTAGAAATTATGTAGAAATAACAATAACTTCAATAGTGCAATGGAACAATAAGGAACAATAGAAGAAAAGCATGAATAAATAGAGATATCGTGATTTAGGTTAGAGACTGGGGAAAAACCCCACAAGGGGGAAAACCCAACCATATTATTATTCTATTAGATATTCATCAATTGTTCAGCTGATATACAAAGTAAAATAAGAATGAAACATATGTCTCTCATCATAAAAAAATTAGACCTCATAAGGTCAACCTTGGAACATACATGGTCCTCATAAGTTAATCATAGGACCTTTGAAAGGGATGCTTCCAAATCCCTGTAGCATCGTCAACATTGTCATACTTCCTTACAATATCTGTCACGGAGACACTGTCACATATATCATAGACACACTATCTCATATTATTGGCATTCATCATACTGAAGACATATTGTTTCCATCCATTAATTCAATATCATCTTAAGATCATATGCATATCATTGTCACATGGTCACTGCCTTATATATTAAGGATACTCATCACATGAATATTGTTATCCATCAGGGACATAAGAACACAACTATAGCAATCTTTGTCACATGTTATCATGTACGACTCTACTTTACTTATCAAGAATCATAGTCATATAGACAACATTTCCATGTGTGTCATTTTGATATACACATGTGATATTGTCTTCCTAATACTATAGAATACATGCTTTCCATCTTATATTGCCTTATATATCATTAACACAAAGAGAGTAGTTACATACCTTGAGGATGACCAATATGTTGTCCTAAATTACCATACTCTGAGCACAGTAGAGAAATTCAACCCTCTAGCTAGGACATATATTAATGCTAAGGATTTGCTTCATTACACTCTCAAACATCTCTAATCACATCCCTCTTTTCATCATTGTTTGACTAGACATGAAGGTCTAATCTTGTACCTTTAACCTGAGGTTATTTCAGCCCTAGTTAGGGCACACAACTAGCTCATAAAATAGGTGCAATCATCCCTTAAACTTTTTCATTGGATCTCCAAGTAGTGCGTCCAAACTCCAATATTTTACTTGGATGTTTTGACCTTCCATAATAGACCATACGACCCTTCAAGCAAGCATCAATGAGACTCAACCTTTTTTCTTATATTACCAGACTTCTCCATCCAAGGATCATAAGAAAGAGTGCTTCAATTATTGTCCAACACTCACCATACAAGCTTGTCTAGTCTCCTCCTGAACTTGGCCAGTCATATTATAGATAAGAGATACCCAAAAACTTATTCTCCAACTTAGCTAGGGAAATCCATGCCTGCGACTTCCTCAGATCAATCGAACCACAGATTAAAAAAGATTATATAGTGTGTTCTTCTAAAAAAAAATCATTTGTTGTTGCCTTAAGAACTCAGGGAACTCGCATCTTTGTAGCCTCAACAAACTCAAAAATCTTGTATCTCTTGCAGCCTTTATGAACTAAAAATAACTCACATATCTTGTAGCCTCTATAAGCTCAGGAAACTCGCATGTCTTTCACAAAAAATCATGTCTTTTTGTAGTAGGACGTATGGGTATATATAGATGTTTTCATGTACGAAGGGTCACAACCCTTGAGTAAGTTGACTTGTGATTGAGATTGACTTAGAATTAGGAGGGAAACCTTGAAATTTAAATTTTCTCAATAATATTAAATATATTTTTCTATGAGTGCTTGCCCAAATAGATTTTGTCCCATATTAATAATAATTTATTTTAACCAACTAAGAATTCCAATTTAGGCAATTGGGCTCCCTTAGGGACTTCCCTTTGGGGAAATTCAACCTGAAGATGCCCAATTTTCAACAAAGCCCTAGTTGACTATCGATTTGTGTTTAACGAGGCCACTAGGAGGAATGGGGGTTCCATTCTATTTTCTTGTAATTTTTCCATATGCAGTTCCCTGCTTTGGCTGAATGACTTTGATAGTATCTTAACCTTGATATAACATTATGGCACATACATTATTCATTGAGGGCCTAAGGTCAAAGATCCAGTTATTTTATTATTATTATTATTAGTTGATGTGATGATAATTGTGATGTACCAAATTAATTTTATTTTTCTATTGTGATGGTGACTAGATGGACCTATTTGATGATTATTTGTGCTCATGATGATGATTCCATTATATGCTGCCACACTTACATATTTTGAAGACTATCTTCTTTATTCCAATTATCGATTATGTTGGTGATTATGTTATAATAACCTTTTAGCATGTGCACATATATCAAGGACTAACCTCATGAACCAATGTTACTGATAGCTATTTGAGAGTGACAAAAGGCCACCTAGATGCACATGCATGTGATGAATCAATGACCTTTGATTTTATTGATTGCATACTATTGATACTAGAATTCATTTTTTAACTAATATTCTGATATGGTTACTAATTTCATGATAATGGTTGCGGGCACAGATCAATTGCTTGTCCAAATGAATGCACATGAGTGATGGGGTTGTACAAGACATATGGAACTTCATGGGAGGGGTGGGACAACATCCTTGATTCCGCTCGCTAGCACCCCCACCGTGACTTGGACTAGAAGATATTAGGACACTTTCACCTTGAAGCTCATGATGTCGTGAGAGTGGAACCTGGATTGGGTTGTTCATAAGGATTTATTGGGGGTATGCATCAAGACATATTCCATGATCCCCAACACCATTTATCTCACCATAGAGAGTAACATTGATGTGCATGGTTTCCCCTCTTAGTCATGGATGCGTAAAGAGAAAGCAGTGTGACACCCTTGGAACTTAGAAAGGAAGTTCTTGAAGGGCATAACCAACTTGGCACCCTTGGCATCAGGAAAAAGTTGGAAAGTAAATAATGGTTCATGCTTATGCAATGATAAGCACCAAGACACAATGTAAGTAAGATTTTGGGAAAATTAAATCATATGTTAACTTTGAGGAAATGGAGAATAAATATAATTATAAAATCTGAACCAAATAAGTAACCATACCATTCTCACTTTTGGAAAATCTTAAATATATATATATATATATATATATATATATATATATATATATAATTCATAAGTATCTAAATTGTTCTAATAACAAAGGAAAAAAGGGGACATAGAGTTAAAATAGAAACATTAAACCAATGAAAATGGGGTTGTGTATGAAATTAAAGAATAATAATTTAAAACTTAGAAATTGAATTTCAGGAAAGAACCTCCATATGGAAAGCTCATAACACAAAAATCTCAAACTAATATTTTAACCTAAGAAAAATTAGGAAGTAGTTGGGGGAAAAAATTTGAGACCTATCTGTATATTTAAGATAATGAACACAAAATATGGATTAAGAATTGGGATCAAGAGACCACTAGGACAAAAAATAAGGAAATATGTGTGTGGGTGAGGGAAAATAACATTTTTAATAAGAATTTAATGTGCAAAAGTTCCACTATCACTAAACTAGACTTCTAAAGTAGCATCAGAAAGTGATCTAAGTCTCATTTTTGGTGAGGAGGCTTGGACACCAGTATTCCAAAGAACCCATAAACTGTTTGTGGAAATTCCACTCGGATCATGTTTTATTAAAATAATTAATTATTTTAATGGGGACCCCAAGTCTAAACTTAGAGAAATTAAATAATTAATGGGTATTCATAAAACAAAGTGAATCTTCTACAGATCGAATAGCAAGTCAAGATTTAATCTTAGACATTGATTAGACTTCTAATATGGGTCATTGATTCATCAATGAGAAGATTTCGAAAATAAGTCGGGCATATACTCAGTAACCCGAGGGAAGTCGATTCTTCAGAAGTTTGAATTCGATTTAAGAGAAAGTTGCATGGCAGAGGAAGAGAAGGGTTTCAGTAGCAGTCAAAGCTCGAGGAAGAAGGATGCAGAACAACTGAAGGACAGAGACAACACTAAGGTGACACAGAGAGACAGCGCAGAGGTGCCGCAGTCCTCACGCAGTCTTGGCACAGAGGATCATGCAGAGATGACACAGTGAAGCCCAGAGGGCCTCTCAGGTGTCAAAATTTCTCCGAAGGTCAAGGGAAAAATACCTCAGGTGTTTTCTTGGATATTTCTCAATTATTTTGCAAGGAATTTCTTGTAAAAAAATTGTTGTTGAAGATTAATATATAAACCCTCATCTGTTGCACTGATTTTCCCACATTGGGTTCTTTCGGGCACAACTGTCCAGAAATAACTATGTTGATGTGATTGTTTCTTGTGCTTGTATTTCACTTTTATTTTCTCTACATGTACTTGTGTGATAACTGTAGTATAATTTATTTCGGAAGTTACTAAAGGGTTTATTGTAAATAACTTATTATGAAAAATAAGTAGGAGAAACAAATCAGTAACTGTTGCAGTATTTCAAGTTTGAAATTTTCACATGGTATCGGAGCTAAGAAAGGATAACAGGATTAGAGGTTCTGAAATGGAATGAATTCTTGATGTTGCTGGAGCAGCAACTCGAAATGGTTCACACAGTCCTCCGCAGAAAGAGAAAAAGTATGGAAGGAAGGTTGGATCATGACATCTCTATATTGGCTTCCAGATTGGAAGAAGAGTTTGGCAGCTTGTCAAGCTCTGCTTCATCAGAGGTTTGGTATATTGATAGTGGAGATTATGCACATATGACGGGAATACGAGAATGTTTCTCGAGCTACCAAGAAGAAAAGATGAACTCCAAGATCACCATGGGCAATAAGGCGAAATTTACCCCCGTTGGAAGAGGTATCATAGTTTTTCAAATTGAAGCAAGGAATAAGCTTCGGGTTACCAATGTATTGCACATACCTGGTTTGGGGATGAACTTACTCTCTGTGTCTCAGCTGCAAAACAAGGGTTATGACGTATACTTCATTGGAAAGAGAGTATTATGTTAAAATCCTGAGTTGGAAGAAGAAGGCACAAATCGGAGTCAGGAGCAATAAACTATATAAGTTACAGCTCGAATCTCCAATGACACTAATAGGCAGGAGTGGTGAGAAGGACTTGAATGAGTTATGGCACAGAAGAATGGAGCAATTACACCATGGGACTCTAAGATTTCTCAAAGAGACCGTCACAAGAGTTTCAGAATTGAGCACCAAGCGAGATGATGTTTGCAGATGATGTGTACTAGGTAAGTACGCCAAGGAAGCTTATGCCAGGAGCAACAATAGAGCTAAGAGTGTGTTGTGACTAATACACTCAGATATCTGCGGACATATGTCCACCAGAGCTCTTAGTGGTGGTGAATACTTCGTCACCATCATTGATGACCATTCCAAGAAAATTTGGATCTACTTTCTAAAGACCAAGTATGAGGTCTTTGATTGATTCAAAGAGTTTAAGGCTTTGGTTGAGAATCTAACAGGAAAGAGGATAAAGATATTGCGATCAGATAATGGTGGAGAGTATATTGATAAAGACTTCACGAATTTATGCGCAAGCGAAGGCATTAGAAGAGAGTGGGTCGCTCCATCTAATCCGCAGCATAATGGAGTTGCAAAGAGGAAGAATAGAACTATTGTTGAAGCAGCGAGGGTGATGTTGTATGATCAAGATATGCCCAAATTCCTATGGGCGGAAGCATGCAGTACAACTGTGTATGTTCAGAACATAATTCCTCACAGGGCACTAGATAAGATTACACCTGAGAGTGTCTTCATTGGCAGGAAGCCAGAAGTGAGACATTTCTGGATTTTTGGTAGTTTGGCATACTGCCATATACTCGAAGAGAAGAGGAAGAAATTCGATCAGACTGCAGAAAAGGGATATTTGGTGGGATATAGCGAGAATGCTAAGGCATATATAATCTACATTCCTGGCAGTAGGAAGATTGTAGTACGATGGGATGTGAAGTTCATGGAGGAGAGAGCTTTCAGGAAATCCCAAGAGATGCCTTACGAAACGCAATCATGGGATGACCCATTAGCCCAGCCACTTCAACTAGTCGAAACCAGCACCAGTGCCTCTCCAGGACAAAAAGATCCAGAAGTATTACCTCAAGAGGAGGAGCAAGAAGATCCACCCAGTACCAGCAGAAGAACAATCTGGGAGTTACGACAGATTCTGAGGGACGCAGAGGAGTTTGGTGTAGCTCCTAGAAATGAGAAGAGGCAGTGTAGACAATTTGACAGGTACCAAGCCTTGGTGGCTCAGGTTGGGGAACCCTCTAGTTTCCAGGAGGCAACTCAGCATCAAGTATGGGTAGATGCAATGGTGGAAGAGTACATTTCCATCATTACTAATGATGTCTGGGAAGCGGTTCCTAGGCCCCAAAACAGAACAATTGTGGGTTCAAGATGGATCTACAAGATCAAATATCATGCAGATGGCAACGTGGAAAAATATAAAGCCAGGTTCGTGTTGATTTTTTGTAGCATCTGGAAGAGTTTCAAGTCTCAAACTTTGCAGGGAGGTTTGGACAGCAACATTCCAAAGAACCCAGAAACAGTTTGTGGAAATTCCACTCGGTTCAAGACTTATTAAAATAATTAATTATTTTGATGAAGACCCTAAGTCTAAACTTAGGGAAATGAAATAATTAAAGGGTATTAATAAGTCAGAGTGTGAATCTTCTAGAAAACATGGATCAAGTCAAGTTTTAATCTTAGCCATTGATTAATCTTTTAATCTAGGTCATTAGTTCTCCAACAGGAAGGTTATAAAAGAAGGCTCGAGGGTCACGTGGAAAATAAGCCGAGCATACACTCAGTACCCGAATGAGATCCATTCTGATGTAGAATTCAATCTCAGTGGGAGAGTTGTAGGGCAAGAAGTTGCAGAAGCAGAAGGAGGAGGTCAGGGGTGATCGAGATCAGGGTCAGAGGGCAATAGTGGGTCACTGGAGGCATCTTGAGGCTGCAGCGCCCCCACGCAGTCTCCATGCAGGCTCATGCAGTCCAGCGCTGGGACTGCGCATTAAATCACGTAGAGTGATGCAGGGGAATGCAAGGGTTGTTCTTGGTGTCAGAGAATTCTCCGAGTAAGCCGGAAATTCAGTCTCAGGTGGTTCAGAATTTATCTGTCGTATATTTTCCCTGTAAAAATATCATTTGTTGAAAAATTAATAAAACCCTCATCTGTTGCACTGGTTTTCCCACATTGGGTTTTTCCGGGGACAATTGTCCAAAAATAACTGTGCACATGTGATTGATTCTTGCGCTTATGTTCTCTACTATTTATTTCTCTGCATATATAATTGTGAATGTTGCAGTAGTATTTATTTCGATATTTGTTGGACGATTTCTGAATAATAACTCATTGAAATAATAAGTAGGAGAAATAAATCTATCATTGCAACTGTTTGGTATCAGAGCCACAGATGAATAACATAGAAGGGGCATCTATCAGTGAACGGAGATCTATCGTTGCAGCAACAGCGCAGAGGGGTTCACACAGTTCTACAGGAGGGGGAATAAGCACGATAGAACAGATGGATCACGATGTATCTATATTGGCAACCAGACTAGAGGAAGATTTTACTTATGTATCAAGCACTGCGTCTTCAGATGTCCGGTATATTGACAGCGGAGCCTCTACTCACATGACGAGAGTACAGAACTGTTTTTCCGACTACCAAGAAGAGCAGATGAATTTCAAAAAAACCATGGGTAATAAAGCAAAGTGCACTCCCATTGGGAGAGGTACCGTAGTTTTTCAGACCGAAGCAGGGAATAGAATCCAGGCCACTAATGTACTGCATGTGTCGGGTTTGGGGATGAATCTACTCTATGTGTCATAGCTTCAAAACCGAGGATATGACGTCTACTTTTTTGGCAATAGAGTCTACGTCAAGCACCCTAGTTGGAAGAAGAACCCATAGATCAGGGTAAGAAGCAACAAGTTGTACAAGGTACAGCTTGATTCTACAATGGCACTAGTTGGCAGCGCAGATGAAACGGACCAGAACGAGCTATGGCACAAAAGAATGGGGCACTTGCATCATGGGGCGTTGAGAACTCTCCAGAAGACAGTCATAGGTGTTCCAGAACTCAACACCAAGCTGGATGATGTCTGCAAGGGGTGCATATTGGGGAAATATGCCAAGGCAGCATATCAGAGAAGCAACAATAGGGCCAAGGGTGTGTTGGATTTAATACACTCAGATATCTGTGGTCCGAGGTCCACTAGAGCTCTTAGCGGTGCCGAAAATTTCGTCACCTTTATTGATGACCATTCCAAGAAAACCTGGATCTACTTCTTGAAGACCAGGGATGAAGTCTTCAGTCGATTTAAAGACTTTAAGGCTCTGGTGGAAAATTTGACAGGGAAGCGGATCAAGGTATTGAGATCAGATAAAGGAGGTGAATACATAGATAAATAATTCATCGAATTTTGTGCAAAGGAAGGCATCAAAAGAGAATGGACAACCCCATACAATCTGGAACATAATGGTGTGGCATAAAGGAAGAACCAGACTATTGTTGAAGCAACCAAAGCTATGTTGTATGACCAAGACATGTCCAAATTTCTATGGGTTGAAGCATGTAATACAGTTGTCTACATTCAGAACAAAATTCCTCACACCGCACTAGGAAAGATCATGCCAAAAAGTGTCTTTACTAGCAGCAAGCCCGAAGTGAGTCACTTTAGGATCTTTGGCAGTGCAACTTACTGTCATGTACCCAGTGAGAAGAGGAAGAAGTTGGAGATGACTGCTGAAAAGGGGTATCTGGTAGGATACAACGAGAATGCAAAGGCTTATCGCATCTACATTCCTGAGAGCAGGAAAGTGGTGGTGCGAAAGGGATGTGAAGTTCATGGAGGAGAAAGCCTTCAGAAGATCAGGAGAGCTACTTTCTGCTACGCAGTCAGAGGGAGCGCCTCTGGTCCAGCCCCAACAACCAACATCAGAAAATCTGGTTGCCTCTCCAAGGCATAGTGATCCAAAGGATGTGTCCCCCGAGGATTTGCAAGAAGGAGAGCCGGTAAATCCACCCACCACCACTGGAAGAACGAGCAGGGAACTTCGACAAATTCTGAAGGATGAAAAAGATTTTGTCGGAATCCTCTGAAATGAGAAGAGACTACGTAAGCAACCTGAGAGGTATCAAGCCTTAGTTTCTCAAGTTGGAGAACCTTCCAGTTTTCGGGAAGCAGCTCAGCACCAAGTGTGGGTTGATGCAATGGTGGAAGAGTACAGTTCCATCATGACAAATGATGTATGGGAAGTAGTACCCAGACCGCAGGAGAGATCAGTTGTAGGATCCAGGTGGATCTACAAGAAATTTAAAGCTAGGTTTGTGGCTAAGTGGTATGCTCAGAAGGAAGGAATAGACTATGAGGAAACTTTCGCCCCTATACCCAGATACACATCTATTAGGTCCGCAATATCCCTCGCTGCGCAGATGGGATGGGAAATTCACCAGATGGACGTCAAGACGACATTCTTGAATGGTGTGATAGAAAAAGAAGCGTATATAGAACAACCAGAGGCCTTTGACATGATCAAAAAACTCATGTGTGCAGATTGAAGAAAGCATTATATGGATTGAACCAAACTCCAAGAGCCTGGTATGGTCAGATTGACAACTACCTGCAGAAGATGGGATTTGTCAAGAGTGATGCAAATCCAAATCTCTATTAAGAGTAGGGAGTGAGCCTTTGATACTGGTGTTGTATGTGGATGATCTATTATTGACAGGATCATCAAGGCTCATCACAGATTGCCAGAAGATTTTAGCTGAAGAATTTGACATGAAGGATCTAGGATGGATGAAATATTTTTTGTGGTTG
Source organism: Pinus albicaulis (assembly GCA_034641835.2). NCBI lineage: Eukaryota > Viridiplantae > Streptophyta > Pinopsida > Pinales > Pinaceae > Pinus > Pinus albicaulis. The sequence continues at coordinate 1,447,828,079 of CM076575.1, forward strand.
GAAGTTTGGCAGCAGAAAAGGGAGATCTTTCTTGGTCAAGGAAGATACACTACAGAGATTCTGAAGAGATTTCAGATGGAGAATTGTAGGCCCATGACCACTCCAATGATTACCAAATGGAGGAAAATCGACACGTCTGAAGATGATGAAGTTGATCCTACGTTGTACAGGCAACTCATAGGGTCATTGATGTATCTGGTAAATACAAGGCCAGACATATGTTATGATGTCAATACCCTCAGTCAGTTCATGGTGGAACCGAAGAGGGCACATTGGGTAGCAGCCAAGCATGCTGTCAGGTACCTTCAAGGGACAGTCGAGCTTGGATTGAAGTGCACTGGTGACAATGATGTCAAGTGTGCACTGGTGACAATGATGTCAAGTTGAGTGGGTTCACTGATGCAGATTGGGCTAGAAGTTCAGTTGATCGGAAGAGTACCAGTGAGTACTGTTTCAATCTGGGATCAGGAATGATTTCCTGGTGCAGTAGGAAACAGAAGTCTGTGGCACTGAGTTTAGCATAGGCAGAGTACATGGTAGCTATCACAGCTTCGTGCGAAGCCATATGGTGTAATATTCCTAAATTAGCTGCAGCTAATAGGAATATTAATTTTGCCTTGTTTATTTTTACATTTCATGATTGATGAATAAATTACAAAGGAGGACATGTAAAACTCCTGAAAACTAAGAATAAATCAATGCCTATGTGAACAGAGACATATTTGGGCTATGTAAATTACATCTTGCAGGTGTGAATGGGTTTAAATCACAAGAATGGGTCACCTTTGACCAAGTCAACAATGCAGTCTAGATGCAATGAACCTCCTTGAGTGACAACGCAGTTCTAGAAGGAGATTCTAAATGTGAAAAGGGTTAAACCAATGAAGTGGTTTAGGGTTTTTCCAAGACTCCAATCTTATAAAAGGAGGAGGAGATCAACAAGAGAGGGTTGTTGAAGATTATAATTTTCTGAAGGTATTGTCTGCTCAGACATCCCTTGTTGGGTCTTCTTGTTCAGGAATCCCACCTCCTTCCTTGAGCAGCTCTTGGAGGAGACTTGTGCTATCTTTTCCACATCAGGCTTTTAGGCCAAGCTCACCTTACACCTACAGCGCTGATCATGTTGAGGGTTGGGTTGTCCTTGTGAGTTGCAGCAGTGGAAGACACTAGATCTTCTCAGATCTAGCTTATACTAGTGGCTCTTCTCAGTGAGTGTGTCTTTTAACCTCCTGGAAGAGTTCATTAGCTTATTGTGCTTCAAATCTAAATCTTGGCATCATGCCAAATCATTCTCAGAGGCTACAGCGTTGTTTCTCTCCCAAGACAGCGTTATTTGCAGATCTATAGCTGCAGGGTGTTTTGTCTACATTTTGGAGGAGAGATCTCCGATGTTGGGATTCTTCCTCTCACTGTGGTGATCCATGGATTGGCCATCCAATCCATGTTAGTTTCAGATTTGATCTGTTGTACCATTGTATTATTCAGAAATTTCTGAATCATTCTGCAGATCTGCAGTCTTAGATCTCATATCTACTCCCGGTCCTTCATGTTTTGTGCAAAACCCCAAGGGGAATGTATAGATCAGCATTTCTTGTACACAGATTTGTATTAGATCTAACTTTTTATGTACAGATCTACTCTAGATCTGAAGATTAATAAAATGCTGCTTCAGCCACTAAAAATAATGCTGTCATGGTTATATAGTGTTTTCTCATGGTTGTAGCACCTCATTTCTAAGGGTTTTTCCTGTATTGTCTAATTCTTTCTCTTGTACAATGTATGGGTTGTAATGTACATCTGATTTGTTGTTTTACATCTGATTTCTGAACCTCCATATCAGCCTCCTAATGTGTTTCAGTGGATCTGCGTTATTTCTGAAGCAGTCCTTTGCATAGAGCTGCAACCCCTCTCTTTGGGTGATTTTCAGCTAGACTAGTTTGTGGGAGATCTGTTTAACCCACCTAGTTTGATTTGTTTTTGTTCTCCTTTTGGATTTAGATCTTAGATGAGCTGATCTAAGGGATCCAAAAGCTGCAAACTCATTTCTATGCACAGTATTCTTAGAGTGTGTTATTTCAGCAGGTTTGCTGAGTTGTTCCAGATTTGGAATATTACAGTGGTATCAAAGCAAGATCTTTGGCTCAGCCTGTGGCTTCAAGCCAAAGTGCTGTAAAGCAAGGAGCAAGGTCAGAATGATGAATAAGATGAGTTTGCTCTCATCACTTTTCAAATCCAGTAAGAACCTCTCCAAGGAGGATGTACAAGAAAAAAAGAGAAGAAGCAGTGAAACTCCCAGGAAGTTTCAAGAGCAAGAAGATCTTTCGATCAGATCTACAAGATCTATACATGAGGAACATTCTGAATCCTCATCTCATGGATATGTGCACTTAGCCATATCACCCAAGCTTAGCGTTCTGTTTATGATTTCTTCATGAAGAGGAAGAAATGAGGTGTACCCGAGAAGGAGACTCTAAGAGAGTATTTGCAGGAGTATGAAGATCAATCCAAGGAGTTCAAAGATAACTTGAACTTCCAAGGGTTCTATAAGATCAAGGAGGAGCAGCATGGTAAGGGTAGATTCTATCTATCTATCTTTGATGGATCACCTAAATGTCCAATTAGGGTTTGGGTTGAGGAGCTAGACAAATTCATGCAACACCATCAAGTTTCAGAGATTGAATCCATCAAAGTAGCAGCACTGCATTTTGAAGGTAAAGCATTTGCTTGGTGGTTGTTTGAGTCTTTTTCCTTGAAGAATGCAAATACACCTACTTATGCAAGGTTTATTGCAATATTGATAGAGAGGTTTGATAAAGCTCCATGTGTAACATATTCTGTTGACACTATCAAACCACACCAAACAAATCTTTTGCATGAGTTGGAAGGGTCTATGAATCCAACTCCATTTCTGAAGACCATGGAAGAAGGTGTAAGTTTGTTGGATGCCTTGCCAAGGGCAAGATCTCCATTGAGTGAAGGGTCCTCTTCTCAAGAGGAAAGCATGAAGCTTTCTCCTTCAATAGATGACCAAGATCTAAGGTCTCTTATTGATGATGAGACAATTTCAGTTATTGAAGAGGAGGAGAAGACAAGAGATGATAATGCAGTCACAACAAAGGCACCTCAAGCATTTCATGAAGAAGAAGTTGGAGCACTTGCTCCAAGGGAAGAAACTCTTGCACACTTGCAAGGAGTTCCACGAGATCTCACACCTAAGGCTCTTGGCCTAACACATGAGCAGCATGTACCATCATTGTCCAATGATGAGATCTTGAAGATAGAAGAAGGAGAAGAGGAGGAAGGGCATCACAAGGAGAAGAACACGAACCCTTCTCTGCTTCAAAGCTTGGAAGCACAAAGAAGGCAAGAGTACCTATGCATTAAAGGTAGGGGCAAATCTGTCTACCTACATCCACATTCTACTTTATGCCTTGACACCTCTTTGCAAGGAGGTACTTTACCAGGAGCACCTCTTGATAGGAGGAAATCTAAAGTGTTCTCTCAACTATGTGCAGCATATACATACTTGGCTAAGGAGGGAGCCTTGGGAGAATCTAGCACAGTGCAGAGAATTTCTCATGAATTCAGAAGAGAGATGAGCAATTTCCTAAAGGGGGCATTGCTAACTCCCACTCAGATATCTGCGCTGAGAGAGGAGAAATCAGAGATCTATGATGGCATGAGCATGAGGACACATGACAACTCCATATCTTTGGGGCAGCCCATGATCTCTTCATTCACAAAGAAGATTTCTGAACATGGAAAGGGGATGTTAGCCCTCTTGTACACTTGGGCCAAAATGAGGCAGTTTTGGAAGACAAGGATTTTCCGAGGGGAAATTGATTTCCATATGCTTCAATCTTGTCTTGAGCAAGATCCGCTGCAAATGGGGCAGTAAAGAGGAGATTTTGATGCTCCCACATGTGATTTTGATATCAAGGATGTCAAATATGGGAGCCATGAGAAGACAGGGGTTGCATTTCAGACTTCTACAGCGTTGTCATTCTTGGAGAGCTTGGATCCTTATTGGGATTCCCAACTCATGATGGAATACTCCAAGGACCTTTTCACATGGGGGGTTCTTGATGGGGAAGTAAAGGATGAAAGGTTCAAGGTGGTTGATGGAGTTATCTATTTCTATAATCTTATTCTTTTGAACATAGACTCCAAGCTCAAGGAAAGACTACTAGATGCCACCTATGAGATCCTGCTTTCCAAACCCACCGATTTCATTAGAGCATATCATACTCTTTTGGGTGGATTCATATGGGACGGCTTCAAGGAAGAGGTGCACTCTCATATGAAGATGTGCATGGACTACTTGGTAGAGGAGGAGGAACATAGCTCTTGGGAGGAGCCACCATTCACACCTCCTTACTCATTGAGTGTGAGAGGGGACTCATCCATGAGTTACCCCACTGATGTAAAACAAGTATATAGAGAGGCTTGTCTTTCTGAGCGTTATCATGTATCTCCTATATGCTTATATTTTTCTAACATTCATTTGCAGGATATTGTGCCAAGATGGGGCACTATTTATGATGGGTTTCATGGGCCACTCAAGGCCATGAACTATGTTGATGCAGACCATTCCTTGGAGGATCTTGGCAAGCTATTATATTCTCCATGGTGTGATTCTTTTACACCAACTATGATGCATTATCTCCAAGCATTCAGAAGAGATGAGGCATCAAAAAAGTGTTGGGGAAGGCACTTGTCATATCCTATTCTATTACAATTGAGGATAAAACTACGTTGGTTGCACATGAGGGGGCATCTTCCTTCTCATTTATCATACATGGCAGCTAGCATGATTCTAATCATGATCCCACAAGCTGAAGATGTCCTTATCTCTATTGGGGGCATGGTTGGAGGAGAGGCACACTTGTTGGATGTGTCCTTGGGGAAAGGAGTTCCCCATTCTCTTTACATTGCATGCTTCAATGGGAGCATGAGATTTTGTATGGCCACTATGATAGATCACTTGTCTCTTTGTAGAGTGAGCCATATGTTTGTTGGGAACATGCCTCTCATAAGTGTTGGGAGGGAGTTTTTCTATGGATTACCAAGCTGGGAAGTGATCCACTTCATTTGGATGATAGCATGGAGATGGGAGACTTTCATGAATCATGAAAATCCCCATTATTGTCATCACTTCTACCTTGAGGAGGCCATGGATCAGCAAGAAGGTTTCCATACCAACCTTCCATTCTTTCATGATGAGAGCCATTGGGTTTACTCACCAAGGGCCAACTTTCACATGGAGGAAGGACCATTGGAGGACAAAACTATTGCAGAAGATTCAGAGCAATGGTGGAGACTATTGGATGAAGAGGCCACAAGAGAAGAAGGGGAGATTTTGCAGCACCCTTGTAGTTTCTTGAGGACAAGCAACATTTGGGAGGGGGAGACTGTAATATTACTAAATTAGCTACAGCTAATAGGAATGTTAATTTTGCCTTGTTTATTTTTACATTTCATGATTGATGAATAAATTACAAAGGAGGACATGTAAAACTCCTAAAAACTAAGAGTAAATCAATGCCTATGTGAAACGACACATATCTAGGCTGTGTAAATTACATCTTGCAGGTGTGAATGGGTTTAAATCACAAGAATGGGTCACCTTTGACCAAGTTAGCAACGCAGTCTAGATGCATTGAACCTCCTTGAGGGACAGCACAGTTCTAGAAGGAGATTCTAAATGTGAAAATGGCTGAATCAATGAAGTGGTTTAGGGTTTTTCCAAGACTCCAATATTATAAAAGGAGGAGATCGACAAGAGAGGGTTGTTGAAGATTATCATTTCTGAAGGTATTGTCAGCTCAGACATCCCTTGTTGGGTGTTCTTGTTCAGGAATCCCACCTCCTTCCTTGAGTAGCTCTTGGAGGAGACTTGTGCTATATTTTCTACATCAGACTTTTAGGCCAAGCTCACCTTACACCTACATCGTTTCTCCTGTTGAGGGATGACCTGTCCTTGTGAGTTGCAGTAGTGGAAGACACTAGATTTGTTCAGATCTAGCTTATACTAGTGGCTCTTCTTAGTGAGTGTGTCTTTTAACCTCCTGGAAGAGTTCATTAGCTGATTGTGCTTTAGATCTACATATTGGCATCAGGAAAAATCATTCTCAGGGGCTACAGTGTTGTTTCTCTCCCTGGAAAATGTTATTTGCAGATCTACAGCTACAGGGTGTTTTGTCTACATTTTGGAGGAGAGATCTCCGGTGTTGGGATTCTTCCTCTCACTGTAATGATCCATGGATTGGCCATACAATATATGTTAGTTTCAGATATAATATTCTGTACCATTGTATTATTCATAAATTTCTGAATCATTCTGCAGATTTGCAAGCTTAGATCTCAGATCTACTCTCTATGCTTCATGTTTTGCACAAAACCCCCAGGGGAATGTATAGATCAGCATTTCTTGTACACAGATCTGTATTAGATCTAAATTTTTATGTATAGATCTTCTCTAGATCTGAAGATTAATAAACTACTGCTTCAGCCACTAAAAATAATGCTCTCATGGTTATACAGTCTTTTGTCATGGTTGTAACACCTCATTTCTGAGGGTTTTTCCTGTATTGTCTCATTCTTTCTCTTGTACAATGTATGGGCTATAATGTACATCTAATTTGCTGTTTTACATATGATTTCTGAACCTCCATATCAGCCTCCTAATGTGCTTCAGTGGATCTGCGTTATTTCTGAAGCAGTCCTTTGCATAGAGCTGCAACCCCTCTCTTTGGGTGATTTTTAGCTAGACTAGTTTGTGGGAGATTTGTTTAACCCACCTAGTCTGATTTTTTTTCGCTCTCCTTTTGGATTTAGATCTTAGATGAGCTGATCTAAGGGATCCAGGAGCTGCAAACTCATTTCTATGCACAGTACTATCAGAAGTGCATTATTTCAGCAGGCTTGCTGTGCTGTTCCAGATTTGGAATATTACATATGGCTTAGGAAACTGCTAGTGAATCTACTAAAGGAGAAAATGGAAGCGACCAACACTTTATGTGATTATCAGAGTTGCATAAAGCTCTCTGACAATCATGTGTTTCATGATAAGTCGAAACACATTGACATCCGGTGTCACTTCATCAAGGACTGTGTACAACGTGGAGTTGTTCAGTTGCAGTACACTCCAACAGGAGAACAGGTGGCATACATCCTCATAAAGGCTCTAGGAAAGACAAAGTTTGTCTACTTCAGAGAGAAGATGGGGATTATTAAGAATCCCTTCCAGTAGCAGAAATGGAGGATTCAGTATTCAGAGGGAGCCGTGGTACAAAGGCAGCAAGTGACAGTGGTAGTGTCAAAAGCAACAGTACAAGAGGCAACAATGCAGCAGATAGGGGAGCAGAATCCTGAGATCAGCAGCGTAGAAGGTGTTTCAGAATCATAGCAGCATGTAGCAGGCATATTGTTGGACGTTGGAACATCTTCCTTACTAAGAGGGAGTGTAGATTTTTGTAGCATCCGAAAGTGTTCCAAGTCTCAAACTTTGTAGGGAGGCTTGGACAACAGCATTCCAAAGAACCCAGAAAGAGTTTGTGGAAATTCTACTCGGTTCATGACTTATTAAAATAATTAATTATTTTAATGAAGACCTTAAGTCTAAACTTAGGGAAATGAAATAATTAAAGGGTATTAATAAGTAGAGTGTGAATCTTCTAGAAAACATGGATCAAGTCAAGTTTTAATCTTAGCCATTGATTAATCTTTTAATCTAGGTCGTTGGTTCTCCAACAGGAAGATTAGAAAAGAAGGCTTGAGGATCATTTGGAAAATAAGCTCAGATACACTCAAGATTCGAAGGAGATCCATTCTTGATGTAGAATTCAATCTCAATGGGAGAGTTGCTGATGAGAAGTGGCGTATGCATGAGAAGGTCGTGGGTGACCAGACTGGTGGTCGGAGGGTAGCAAGCAGTCACCTGGAGTGCCTCTGAGGCTTAGGCAGACCCCACATGCAAACACGCAGACTCACGAACTAACGCCGGATCACAAGACAATCAAGGTGTAGTAACGCAGGGGCATGCATGCTGTTCTTTGGCACTAGAATTGGTTCAGTGTCGGGAAATTTAGTCTCAAGTGGTTCAATTTATCTCGCCGTATATTTTCCCTATAAAGATATCATTTGTCAAGAATTAATAAACCCTCATCCACACAGAATCTCCAGTTTTCCCACATTGGGTTTTTCCGGGGACAATTGTCCAAAAATAACTATGTACATGTGATTGATTCTTGTGCTTATGTTCTCTACTGTTTATCTCTCTGCATATATAATTGTGAATGTTGCAGTAGTAGTTATTTCGATATTTGCTGGAATATTTCTGAATAATAACTTATTGAAATAATAAGTAGGAGAAATTAATCTCTCACTTCAACTGTTTGTAAATTTTCACAGTCGTGGCTACGTATGCTCAGAAGGAGGGGATAGGCTATGAAGAAACCTTTGCTCCAGTAGCCAGATATACTTCTATTAGATCCATGATATCCCTTGTAGCACAGATGGGGTGGTAGATTCACCAAATGGATGTCAAGACTGTATTCTTGAATGGGGTGATAGAAGAAGAAGTATATATTGAACAACTAGAAGGCTTTGAGACGCATGAGAAAAAGACTCATGTATGTAGGCTTAAGAAAGCTTTGTATGGACTTAAGCAAGCACCTACAGCTTGGTACAATCGAATTGATGGTTACTTGCAGAAGATGGGATTCATCAAGAGTGACACAAATCCTAATCTCTACTATCTGACAGTAGGGAATGGGCCTCTGATACTGGTAATGTATGTGGATGACCTATTCCTGACAGGTTCATCTAGGCTCATCAAGGATTGCAAGGAGAACCTATCTACTGAATTCAACATGAAGGATCTAGGACTGATGCATTATTTTCTGGGGTTGGAAGTTTGCCAACAGAAAGGCGAAATCTTCCTTGGTCAAGGGAGATCTGCTACATAAATTCTGAAGAAGTTCACGATGCAAGATTGTCGGTCCATGGCTACTCAAATGATCACCAACTGGAAGAAGATTGATGTGTCTGAAGATGATGAGGTTGATCATACCTTGTGTTAGTTCCCAAATCCACCTTACGCTGAAATAAGGCAGAAGAAGGACAACACCAAACCACGCTCAGCCTCGTAGCTAGCCCTACGAGGACAGGAGAGGGCTCTCTTCGAGTCAATCTCAATGTAAAATGTTCAAAGAGGTTTGAAATGACTGAAACAACAACTGATCTTAGGCTAGATAAACAAGTAGGAGGGTTTGATTTTGATTTTTAGGGGTTTTTGTTGGAAAAAGGGAAAAACAATTTCGGGCTTGGGGATGAGGCCAAATCTTACAGAGTTCAAGTTGGGGCAGGGTAGGCAACGACTTTGATGTCTTAGATCGAGTGAATGGATGGAAAACACTGCTGAGGAGCTGAACAGGGTAAGAGAGTGCAAGGATCCTCTCCAAACTGATGAAAACATAAAAACCTAAACAAAAGTCTAAGGTAGAGCACCAGCAAATCAATGAATTCTACCTCAATTACTCATTCGTTTAATTCAGAAGCATAGAGAAGGGAATGGCATACATAACATTAATGAAACTTACAATAACATGAGAAGAACATCATCAAAACTCAGAAGCCACAAGGATCCCAACAAGTGCTGCAAAACTCTGGTCTTTCCTTTGCCAAAATCTGAAATGGATGTACAATGAGGTGCCAAACTTTTCCCAAGAGTCCAACCAGTCCAACCTCTGAAAATGATTGAGAAAATACATCATATAGACCATCCTAACCCCTTCCCATGCCTCTAGGGGTCGAGCTCATGCTTTTAGGAGCAGTTTGAACCAATTCTAAACAAAGAGCTAAAATCTAGGCAGCTAAACAACTTGCCTCTATAAGCTAGGAAACTGATCCATTCACTTGATTTTCACTTTTTGTGAATGAATCATCTAGAACAAGTAAATACATGCCAAAATTACATCATGGTTACCAAATTACATCAAGCTAGATCAAAAATTACATCAAGAGGTGAAACTAGTCAATATTGGCCGAATTTCTGAGCTGGAAGGTGAAAATAGGCTAAATTCCTCTATGCGCCGTGCTCCAAAGCTCTATGCGTCGCGCTACTTTGGACCTGATTTTGGAGCACTTCCCGAAGTCCAAATTGAGCTTATGATAGCTCGTTGGAAAGCCCTGGATGTCTGCTATCCAACCCAAGTGGAATTTTTCAATTTGGAGCTCATTTTCCCCTCCAAAACTTCATTCTCCCAAGACTACTTCCTGCTGGTGCAAAAGGTGGCAGAAAGGTGATTTTCATGGTGTTTTTGGCCCTTTAGGCAGCCTAGAATGTGATGAAATGCTTCGGCCATTCCTGAACATACATAATATATCATAGCAAATTCAAAAATGCAAAGTTTTCCTCCAGAAGATGTCCCAATCATAAGCACGCGTCGGGTGGCGCGACGCGTCGGGCAGAAAAACCTGTGTTGTGACCAAAAAATTCAAAATGACAAAATTTTCTTCAAATCCCTTCAAATTTGGACTGAAGGTCCCTCATCAAGTACTATGCTCAGCCAAGGAAGCATCTACCAAGATTTGGAATCTAACATGCCTTTTTCGCCTCCTCGATGCCTTCTTGGTGCATGCAGTTCAGTGATGCAATTACTGTCTCGATTGTATGATGCATCGGAGTCTCCATAATGTTGCAAATGTATGCCAAGTGTATGTTTAGCTTGTTGACAAATTGGTGCCTTCTTCAAAATATGCCCAAAGGGAAGGGACTGTGAGAGAAATATGGACAGTGGGAACAAGGGAGTCTTGTCAAGTGGTAGTTTGCCCTTTGAGAATTTGACAAACTTTCGGAGAGGGGAGAGCCGCTGAATGTTTGGGAAACTGAGGTTTTGGGAATTTTTACACATGGAATGGGAAAAGGAGAATGAGAGGAAATGAAATGACTTGGGAGAGGGAGATGGAGCTTAGAAGTAAGTGACTTTTAGAGATGTAGGGAGATGGGAATGAAATGGGTATGAGTGACTTTAGGGATGTAGGGAATAGGGGAGGAACTGTATGATGATATGAAGATGATGGGAAAGGAAAAGACAAGTGATAAATGGAGTGTTTTGGCACCAAAGTCAAATTCTAAAACTTCAAATTCAAACCCTAAAGAGGCATTTCTTTACAAAAGGATAGGGTTTAAGCTTTTGGCATTCAAATTCTTCAAACCGATCTTCAACCACACTAAACATGGGCTAATAGCAATGAAAAAGTCGCACAAACCTACTTGAAACATAAAATATTGAATTGATTTGAGATTTTGTAGAGCAAATGACAAAAATTAGTGTTCAGGCCCTGAGCGCCGCGCACAAACCCAATGCGCCGTGCCCACTTTTCTATGCGTCACGCCATTTTGCAGGAGGCTTTTGGAGGCCTTCCCGATGTCCAAATTGGGCGTGTGATAGCTCGTTGGAAAGCTCTTGGAGTCTACTTTCCAACCCAAGTGGAATTTTTCAATTTGGAGTTCATTTTCCTTGTCAAAAATCAAATCTCCCAAGACTGATCAAAATGAGCAAAATGAGGCTGCCTCAAGGCAGAGTGCTGTTGCAGTCAACTTTTGAAGGTCTTCCTCAACTCCAAATTGAGCTCATGATAGCTCATTGGAAATCTCTTTGTGTCTAGTTATCATTTTACTCATCAAACAAGTCATTTGGCCAACCAAGCTAGGAGAAATTTTGATTTTCCCAAGGTCACTTCAAAGGTGCATTCAATTCTCCTGAGGCAACAGTATTTTTGACATTTCTCTAAAACCATGACACCTGTGTAAAAAGTGAAGGAGGTTTTTCTTCTTTGGCATGTTTTGGACAAAAACCTCTCTCAGTTTTCCCAAATTCATCTTTTATTGCTCAGAAACATCATTTGAGTGAAATCTATCCCGATGTGTGGAACCAGGGATTTGTCGAAATGAAGCGAAATGAAGGGGATAAGGGGCTTATAAATTCTTGAGAAAATTTTGGGAAGTAGGGAGGGATGTTAGGAAACAGGGGAAAGTGGAATTTCAGGGATTGAGTGAGGGGAAGAGGTCCAAAAGGGCAAAACACAGGCCTAGCCTAGAAAATTGCCAAGTTGTAACAAGAAACTAGGGTTTGTGCAAAAATGGGGAATTTGGGGGATCTCAGTGATGGGAAGTGTTTAATAAGGTACATTAAGGATAGGAGAAGGTGTATGAACATCAGGATACAAGTTTTGATAATGATTTGACCATCCCAGAGAAATTACCTTCAAAACCCTAGGAGAGGGAAATGAACCTTACCTAGGCACAACTGAAGCATGAACAAGGTGTAAAATGACTCATTGGAACTTGATGACAACCCTCTGAATGATGGCACACTCAGCTGAATGGTGACATGGACCGACATTTGGACAACTTTGACAGGAGTAAAAACAAACCCTAGACCTAATACCTAGTGACCAAATTTTGCTTGAAGACTCACTGAAATGACAAAATTTGACCTTGACATCTTAAAATCACTTTGTAAGAGCATGTTTGATCACTGGAGGAAGGCTGCAAAGACTGACACTAACATTGGCTCCAATGGGGATGGTAGTTCCTTGGAGGTGCCAAGAACGGCAGATCTTTGGAAAGCAGACAGTGCCTTCATCCATTGGGAAATGGAATCAAAAACTCAAACTGAAATGCATGACTGAAAACTGATGACTTGATGACACAAACTGGCTCTCACTCAACTAAAAACTGACTCAATACTTAAACACAACTGACAAACTGGAAAAGATGCTCAAAGTAGAGCTTATTCAATACAACCTACTCTAATTGTTCCATTCATCACCTGATCAAGTGAAATGGAACAGCCAATGCAACCATGTAAGCATCCTGGCTGCTGTTTGATTTCTTCCCAAATGCTTACTGATGCGCAGGAAAATGGAAGAATCGAAAGGCAACTCCCATGGAAACTTGGAATCAAGTTGACTGCTGATAAAATTGCAAAGCATGAATTGACTAGAGGACTTCAAGAATACTGCAAAAGGATCTTCATAAACATAGCTATTGATTTCCATTAACACATCACTGCTCTGATCCTGGTAATCTTCATAGCTGGAAATTAATATTTTCCTCACATCTGCGTTGTCTTTCTTTGGTGATTGCAGCAAGCTGCCAAAAGGATCCTGAATTTCGTGAACAACCAAACTCTGGAGCTGATTCCAAACAGAACAAAAGTCTCCTTTATCAATCTCCTCATATGACTGCAAATCTTGATATAGGCTTTGTACTGAAAAATCTATTAGACAAGACAATGAAGGCGACTTTTGAATAAGATTATTATCAACATTCCTTTTTGGCACATGGTTAGCTAATGGAGAAGAATTATTACAGCAAACACCATCCAACACACGAGCAATAGGATCATCAAAAACTTGAGAAGATTGCTGCAATGTGTCCATTGAAACTATATGACATCCTACCAGTTGTTCATGTTTTTCTTTAGAGATACTACGAAGATTCTGCTTTATAAACTGAAATGCTTCGAAACAAAAGGGTACAAAATCCTCTTGCATCATTAAATCATGTATTTCAGCTTCCACGACTTCATCTGTAATCTGACCTTCAATTTCATTTGGTGGCTGCAAATCTGATGCTAGGGAGGGTTTTGTATCCGAAATGATTTCATCAGTCGTTTCAGGGGAAGATTTCTCATTAACAACTTGCTCAAGAATTTCGCTATCTGTCTCATCCTCCACATTAAAACTGAGAGATTGTTGATTTCTTACAGGCTGCTCATTTGAAGATTTACTATGCAATTTACCCTTCAACAACTGGAATGATTCAAAACAGAATGGTACGGAGTCACCTTGTATCATTTGATCATATGTACCAGCTTCCATGTCCTCATCTGCAACTTGAAAATCAATGGCTTTCGGGGGCTGAAAATCTGAATATGAGAAGTCTTGAACAAGGTTTTTATTGCCCTCAAGATGGTCCAAATCAAGACTTATTAGTAGTTGATTTCTGATTGCATGGAAGTTATCTCTCATGAACTGAAATGAGTCAAAACAAAAAGGCAAAGATCCTTCACTTACTTCAAAATTTGCTGCACTTTCCTCATCATTGTCATAGCTGATATGCATAGGTTGATCATTGTACTCGAGCTGCTGAAAGTGAACTTCCTCCTTCCACAAACTAACTACTGATTTGTCTACAAGGTTAGCTTCTGTTTGGAGAACATAATCATCATCATACTGATCAAACTGAGGCAAATCATCAGTATACAACACATCATCAAGCATACATGTCATATCAACAGCTCCCTCTTCTCCAAAATGATCTATAAAACAATCACTATGACAACCGGAATAAGAAACAAAATGTTTTGGATCAGCAACTTGTTCTTCTTCAATCAGCGAGCCATGAGCTTGAACATTATACTCATTCCTTGTGGTGTTCTTTTGCATCATCTCTTCCACCGCACTTACCAACATGTCAAGCTTTACCTCTAGAGATGTCGATTTCTCCGGATCTATGTTTTTCGTCTCTTCTTCCTTCAACCTTGCCCTCAAGATCAGCAAATGAGCCTCTACATTTACTGCACTATTCTGCATCTCGTGGAGTGTTGCAACATTCCTTTCTCTCAGCTGAAACTCCATTTCCGGATCAAAGGCACCCGGGTAGTGCAAGAGAGCAGATCTAGGAGAAGGTCTTATATCAGCTGGCATCGAAAAATATACTTGGTTAAATCTGGCAGAAAATTTTGTACTGTCTCCCCTGGCAATCTTTTCAGCTGGTTATATTCTTCTATAATCAAGAAAAGGTTCTGTCCGATCACCCACCTGTCAAGGAAAAATTCGACGAACTGCTAGAAATCTGAGATGCTCACATCAGGCAGGGCTTTGAACCAACTCTTGACTTTGCCTTGCAAAGAAAGAGCAAACAGCCTAATACTAACATCTTCGTCATCAACTTCAACAAGATCTAGAAAAGTCTCAACATTCTGCACATGTTGCTCAGCGTTGAAATTGTTACATTCACCGTCAAATCTTGGTAGATATAGGTCATAATTTTTAGGGAAAGCATGAAGAACAGAAGGTAAAACAAGAGGTTTATACCTATCGGGGACTATACAAGGTGTAGGAGTATATACAAGAGCTACGGGATCAGCTTGATTTTCTGGCTCATCACTCTGAAGAGAGTCATCATAAGATGTGGGAAAAGTAAGGAGACCAGGATCAAAGGGAAACTCAGCATTTACACTCTTTGAATACGTCAAGTGAAGATTTTGATCACCTTTCTCATATAACAAATTTCGAAAGACTTTCAGGACAACTTCAAGAACAGCGAAGAAATAATTTACAAGAAAACAGACTAGATCCTGAATACCATTCCACTTGTGATACCTGAACTTTGTGTGAGATCCTTTCATTTTCTCAGAGAAAGAGTTAGTCCTCCAGTGGAGTCTCTACTTTGAATTGGAGTCACCAGGTGAATGATTCCAGCTTTCTTATGTCTGATCGTTGTCCACCATCAACAATCAGATCTGAACTTGATACATGTACTGGGGCAATTTACAAGTCAGGTGTCACGTTCACAAGCTAGACCGGAGATCGACTGAAGCAGCGTTTATCTACTATGCACTCGCAGAGTAAGAGCAGTTCGAAGGCTACCTGGCGTAACTTCAGGCTCCGTCTGTAGCTTATGAAACAAATAGCACCAATAAGCAAACCATTTTATTTCCCAGTATGGTCGCCACTATGTTAGTTCCCAAATCCACCTTAGGCTGAAATAAGGCAGAAGAAGGACAACACCAAACCACGCTCAGCCTCGTAGCTAGCCCTACGAGGATAGGAGAGGGCTCTCTCCGGGTCAATCTCAATGTAAAATGTTCAAAGAGGTTTGAGATGACTGAAACAACAACTGATCTTAGGCTAGATAAACAAGTAGGAGGGTTTGATTTTGATTTTTAGGGGTTTTTGTTGGAAAAAGGGAAAAACAATTTCGGGCTTGGGGATGAGGCTAGATCTTACAGAGTTCAAGTTGGGGCAGGGTAGGCAACGGCTTTGATGTCTTAGATTGAGTGAATGGATGGAAAAGACTGCTGAGGAGCTGAAGAGGGCAAGAGAGTGCAAGGATCTTCTCCAAACTGATGAAAACATAAAAAACTAAACAAAAGTCTAAGGTAGAGCACTAGCAAATCAATGAATTCTACCTCAATTACTCATTCGTTTAATTCAGAAGCATAGAGAAGGGAATGGCATACATAACATTAATGAAACTTACAACAACATAAGAAGAACATCATCAAAACTCAGAAGCCACAAGGATCCCAACAAGTGCTGCAAAACTCTGGTCTTTCCTTTGCCAAAATCTGAAATGAATGTACAATGAGGTGCCAAACTTTTCCCAAGAGTCCAACCAGTCCAACCTCTAAAAATGATTGAGAAAATACATCATATAGACCATCCTAACCCCTTCCCATGCCTCTAGGGGTCGAGCTCATGCTTCTAGGAGCAGTTTGAACCAATTCTAAACAAAGAGCTAAAATCTAGGCAGCCAAACAACTTGCCTCTATAAGCTAGGAAACTGATCCATTCACTTGATTTTCACTTTTGTGAATGAATCATCTAGAACAAGTAAATAGATGCCAAATTACACTGGGTGGTTACCAAATTACATCAAGCTGGATCAAAAATTACATCAAGAGGTGAAACTAGTCAATACTGGCCGAATTTCTGAGCTGGAAGGTGAAAAATAGGCTGAATTCCTCTATGCGCCGCGCTCCCAAGCTCTATGCGCCGCACTACTTTGGACATACTTTTGGAGCACTTCTCGAAGTCCAAATTGAGCTCATGATAGCTCGTTGGAAAGCCCTGGATGTCTGATATCCAACCCAAGTGGAATTTTTTAATTTGGAGCTCATTTTCCCCTCCAAAACTTCATTCTCCCAAGACTACTTTCTGCTGGGGCAAAAGGTGGCAGAAAGGTGATTTTCATGGTGTTTTTGGCCCTTTAGGCAGCCCAGAATGTGATGAAATGCTTCGGCCATTCCTGAACATACATAATATATCATAGTAAATCCAAAAATGCAAAGTTTTCCTCCAGAAGATGTCCCAATCATAAGCGCGCGTCGGGTGGCGTGACGCGTCGGGCAGAAAAACCTGTGTTGTGACCAAAAAATTCAAAATGACAAAATTTTCTTCAAATCCCTTGAAATTTGGACTAAAGGTCCCTCATCAAGTACTATGCTCAACCAAGGAAGGATCCGCCAAGATTTGGAATCTAACATGCCTTTTTCGCCTCCTCGATGCCTTCTTGGTGCATGCAATTCAGTGATGCAATTACTGTCTCGATTGTATGATGCATCGGTGTCCGTCTCCATAATGTTGCAAATGTATGCCAAGTGTATGTTTAGCTTGTTGACAAATTGGTGCCTTCTTCAAAATATGCCCAAAGGGAAGGGACTGTGGGAGAAATATGGACAGTGGGAACAAGGGAGTCTTGTCAAGTGGTAGTTTGCCCTTTGAGAATTTGACAAACTTTGGGAGAGGGGAGAGCCGCTGAATGTTTGGGAAACTGAGGTTTTGGGAATTTTTACACATGAAATGGGAAAAGGAGAATGAGAGGAAATGAAATGACTTGGGAGAGGGAGATGGAGCTTAGGAGTAAGTGACCTTTAGAGATGTAGGGAGATGGAACAACAAGAAGGAGTGACTTAGGGACGTAGGAATAGGGAGGAACTCGCATGATGATATGAAGATGATGGGAAAGGAAAAGACAAGTGAACAATGGAGTAACAATGGAGAGTGTTTTTGTGGCACCAAAGTCAAATTCTAAAACTTCTCAAATTCAAACTCAAAAGAGGTGGCCTTTTACAAGAGGATAGAGTTTAAAGCTACCAAATTCAAATTCTTCAAACCGATCTTCAACCACACTAACCATATGGCTAATAGCAATGACTCTTTCTATTGCAACCTACTTGAAACATATAAAATATTGAGTTGATTTGGAGATTTTGTATAAAATGACAAAATTGTATTGAAATTTCTGTATGGGCCAGGAAGATGATTGCCCAATGCCGCGCCCACTTTTCTATGCGCCGCGCCATCTTACAAGGAGGCTGAGGCCTTCCTAGCGTCCAAATTGAGAGCATGATAGCTCGTTGGAAATCTCTTTGAGTCTACTTTCCAACCCAAGTGGAATGTTTCAATTTTTAGTTCATTTTCCTTGTCAAAAATCAAATCTCCCAAGACTGGTCAAAATTAGCAAAATGAGGCTGCCTCAAGGCAGAGTGCTGTGGTAGTCAACTTTTGAAGGTCTTCCTCAACTCCCAATTGAGCTCACGATAGCTCATTGGAAAATTATTTGTGTCTAGTTATCATTTGAATCATCAAGCAAGTCATTTTGCCAACCAAGCTAGGAGAAATCTTTATTTTCCCAAGGTCACTTCAGAGGTGCATTCAATTCTCCCGAGGCAACGGTATTTTTGATATTTAAAACCATGACACTCAAAAAGTGGTTGAGGCTTTTCTTGCATGTTTGGACAAAACTCCCTGGCTCAAATTTACCTTATTGCTCTGGAACATCATTTGAGTGAAACCTATCCCGATGTGTGGAACCAGGGATTTGTCGAAATGAAGCGAAATGAAGGGGATAAGGGGCTTATAAATTCTTGAGAAAATTTTGGGAAGTAGGGAGGGATGTTAGGAAGCAGGGGAAAGTGGAATTTCAGGGATTGAGTGAGGGGAAGGAGTCCAAAAGGACAAAACACAGGCCTAGCCTAGAAAATTTCCAAGTTGTAGCAAGAAACTAGGGTTTGTGCAAAAATGGGGAATTTGGGGGATCTCAGTGATGGGAAGTGTTTAATAAGGTACATTAAGGATAGGGGAAGGTGTATGAACATCAGGATACAAGTTTTGATAATAATTTGACCATCCCAGAGAAATTACCTTCAAAACCCTAGGAGAGGGAAATGAACCTTACCTAGGCATAACTGAAGCATGAACAAGGTGTAAAATGACTCATTGGAACTTGACATGATGATGACAACCCTCTGAATGATGGCACACTCCGCTGAATGGTGACATGGACCGACATTTGGACAACTTTGACAGGAGTAAAAACAAACCCTAGACCTAATACCTAGTGACCAAATTTTGCTTGAAGACTCACTGAAATGACAAAATTTGACCTTGACATCTTAAAATCACTTTGTAAGAGCATGTTTGATCGCTGGAGGAAGGCTGCAAAGACTGACACTAACACCTTGTATAGGCAGCCCATAGGGTCTCTGATGTATCTGGTCAACACTAGACCAGACATTTGTTACGATGTCAACACCCTCAGTCAGTTCATGGTGGAACCAAGGAGGGCACATTGGGCAGCAACCAAGCATGTTCTTAGATACATACAAGGAACAGTTGAGCATGGATTAAGATACACCTGAGGCAATGACATTAGACTGAGTGGGCTCACTAACGCAGATTGGGTTGGAAGTTCAGTAGATCAGAAAAGTACCAGTGGGTATTGTTTCAACATTGGATCAAGGATGACTTCCTGGTGTAGTAGGAAACAAAAGTTCGTAGCTCTAAGCTCAGCTAAAGCAGAATACATGACAGCTAGCACAACTTCGTGTGAAGCCATATGGCTTAGGAAGTTGCTAGTGAATCTACTCAAGGAAAAGATGGAAGCGATCAACATTCTATGTGATAATCAGAGTTGCATCAAACTCTCTGAGAATCATGTGTCTCATGATCGGTTGAAACACATTGACATCAGGTGTCATTTTATCAGACACCGTGTCTAGCAGGGAGCCATACAGTCGCAATACACTCCGACAGGAGAACAGGTGGAAGATATCCTTACTAAGGCTATGGGAAGAACAAAGTTCGTTTATTTCAGAGAGAAGATGGGGATGATCAAGAATTTGTTTCAATAGCAGAAATGGAAAAGTGTAGAATTTGAGAGGGAGGTGCAGTACAGATGAGGCAGTGTCATGGGCAGCAGTACAGAAGACAACAACGCAGCAGATTAGGGGCAGCAACCAAGCATCAGCAACGCAGAGGATGTTTCAAAAGTTATAGCAGTATGCAGCATGCAAATTGCTAGAACACTTTCCTCCCTCAGAGGGAGTGTTGATTTTTATAGCATCAAAAAGTGATCTAAGTCTCATTTTTGGTGAGGAGGCTTGGACACCAGTATTCCAAATAACCCATAAAATGTTTGTGGAAATTCCACTCGGTTCATGTTTTATTAAAATAATTAATTGTTTTAATGGGGACTCTCAGTCTAAACATAGGGAAATTAAATAATTAATGGGTATTGATAAAACAGAGTATGAATCTTCCAGAGAATGAAGATCAAGTCAAGATTTAATCTTAGCCATTGATTAGACTTCTAATCAGGGATGTTGATTTATCAATGAGAAGACTATAAAGGAAGGCTTGAGGGCCATTTGGAAAGTAAGTTGAGCAAATACTCAATAACCCAAGGGAAGTCGATTCTTCTGAAGTTAGAATTCGATTTCAGAGGGAGAGTTGCAGGGCGAAGGAAGAGGAGGGCTTTAGCAGCAGTTAGAACTCGAGGAAGGACGCAGAACAGCTGAAGGACAGAGACAACACAGAGATGACGGAGAGACACAACAGAGGGACAACGTAGTGGTGATGCAGTGCTCATGCAATCTCTGCGGAGAGGATCACGCAGAGGTGACGCGGTGAAGGCCAGAGGGCCTCTCAGGTGTCAGAACTTCTCTGGAGGTCAAGGGAAAAATACCTCGAGTGTTTTCTTGGATATTTCTCAGTTATTCTGCCAAGCATTCCTTGTAAAGAAATTGGTGCTGAAGATTAATGTATAAACCCTCATCTGTTGCACCGGTTTTCCACATTGGGTTTTTTGGCGGACAATTGTCCAAAAATAACTGTGTTGATCTGATTGTTTCTTATGCTTGTATTTCATTGTTCGTTTCTCTACATGTACTTGTGTGATAACTGCAGTAGAATTTATTTCAGAATTTACTGAAGCGTTTATTGTAAATAACTTATTGTGAAAAATAAGTAGTAGAAATAAATCAGTAACTGCAGTAGTATTTCAGATTTGAAATTTTCACATTTATAAACTTCTAACTAATCATAGCTTCCTCAATAAAGTGATCTTCTTTGAATTTTAGGTTATCTCCTTGTACATCTACCTCTTCAATTCCAGGATGGACTCATCTTGAAAATACAGTTTCCAGGCACCAGATATTGAGCTTCCCTCAATAATCTTCTAGTTGATTTTTCCTCAACTATCGTCCTATATTCCTACAACATTCTCCAAGGTAGCCAAAATAAAATGTTAACTAGATAACCAAACCATACATGAAATAGACTTACCTCACCATGGTGACCTTCTGGTATCATCAACATCTTCATCGACCATCTCCACTTGAACTTTCCTTCTTGCATCAAAGTGCCCAAGGATCGAACTTGATTACCAAGTTACAACTTTTTCTTTCGAAGATTATATCAAATGTTAAACTTATTATATACATATTCTAGAGAAAGTCCTAATTTCTTTATACAGAGTAAGTCAAATCCTATTCTTTTTCAGCGTCATAAATACTTAAGCATAACTTTCAGAACCAACCTTATTTCACCAGATTCTTATATATATGAATCTTTGTTCAAACTTAAACATGCATTCCTATGCTTTCATCCAATCATCTAGCTATCCATACAAAAAGTTTTTAATCCTGACCCATTGCAACCTTTCATCCCTTTACCAGCATGTTTCTACATTACATAAAATACATACTATTCATGTCATAGTGCTTTTCGCAAGGACTTCTTAATATATTGTTCCTTCTCAGATCCCAATGATCCCCTTAAGCAAGATGACAACCTCTAACATAGTGTTAGATAATATATGGATGAACAATACGCAAAATGGCCTAACATTCTATCCTAGATGATTTCTACCAAGCAACATAATGATAATATCATGTGTCTATCATATCATGCTTATGCATAACATATCAAGATCATCAAGATGAGGGCAGACTTAGACTAAAAGAAAAACATTCATAGAGAACCTAGAAGTAAGAGGACCTTTTTTAGTAGTAAAGATCCCTCACTTCTTCCTTCTTTGCTTTATTTTCAAGTTCTCCCACTGCTTCGGCTACATGAGCTTCACTTCGTTCCTTTCTTTTATTTTTCTATTTGTTTGGACAATCCCTCTTAAAGTGTCCAAATTCGTTGCATCGAAAAAATTGCACCTTAGACATATCTTTCTTCTTGGACTTGTCAAACTTCCCTTTCTTCATCTTCTTGACTCGGGCTAGGAATGCTTGAGATTGCTCATATGATCCAATGTCATCTTTGACCTTGATCCTTGATTCTTCCAGTATGCATTGTGCCCACAATTCATCAAATGGTGTTGAATCTTTCTTCGAGTATATACTTGTTGCAAAGTTGCTCCATTCTGGTGGAAATGCATTCAGCACACATATGGTTACTTTTGAATTAGTGATTGGCTCCCCAAGTCCTTATAAATGGTCCCTTAACTGAGAGACTCTCATGAGGAAGGATGCCATATCCTCATCCTTTGATTTCTTCATTCTATATAGCTTGTTCCGCACTGGCATCTTCTGACCTGTTGTACATGCAAAGTAAAAATTTACTAGCTTGTCATACATGTCCTTGGAAGTCTTCAAGTTTGCCACAAATGGAACAAGAGAATCCTTGATTGATTCCACTATGATCCTTTGTGCCCTTACTTCCCCTTTATTGTACTTCGCTAGTTCTTGTGTCCTTTCCTTTGTTGGTTCAGTAATTTCTCCAGTAATGTATCCCATTACATCTTGCTATGTGAGTATCAAGTCAATCCTCTTCTTCCATGCTAGATAGTTTACTGCCCCTATGTGCTTGTTACTCTCCTTGCAAAAAGAACTTACATGACTTGAAGGTTCAACCATTATGAGATAATGTGATACTTACTTGAATAATATCTCCAACCTTCTTGATGTCTCCAAGATCTTTGGAGAGTTCTTGATGA
Source organism: Pinus albicaulis (assembly GCA_034641835.2). NCBI lineage: Eukaryota > Viridiplantae > Streptophyta > Pinopsida > Pinales > Pinaceae > Pinus > Pinus albicaulis. The sequence goes on from CM076575.1 coordinate 1,447,851,105, forward strand.
TACCCTTGAAAGATGTTCCCTAGGATTCCTCCACCAATAGCTTCCAAGATTGATGCCTTGCAAATAGACTTCCTTTTTGCGAGATCAATACCCTCCTTGCGAGACGGATGTAGTTTTGATCTTCTTCAATGTATAAACCCTATATTAGAAGGGTCTTCTACCAACGAGCCTTTAACCAGATCCCTTCAAGAGACAAACTTCTTCTTTTAGGCCTCGAGATTTTCCTATCCCTTGATCAACAATTATTTCCATTTCCCTTCTGGTTGCCTTCCTTGCTCACCTTAGCTCTGAAACCATGTTGGAAAATGAAAGTGGCAACAATTATAACTTATTTTCTTAACCTTGATACTTGCTTGTGAATCTTAGTTATATTCTTTATGTTCTTTAGTTAGATCTGTTCATCAAACGATATCAAGAAATTGCAACAATAAAAGAGGACACATATATAGGCTCTCAGCCAGGGAAAACCCTTCCAAGGGGAAAACCAGAAACTATTCTCTTCTTAGAATGTACTTCAAATGAGATACAAAGACCCAATCCCTAGACCAAGTCCTTCTCCCAGTACTAAGATATCCCTTCCTCAAGTCCTTGAATCTGCACCAAACTGTGCTTCCTTGCAACTTCAACCCAACCACTTCGTCCGAGCAACTGCTACAGAGACCCTAATCTATCTTCCTGTTGAGACCTTCGTGGAGCAAAACAACTTTCCCCAAGGTCAACTAGGTCAAGAGAAGGATTTTGCTCTATCCAGCAACTTGTTCTTGCAATTTTGCTCCCCAATAACAACTTCGCTCCCCAGCAATTCGAACCTACAACTTCGACCTCTTTCTACCTGCAGAAACCCTAGCTTCTTCGCACGTGTGAGAGAGATAGAGCCCAGAAACAACAAATTCTGTCCTTCCAGCTTCTCCTAGACTTTTTCCCTTCTTATCCTAACTTCCTAGCTATAGATCGAACTCTTTCCTTGATAGATCGAAGTTGTGAGTGAGTGTATCCAAATGAGGTCGAACTGCTTCCTTTTATAGCTTTCTCAAGGGGTCAAATTCCCTCATTTAGGTCGACGTGAGGATACTTGGTCCGACTTGTACTCTTGGAGATTCCCGGACTTTCTAGACTCAAAAATAATTATTTTTCCAATTACAAATTTCCCAAAAGGGTCTTATAAACATGATGTCGACTCCGTTGACTCATGCTAATAAATCCTAATACCTAACAAACCCTAAAAGCACAAAGAACATACTTTTACCTAGAAGACCATCAATAGTGAACATGAAACCCATGCTTTAAGAATAATATTTTTCTTTCTTCTTTTCTTGTTTGTTACATAGGATACATAATGAAATGACTACAACAATTATGAAGACCGAAACTAGTTACATTTCTCAACATCTTTTGCATTTTGATTTATTTTATTTTGTGGCCATAGTATGCTTTTTCTTTTCCTTTAGTTGCATCAAACTCCCAGGGAAAAATTTCGAGCCCTACCCACGTATGTGGATGTATGGGTGCCAAATCCTTGAGAACCAGTGGTCAGTTGAACCCGAAGAATGAAGGTGGAATATGGGCTTGTAATGTAAGATGGAATGTTGTGAGTATGGAATAGGGATAGATGGAACACACTATCTCAATCAAGGCTTCCCATGTATTGCCCCTCCTATACCGATTGGACAATTAAAGGAGGTCCCACTAGACTAGAATCGAAGATTAACCCCCCATTTAAGGTAAGGGAACAAGATCACGCTCAAAACCGATCCTTCTTTTAGCTTACCTCATAATCTGTATCAAAAGCCCAAATACAAACAAGCAAAAGCACTAGATTGCAAAATGAATAAAGTACATTTTGATCGGAAGCCCACCTTCGTCTATGTGTTCTTGCCGAATGGGTGAGAAAGTATATGACTAAATCTGGTGGCAAAGAAAATATGGTGTGTTTTTAGCTAGTGGTGGCTGTCAGGGGTTGCATGGCTAGCCGACTGGATGTGTAGAGTGGGAGAAAATTTCTCCTATAAGGTCAGACATCTTGGTGGGTGACATGCTTGAGAGGACAGCTTCCTTGGGCTAATTTCTTTTGCTTGAATTTGGATTGATTTTTCTTGAAATGCCATGTTTCCTTGCTTGGAACCTTCACACTTGACTCAAGGAAGACTTATGCTTGCAATGCGTAGCTTGCTTGTGTGAAAATTTCTAAATGTTACTATATGCAAAAATCTACTGTTAGATCTGGTTCTACTTCTCCTACTTAACAAGTTATTAATGTTGAAATCTTCAAATTAACATTGAAGTAAACACATAAAACAGAAAAGTACATGTCTGTGTCACCGATTCAGATCTAAAACAGAAAAGTACATGCACACATAGACAAAGTGACACAAAATTTTATGGACAATTGTCCCCGGAAAAACCCAATGCGGGAAAATCGGTCTTCTGGCTGTTGGAGGGTTTATATTATTAAGTTGTTTTGTGAATACAGCAAATCTGTGCACCTTTCTGGTTAACCCGACAAAGAAAAATATAGATATGTAGCTACCCTGTTGTTCTGAGACCAAAACCTTCACTGATCCACACCCTCAAATGGGATTTACAAGACTCAACCAAATTCTGGCCCTAGAAACCCCAGCGCTGCCCCTGAAGCCCCTGTATCAGCCTCTGCAGCCTCTGTGTGCCTCTGCGCTAGCCTAGAGAGGGTTGTGTAACCTCAGAATGGGTGACACAGACCCTACGATGCCCCTAAGGGTCTCTGTGTAACCCAGATGGGTCCCCGGCTGACCAATGTTGCCCCAGAAGGGACTGAGTAGCACCTGCATAGCTAAAGTTGCCCCTGCGCTGCGCAGCTACTGCCCCTCTGCTATTGTTGTCTCTACTTCTCTGCGCTGCCTTTGGAAGCTGCTTTCTGCCTCTTGCTGATTCTAGGCACTGGAATCAGACCATCCCCTTTGCCTAAACTACCCCTCTCTGTAGCTTAAACACTTTTGAAAGTTCTTAGCAAACCCTACCTTAGAACTTCAACTTAGTCTCAGTGCTCTACCTCTATGTGTCTCCTCCAAATGACCCCAAGCCTTTCCTTTATACTTTTCTCGTTGGGAAACCAACGGCCATGATCAGATCTTGAATCGATGGCTAAGATTAAAAGAAAGCTTGATCTGTGTGACTTAAGATAATTTCATCACATGTTTAAATTAATTACATTTAATAGTTTAATTTTCCTAAGTTAGACTTAGGGTCCATAATTAAAATTATGAATTAATTAATTATCTCCCAAACCGGAAGAAATTTCCAAAATCCCTTTCTGGGTCTTGGAGATCTAACATACTCTAGTCCCTCCACAAATTTTGGGAGCTAGAGCACATCTGATGCTACCCCAACACTCAAGAAAACTCAACACTCCCTCTTAGCGAGGAATGTGCTCTAGTACAACTCTGCTTCACCCCGAAGCTCTGCACTGATCTCTGGTGTGGGTCTCTACACTGATGCTAGACTTGTTACCCTTCATCACTATGTTGTTGTTGCCATTCTATACTGCTGCCCATGACGCTGCCACCGCCTCTACCACATATGTACTGCAGCTCCCTCTCAATCTATTGCATTTGTGTTGTCATCGGTTGCACTGCAACTTCAATTGTTGAGAGAAACAATTGCAGCTCCTGCCCAATCTTTGATAGACAAGTCAATTGGGATGCATCCTCATCACTGAAGCTCCATCGGCTACTGATCTGTGTTGACATCTGAAGCATGATGCACAGTTATAGCTTTGCACTACGTAAGCAGACTCCCTCTGCACTGCTGAAGTCACATTAGCCCCTTGTGCTGAAATCTCTCACGTTGATGTTGTGCTGCACTGTCCTCCTGAAGCCTTCTACATTGTTGCAGCTCTACTCTGCGTAAGCATCTCTGCTCTGCGCTGCTGAAGTCACATCAGCCCCTACGTTGCTGCTACATTTGCACTGCGCTGCTCCCTTTAGCCTTCAGATCCGCCTCTGCTTCATCCGTGATTCTCTGCACCCATTTCTCTACTTATCCCACTACCGTCTTAAGGCTCCTGTAGCTCGTATGTGATCCAAGAGATGAGTTGCTCAAGGATCCCGCCCTCACTTTGTAGCCGCTCTACAGATCCATGTCACCCCACTTATGTGGTTCATGAGTGCTCATGGCTACATCATCTTCTGACCCATCATCCGTCACAGCAACCTTGGAAGTAGAAGCTTCCTTCTCCTTCTTCTTCTGTGGACAATTGTTGGCGAAATGTCCTAGTTCGCCGCACTGGAAACATTTAATCTTGGAAAGATCACACTTCTTCTTCCCTTGCTGCCTCTTTGATGCCAAGGCTCCATCATCTTCATCTTCCTTCTTCACCTTATTGGATCTCATGTTGTACTTCTTCTTGGTGAATCTGCGGAGTTCTTCTTGACGTAAGATTGCCCACAAGTTGCCCCAATCGGGAAAGTCCACTCTGCCCAAGACACTTTGGACAAAGGTTTCCCACTCTTTTGTGACCGCATTGTAATATTCCCAATAACGGATTCTTCAGCAGATCATGCCTGAAAAACGCATTCCTCAGGTATGAGGGCTTCAACTATCATATAATATCTCTGAAAATGTTCAGAAACCAAAATAAATAGCAGCAGCAACCTTTACTCAGCTTTTAAGGGCAAAAAGGTGGGGAAAAGTGAGGATTTTGGCCCTAAAATGAGTGAATAAGGAAATCTGCGTATAATGACGGGTCAAGGTTCTAGAATATGTTAGAATAGGTCAAGAGGGACATCCATGTCGAATTCCAGCTCAAACAAAGGCGTTTTGCTATATTAAACAGTTCCTCCTTCCCGACTAGTCATTAAAAACCCTGATTTCCCAAGACTTTGAATATGCAGAAATTTGCTGAAGCAAGGGCAACGTATTTTCTGAAGGAATATGATGTATAACACTATGGATAATCATAGAATGAGTTTGAGTACAAGGCATAGGCTCTCAGCAAGGTTAAACAACAATTTTCATAGAAAACCCCTCAAGATAGAGGTGTCGCAAGACAAGAAAATAATCCAGAATCCCTACAGCGTTTTCTGCAGTAGCTGTGAGACAGAAGATGCATATATAGCCAATAATAATGTATAGCAGCAAAAGAGAGTACAAATCTTGAGGAAACAACCTCTCAAGAGAAGAAATGCAAGCCTCTACAACACATGTACATAAACATGAAAAGCACTGATATTTCTGCACAAACCCAGGCTATGAAAAACGCAGTCTAAGATAAAATGTTGCTCCAAAATAATGTCAACACATGGATATGAAAATCGATGGCCCAAATACAATAGGGGAGCAAAGCTCTAACTCTTATAAGCAAAAATATCTCAATCCTCCAAGGGATTGGCTGAAATGCACAATACGACAAAAATGTCGGAGTTGCTGGGTAGCTATTGCAACTCCAAACTGAAACCAAATAGAGAAGGCTGAAGATGATAAGAAACTGAAATAGACCTCCTCCAATAGATCTCCAAAGTGGAAGGTTGATCCTTACACTTGAGATCTTCCCCTCAAATCAACCGGCAAACCCTCACTGCAAATACACCATGAAGATAACGCAGAAACTGAGAGGGACTGCGCAGTAGTGGAAATAAACACTTTGGCCAAGTGCCAAGATCTGCAAATCAGCTCCAATATCTCCCAATCTGATCCTCCAAAGGAAAGAGAGACTCTCCCTCTGAAAAACAAGAGAAGGAGGTGGTGTCGTAAAGTCACCACGGCAACACCCTACAACACAGTATTACACTGCTGCAGCAATAACGCTGTCCTAGAGGATGATGCTAAGAAAATAACCTTGCCCGAGCAGGCACTCGAAGTCCCCCGGGGCTAAGGGTGAGATCTCCGCACGGAGACACTCGGTGCACTAAACAGTGCAGCAGACGGGCTAAACAGCCAGCGTGCCAAAGAAAGACAAATGTCTCACTCAATAATCAATAATCCAAGAATCCAAGCATAAATCAAATGAGGAGGCTCCTCCATATTTTATAGTGTTGGTTTCCCTCCAAAACCCAATGTAGCCTCTCTCTCTCCTCCACATCCTCATCCTTATCCATATTCTCATCCTTATCTGCGCAGAAGCTTGGAGAAACTTCAAGAGTGTACATAGGCCCCCTCCTCCACGTGGTGTTGGGTCCCCCCTTGACTCCCACTTAAGTCACAACGTTGTGCTACTAGGTGGATGTCTTATTTCATTTAAGTGAGTTTAGACCCCTTTTACTCACTTTTTATTTATTTACAAACTATAGGTGGCAAAATAAACAAAATAGAATATTCCAATTTGTTGTCGCAAATTAGGAATATTACAGTCCCCCCCGGCAAAATGTTGCTTGCCCTCAAGCAACTTCCTGAGCAAGTCTCCTCCTAGCGGATGCTCTCCACCGATACTGCAAAATATGCCTGGGTCCCAGATGCGCCACTGAATCTCCCCTGTACTCTGCATCATCCTAATATGAAGGGATCTCTCAATGCCAGGATCCCAAACTGATCTCTCATGGTACCAGCCAACCAACAATCCTCCCGAATCCCATCGCCACCATGGCCAATAATAGCCCAAGTCCCATGGCTCAGACTGTGCATTGCCTCTAGCTATGACTGATGAAGACCATGACTCCGGCTGTGCTATATCTGTCATGGTGTAAGTTGTCCCATCGATTGTGTACCAGCTCATCACCTCTCTCCACTCAAGGCATGAAGTGAGGAACATCTCTCTCATGTGGATCCTCCATCCCCAAGCAATCATCCAAACAAAATGAGCCACCTCCCGACAAGGCAACTCCTGAAAATCTCCTTCCACCTCAAGCTCTAGTAATGTAGGTGGGCTGAAAATCTGATCTTGGCAAGCATCATAGCTTACCCCATGCTGTCCTTCTCTCCACTCATGACAAGTGTAGAGTGTATGCTGATCTTGGGCTGCAAAATCATTGCCCTCCAATGGCAAAGTGAAGAACGATCCTCCAAAGAAGGTTGCTCCAACAATGAAGAACAGGCTGGCCCAAAACAATTCATCCATGAAGAATAGGACATGTGCATCATGGATCATCCTAATGAGATGTTTGCTGAAGGTGTTACATGAGGATACATAATGCAAACAATCTCTCACAAGGATACAACGTAGTCTCATCCACTGCAACTTCAGAAAATTACATGGCAAGGAATGTACAAGATTCATCACATCTACTAATGGATAGTAAATGACTGAATATGACAACAACATAAGACCAAACACTTGCCCATGGCTGTACAATGGATGAATATCAATCTCATGGCCCACCTCAAAAGAGAACACATATGTAGTAGTGGTGGCCATGCCTCCTCCCATGCTCCCATTAGAACATGTAGTGCAAAGAATGTGAGAATTCTTCCCACTCAAAGACACATCCAACTCATGTGTCTCCCTCATAATCAAGCCTCCCATACAAATCTGATCTATATCAGCAAATGGAGACATGATCAGCAGCAAAATGAAGGAAACGCTAAAGGTTACATGTGATGAAAAGAGGTACCAACAGCTTCCCCAACAAGTACAACGCAGTTTTACAAGTTGCTGCTTGATAAGAGTACAAGGCAAAATGTTTATGTTAACCATGCATGTCTTCATATGATACATGATATAGTGCTGCAAATGAACATACATGAGGTGATAAAACATTTTCCCAAAGCCACAAAAGAGATGGTTGCCTCCATCATGTAGATTGGCCCAATAAAACTCATGGAGCAATATGACAAGCTTGCCCCCTTGTGAAGCAATGCACTGCATAGGAATGGCAAGAGTGTGAAAATCAATGAATGTATAGACAAACTCCTCACCATATGCTGGAAGTAAGATGGTACATGGATCCATAAATGAGTCCTCCATAGTGTTTTGGCATGCTATGAAGAAGAATGAACCATGTGCTACAAGAAGATAATCCTCCTTATGCTTGGAAATCCAAGTTAAGAAGAATATGCCATAGTGATAAATGTCTCTATCATCATTACCTCCTCTAAGTGCAACAAATATGAAGTGATCCTGGGACCTATGGGTTATAGATCCACCATATCTCTGCTGGGCACACTTCATCCATAAATCTTTGCTCCAAGGTGACAATGCTGTGAGCTCATGCAAGTAAGCTCCTGTCAATACAAAGCTCTGTTCTTTGACATGCTTCTTGTCAAAGACTCCTCTAATAATGCTGCAACAAATATGGAATACCTCCCAAGATGGAAGTGCTTCCCAATCATCATCAAAGACTAAGGAGATAGTGCCATCTCCTCCTCCTGCAACATCATACAAAGTGTGAGAGCAAATCTGCCCTTGCTCTCCCAGAAACAAACCAAGCAACAAGACATTGTGTTGCCTCCCCATACCTCCATCATACCAATCATGTGATGAAGACATAATGAATGATATGAGTATCATATCAACACCATGCATCCATACTCTATGCTGCTCAATGATGCAAGTATCCCGCCATCTTTCCTTCATCCTCCGACTCTTAGGAAGAGTGTTTGCCAAGTGATGGCCAAACTCTTTTAAGAGTAACCAGCGCAGCCAAGCCTCCTGCTGCCTGGTATCACAAATCTGCAAGTAGCCTCCTAGCTCCTTGCTCATCATCCCCATCCACTCAATCACTTGTGGATGCCTCCTCCTTCTCCTCGTCCTGGTACTCCTCCCATGAGGGCTACCATCCTCCCAAATCAAATTACTGATTTTGCACTTCATGGGATTTTGAAATATAAACTTCTCAAGGATCAATGAGACCCTATCAAGAATCAAATAGGTGGTAGGCAAAAACCTCCCATCATGATGTGCATGGCTCAAGGGATGTCCAACACAAGCATGAGAGATGTTATCCATCCTAAGATGTCCTCCATCTTCTATCTGCTCTCGTGAGAAGGGAAGAAAAGCATCGCATCCCATAGTGTGTCGAAGTGCATCTCCAATGAGATCTCTCCTTCAGACCTCCGCTTCATCCATGTTGCACAACGCAGTGCAACCAAGCTGCTCTTGATCTGCATTTGGAACTTCTTGCAGGGCTACAAGAGTTCCTTCCTCACAAGTGTTGGCTGCCCCAACTGTTGATGCGTGTGGCTGCTCCTCCATGAGTGTGATAGCGTTTTCACAAGCCTCCTCAAGAGGTGATGTGATCTCTTCTTCTTGATGAGAATTGGAAGCGCATGGTACTTCCTCTTCTTTTTCTTCAATCTTCTTGACCTCCTCAACAGGGGATGCATCTTTTCTGGATCTGAAAAAAAATAAACTCTCCTTTTTCACCGTTCTGGTCTTCTTGGGCTTAGACTCACAGGGACTAGTGGATCCCTCATGCATGGGAAGAGGTGATCTTCCAGTAGTATGCTGCAACTCTGAACTCTGCATGCTAGAAATCCCACTGTTGCCACTGTACCTTCCTCCTTCATCCTGTCTGAGCTGACAGTAATCTTTGAAGGGCAAAGATGCTTTGAAGTCTTCCCCCATGGACTTCCATTCTCGGAAATAATCTCCAAAGGGTACATGACCACGCTGTTGTGAGATCCTCATATTTTCCATAGATAACTAGCTCCACAGGCTGAGCCAGAACTATGCTTTGATACCACTGTAATATTCCCAATAATGGATTCTTCAGCAGATCATGCCTAAAAAACGCATTCCTCAGGTATGAGGGCTTCAACTATCATATAATATCTCTGAAAATGTTCAGAAACCAAAATAAATAGCAGCAACAACCTTTACTCAGCTTTTAAGGGCAAAAAGGTGGGGAAAAGTGAGGATTTTGGCCCTAAAATGAGTGAATAAGGAAATCTACGTATAATGACGGGTCAAGGTTCTAGAATATGTTAGAATAGGTCAAGAGGGACGTCCATGTCGAATTTCAGCTCAAACAAAGGTGTTTTGCTATATTAAACAGTTCCTCCTTCCCGACTAGTCAATAAAAACCCTGATTTCCCAAGACTTTGAATATGCAGAAATTTGCTGAAGCAAGGGCAGCGTATTTTCTGAAGGAATATGATGTATAACACTATGGATAATCATAGAATGAGTTTGAGTACAAGGCATAGGCTTTCAGCAAGGTTAAACAGCAATTTTATATAGAAAACCCCTCAAGATAGAGGTGCCGCAAGACAAGAAAATAATCCAGAAACCCTACAGCGTTTTCTGCAGTAGCTGTGAGACAAAAGATGCATATATAGCCAATAATAATGTATAGCAGCAGAAGACAGTACAAATCTTGAGGAAACAACCTCTCAAGAGAAAAAATGCAAGCCTCCACAACACATGTACATAAACATGAAAAGTACTGCTATTTCTGCACAAACCCAGGCTATGAAAAAAGCAGTCTAAGATAAAATGTTGCTCCAAAATAATGTCAACACATGGATATGACAATCGATGGCCCAAATACAATAGGGGAGCAAAGCTCTAACCCTTATAAGCAAAAATATCTCAATCCTCCAAGGGATTGGCTGAAATGCACAATACGACAAAAATGCCGGAGTTGCTGGGCAGCTACTGCAACTCCAAACTGAAACCAAATAGAGAAGGCTGAAGATGATAAGAAACTGAAATAGACCCCCTCCAATAGATCTCCAAAGTGGAAGGTTGATCCTTACACTTGAGATCTTCCCCTCGAATCAACCGGCAAACCCTCACTGCAAATACACCATGAAGATAACGCAGAAACTGAGAGGGACTGCGCAGTAGTGGAAATAAACACTTTGGCCAAGTGCCAAGATCTGCAAATCAGCTCCAATATCCTCCAACCTGATCCTCCAGAGGAAAGAAAGACTCTCCCTCTGAAAAACAAGAGAAGGAAGTGGTGTCGTAAAGTCACCACGGCAACACCCTACAACACAGTATTATGCTGCTACAGCAATAACGCTGTCCTGGAGGATGATGCTAAGAAAGTAACTTTGCCCGAGCAGGCACTCGAAGTCCCTCGGGGCTAAGGGTGAGATCTCCGCACGGAGACACTCGGTTGCACTAAACAATGCAACAGACGGGCTAAACAGCCAGCGTGCCAAAGAAAGACAAATGTCTCACTCAATAATCAATAATCCAAGAATCCAAGCATGCTTCAAATGAGGAGGCTCCTCCATATTTTATAGTGTTGGTTTCCCTTCAAAACCAAATGTAGCCTCTCTCTCTCCTCCACATCCTCATCCTTATCCACATTCTCGTCCTTATCTGCGCAGAAGCTTGGAGAAACTTCTAGAGTGTCCATAGTCCCCCCCCTCCACGTGGTGTTGGGTCCCCCCTTGACTCCCACTTAAGTCACAACGTTGTGCTACTAGGTGGATGTCTTATTTCATTTAAGTGAGTTTAGACCCTCTTTACTCACTTTTTATTTACTTACAAACTATAGGTGGCAAAATAAACAAAATAGAATATTCCAATTTGGTGTCGCAAATTAGGAATATTACTTTACTCACTTTTTATTTACTTACAAACTATAGGTGGCAAAATAAACAAAATAGAATATTCCAATTTGCTGTCGCAAATTAGGAATATTACACGCATTGAGTGTAGTCCTTACCATCACACCATCCTCCACCTTTGCTCCCATGGTAGTCAACTGATATCTGATCGTTTGTAATCTGAAGAGGAAGTGCTCCATCTCTTCCCCCTTGGTCATCATGAAAGACCGCAGCTGATTCTCCAAAAGCATCTTCCTCTAGACGGACTTCCCCTCATATAGGGTTGTTAAGGCCTTCCACATCTCATCAGATGTTTTCTTCTCAGCTATATGTGGAACAATATGGTCCTTAACCCCATCCATTATGAGTTGCTTGGCATGTGTCGCAGCGTCCTCGTGCTTCTTCAGGAGATCTGCATCGGTCGGTGTGGCCAGGACCTGTTATGCATGGTCTCTTAGACGATATGCCTTCAAGACTACCAGGATTCTTCTCTTCCAGACTACAAAGTTGGATAGACCATCCAACCTATCCTGATCATGTAGTCTATGAGGTACCATCTGCTCAGCAATATGTCGGACCTCCTCCTCTCTATGCTAGAGATCTGGATCTAGGGTCCTTGGCGAAACAGGCACCCTCTGCTCCCTCTGACAACTGATTTCCTCTCTTCAAAATCCGCCAAACAATAAACGAAACAACTCTCTGCGATCCACTGATCGATTTGCAGATTTCTTTGGCTAGAAACCCTCTGAGAAGTTGATCTCCTCCCTCTCTTTGTCACTAGTGCTTAGGCTAAATTCTAAAGCTTCAGAAATTTAACCCCACCAACACCTTTTGAAGTTTTGCAACTCTACTTCCGGCACTTCTGAGTCAGACAGCTTCAGATCTACGTCACCCTACCTGGCCTCTGCGTGAGCAGATAGTCCCAACGCTGCCTCTGCGTAGTACATAAGTGGGCCTGCGTGGAGACAGTGTAGGACTGCGTCACCCTGACCTCTATGTGGCTCTGTTCCCTCTGAAATTGCGTTGTCCTTCAGATCTGGTTTTCTTCTGCAGCTGCTACTCTCTCTGCTGCTTTCTGCAACAAGATTCTCCAGTCTTCTGCTAGTGACCCTGCTAGGTCTGCAATCGCTCTGATACCATGTGAAAATTTCTGAATGTTACTTTATGCAGAAATCTACTCTTAGGTCTGGTTATATTTCTCCTACTTAACAAGTTATTAATGTCGAAATCTTCAGATTAACATCAAAGTAAACACATAACAGAGTTTCACCGATTCAGATCTAAAACAAAAAAGTACATGCACACATAGACAAAGTGACACAAGATTTTCTAGAAAACTGTCCCCGGAAAAACCCAATGCGAGAAAATTGGTCTTCTGGCTACTGGAGGGTTTACATTATTAAGTAGTTTTCTGAATACAGCAAATCTGCGCACCTTTCTAGTTAACCCGACAGAGAAAATATAGATTTGCAGCTACCCTATTGTTCTGAGACCAAAACCTTAACTGATCCACACCCTCAAATGGGATTTACAAAACTCAGCCAAATTCTGGCCCTAGAAACCCCAGCGCTACCCCTGAAGCCCCTGCGTCAGCCTCTGCAGCCTCTGTGTGCCTCTGCACTAGCCTGGAGAGGGTAGTGTAACCCCAGAATGGGTGACGCAGACCCTACGCTGCCCTTGAGGGTCTCTGTGTAACCCAGATGGGTCCTCGGTTGACCAGCGTTGCCCCAGAAGGGACTGAGTAGCACTTGCATAGGTGAAGCTGCCCTGCGCTGCGCAACTGCTTCCCTCTCTACTGATGTTGTCTCTACTTCTCTGTGCTGCATCTAGAAGTGGTTCTTTACCTCTTGTTGATTCTAGGCACTGGGATCAGACCATCCCCTTTGCCTAAACTACCCCTCTCTGTAGCTGAAAACACTTCTGAAATTTCTTAGCAAACCGTGCCCTAGAACTTCAGCTTAGTCTCAGTGCTCTGCCCTTGTGTGTCTCCTCCAAATGACCCCAAGCCTTTCCTTTATACTTTTCTCGTTGGGAAACCAACAGCCATGATCAGATCTTGAATCAATGGCTAAGATTAAAAGAAAGCTTGATCCATGTGACTTAAGATAATTTCATCACATGTTTAAATTAATTACCTTTAATAATTTAATTTTCCTAAGTTAGACTTAGGGTCCATAATTAAAATTATTAATTAATTAATTATCTCCCAAACTGGATGAAATTTCCCAAATCCCTTTATGGGTCTTGTAGATCTAATGTACTCTAGTCCCTCCACAAATTTTGGGAGCTAGAGCACATTCGATGCTACCCCAACACTCAAGAAAACTCAACAGCTTGACCCTTTGGCATCAAAGTTGAGTACTTGACCACCTTAATTGCAAACAACTAGTTGTACTAGGGTCAAATTTTCTTGAAGATAGGCTTGAAATTGGCTTTAAGGTGCTTGAATTGCCCTAGGGGACTTTCCTTCACCAACATGCTTCCTTAAGTTTGCTTGAAATGGGCTATTACTTACCCCAAGAGGACTCAACCTCCTTAATTTGGATTCACTTCATCCAACGACTGCCTTAAGTGCTTCATAATGATTGTTCTTTGACCTTGGATTGAACTTACTTTACTTTCTTTAGCCCTTGGGGGCTGATTTGATCACTTATTGCCTCAACATCTAGCTTGGAGGGACCTTTCTTGCCTTCTTTGAAGAATCTAGCTTGCTTAACTTGCTTAGAATGCTAAGATGTTCATTGTTGACCCTTTCTTGGAGTAATTTAGACTTGACACTTGGTAATTAGCCCTTGGGAACTCCAATTTGCACAATTAAGCTCCATCTTTCCATCACTTGACCTCATGTTCCTTCTTTACTCCATCCAATAGCCCCAAAGGAGAATGATGCCATGCCACACGTGGTACAAATGTTTGAAGATGCCACCTTGGCTAAAGCATTAAGCTGATTTGGCTTGTACAAGTCGCCTGCTTGCCACATTTTCCTAGTCCACTTCATCATTAGGCTTCAAGTCTTGTTGCTTGTAATGCCACATAGAAAGCCCCTTTGCCTTGAAACTAGGTCCACTGGTATACTAGAGTTTTGTGAGGGTGTTCTGATTACCTTCTAAAGACAATTGGTTCATCTAGACATTGAGAATCAAATGGACACCTTCTTTGCCTCAAAACCTATAGCATGATGCCTCAAGAGATGAAAATGCATTGGGGCCTACGAAACTATCAGGATGCAAGGCCAAGGCCAAAGGGGAGTGTAAAATACATAATACACATGGCACATGTAGGGTAAGGGGAGTGCACAAGGATCAAAAGGGATAATGTCCGGTTAAAGTAGATATCGTGATCACCCTTACAAGGCTTTATGGATGCTAGTGCTCCCTTAAACCACGATTCCTATCAATGCCTATTCCATGATACCAATACACCATCCCAGGGTATAAGAATACTCATCAAAGCAGGGAATTGCTGCCCACCAGGCGGAAGTCAGCAATGCCACAGAGATAGACATATCATGAAACAAACAACACCAGCAATAGCCATGGCCATCGACACCAAGGGGGATCTATGAGTCACCTTCACAAGATAACACACACCCACATGGCTTTACAAGGCTATAAGGCACATCCTTTTGGCTCATATGGTGTGGCCAAAAAGTTTTGAACTACCCCTGCAGAAAAATGGATAACACACACCACACAAAAGGCAAAGGCATAAAGGCTAAGGGGCCATGTGGCAATGCCAAAATGTGGTAGAAGAAGCTTGCAACAACAACCAAGCAAAGGTCGCCATGTGACCCATCATAAGGCCTAAAAGCCATCTCTTGCATAAAGAGAAAACTGACGCCTGGGAAGGGAGGGCGAAACCTCTGCGTTCACCTTCTACTCCATGGAGAAAAAAAAAACCTGCACAGACTCATGACCATGTGGCCATTCAAGAACCAATCAAAGGCGTCCACATGGAAAGTCAAAGAAAACCCTGCAAGGGTGTTATGCAACAGAAAGAGCAGGATGTCCAGGAGGATCCGACAATACTTCTCAAGTGCATTAGCCTCCCTAGGGAGGGAAAAAAACCCAGAAAGAGAGGAAATAAAGAGGCCATTGGAAAATGAACAAAGGGGTACTAGTCAGCATAGTTGGCACTGGCAAAGGAAAGCTTGGGGAAGTTGAGGCCATAGCAGCAGGAAAACTGAGTGTATAGATTCCATTTGTAATAATTTTTTAAGCATTAAAGGAGCCAAACAAAGCCATATCTTGTTGCTTTCCCAAATGGGTTTCCAGGGTAAATCTTTGCGTTAAAATTGTTTACGATCAATTTCTTCAACACTTTTTTCTTCATTTAGTTACAGCCTGCAAGTAATACACAATCAAGATAATATCAGAGTGAAATAGAAAGCAAAGATGACAACAATCTAATTCTACAAAATCAATGAAGGTCTGTTCTGGTGATTTCACTGCACCATAGGCTGAGTGATTATGGATCATTTTTAGGAAGGAGAACTTTTTTTTTCATATTTTCTATTAAAGAACTAATGTCTTTAAGGTTAAGGTTTCTGCTGTTGAATATGTCAGAACATAAATATTTAGGGATTATAACTACCATGCATAGAAATATAAATAGATTGCACCAGCATATTTCAGACAAATAAGGCTAGACAGTCAGACAGATAGACATATTGTGAACATGAAAGAATAGCTTTTGTTGGAACACCTAATCCTACATGGGTAGGTGTGGAATGCGAAAAGTCACAATGGAGTCCAAGTGACCTTGGAATATCAAACCAAGAGTCACACCATTGTATTATAAATGTACATCATGTATAATGGAAAAAATAAGAGAGCCTCACACTTAGCTTTCATTGTGTTGAGTCTCGTGTGTGTGTGTTTATTCTTCTCATACACCATGTGTGTGCTTAACATGGTGTTTAACATGGTATCAGAGCGGGCGATTGCTGGCCCTGCTCCAAATTGAGTGAGCCATTTGTGTGTATGGCCTGTGCATATCTGCAAAATTCTTGACATTTTTGCAGCATTTAGAGACTTTCTGCAGCAGTGTTTTTGCCGCCATTCAGATTGATTTTGAGGAGCAGCAGCATTCAGAAATTGGCAGCATTCCGGCATTGATTTTGAAAAAAAAAAAAGCAGCATTGTGCATCTGAAGGTTTTCTCACTGCTCATTTTTCCTGCAATTTTTGCATTTTAAATTCTGCAATTTGGAGCGCTGCTGAATACCGTTTTAAATTGGGTTTCTGAAGAAGAAGTTTCTAGTTTTTAATGGAAAAAAATTATGAGTTTTTCTACTAAAAATTTCATCATTTCTGCAATCTGCTGCTGAATTTTACTGTCTAAAAATTTCTCTGCATTTGAGAAATTTCTGAAGCTTTTACCTGCAGTATACCTATTTTAAAGTCTCTATTTTTCTCTGTAAATTTCTGCTCTTTCACTGCTCTTTGCTGTTTGAAAAAATTAAAAAAATTAAAAATTAAAAATAAAATTTTTGGGCAACCTACAGCCCTCGGCCCCTCAACCTACATTTCCTATCGCACTACAGCTCCCCACTCCCACTCGCCTCTGCTATCCCTACGCCTCCACCCTGCATTACAAAAATCAATAAATTAATTAAAAAAAAAAAATCTAAGAGGTCCCTCGACCTTTCGGCCCCCTCCACTACACTCTGCCACCTGCAACACCTACCCAACACTCTGCTCCCCCTTTCTCAACGCCCCCACACCTTATCGCTCCGCCCTCACCCTACTTGCAAACCCCCTCACTCCTCTAAAGCCCACCCCATTCCCCTACGCACCAACAGCACTGGCCCCTCGGCCCTCTTAACACTCGATACCCCTACGCTACCTCACTCTACCCCGTGGCCTTCGCCCATCTCCCTATCAACACTCGACCCTGCCCTCTCTCAAACCCCTCCCATTCGCTCGACCCCAAACTTGTTCCACGGCTCCCCAATTCCTCACGCCGCCCCTCCAGCACTTGCGCTCTCCTTAACCTGCTCCTGCAACTCCCCAAGCAACGCAACCCTACCCACACTATCCCTTACCCTCTCTACACAGCGCCTCACTCATCACCCCACGGCAACGCCGGCCCGTCCCTCTCCCTCATCACGGCTCCCACCCAGCTTTGCGTGCTACCCTTTACTCCGCCCCTCCCCTTACCTCACATTCGCTCAGCCTTCAACCCAGCATAACGCCCTACTCTAACGCACTGCCTCCTCCCCCACTTTCAAAACACTCAATTTTCTTTTAATTTAATCCAACCTTTAATTTTGTTCCCTTTTTAATTAACTTTTATCATAAACCTCCATATAATACTACCCCCTATTTTATAATACTGCCCCCTCTCCATTAAATACCACTCTCCCCCCCTCCAATTTACAACAGCTCCAATTTACAATACCGCCCCATTTTTTTAAATGCACTCTTAATTTTTTAATTCCCTCCATATCTAATTAATTCCCATTAATTTATTTTTTAATTAATTAAAAAAAAAAAAAAAGCAGAGAGAGAGAGGAAAGAGAGAAAATGAACAGCAGAATTGAAGAAATGACATGTGAGCAAATGGACTAAATACATAGAGAAATTCGCAGATTTGACATTGTGTGATTTGTGGCATAAGGGTGATTTTCTGAAGAAATTGACATTTGAAGACGGGTTGTTCTTGATGAAAAATAGCTCCTTGAAGAAGAAAATTCAGTTGCCTTAAAGGCTTCTTGCATAGTGTTTTCAGCTGCACATTTACAAAATATTTTTGCAAAAATATTGTATTGCATTGACATTGTATTGTGAGTAGACATTGCTTCTTCATAGTTGCAATCAATACTTGAGTTGCTGAAAAATTGTTGATTGCCCTCCATCATTTGAGGAGCAGATTTTGTACTTTGAGATTTCCATAGTTGGAAATTCTTTGTAGTCATTTGTATTTGTTGAATCACATTGTAAACGGGTGCATTTTCGGTTGAAGCCGACACCCTTTCATTTTTTAGCCTAAGTTGTTGAAAATGGCTAAAATCAATGAGGCATTAGAGTTGTTGAATAGCCTCATTCATTCAAATGTTGATGATGTGATCAAAATGAGCAAGGATGCTCTTTATAATATTCAGACTTGTTTACAAGATGCACAAGAAAAGATTGAGTTTTTGCAGTTGGAATCTCAGCTCCAACAAGACGAACTTCAGCAAAAGAGTCACCATTCTGAACCTATTTCTGTTCAGAAGATTGTGAAAGACTCCCATCAGCAGCAAGTCAGTAAAGTTAAAATTGATTCACATTCAGTTCCTTGCACTAGAGCAGATTTACATGCAGATGTAGCAGTTCAACCTGCACTTCTCAAGCCCATCATCAGACCTTGGGAAGAGCTTGTCCACAACAAGCACCGAACTGGTCTTGGATATGACAAGGATGTGTCCTTTCATATTCGGACTTCTACAAGCCCATCAAATTTCGAAGTGGGATTCTATATGACGGTTACCTAAAGGCTGACTGGATCTGCTCCACTTCCATAACACCAGTTGAAAATGCCAACACTGTGATCGAGTTGGCCATATGAAGATCATTGTTTTGATCTTCATCCATGCACGCACTGTGGTCGGCACACCCATTCTTCAGACAGATGCTTCAGACACAAGCCTCCTGCAAGAACCAAGATTCATCTTGGATGGATCGCTTCTTGGCAATGGGCATCGGCAACCAAGAAGATGTTTACGACACATGTTAGAACTTGTTCACGCATATTGGACAAACTTGGATTGGTTCTTCATCCTGTGCCTTGTCCTGACGGGGGGGAAATAGTGATGTGTACAAGCCTAGACATCAGATCTGTGGCCCAGGCCACAATGTCATTCCATGTTGAGTTGTAGCAGCTTCGAAGACACATCCGGCGAGCCTGAGCCACAATTCGTCATTCCAGATTCAGAGATGTAGCGAGAGACACGGATGCCCATGAGCATGCCTTTGGTTGGTGGACAACCTTAAACCATCATCTTTGGTTGGTGGATAACCTAAAACCATCATAGGTAGTAGACCTCCCTTCTTTTAGGTCGAAGGTCTCCCTTTCATATATGAGGAACACTTCCTCTAGCAGAAGCCTTCAGCTTCTTGCCAGCTTTGGTTGAGTTCCAGGAAATGCTTCAAAGCATTCCAGAGTTGTTGGTAATCCTAAAACCATCACGGGTAGTAGACCTCCCTTCTTTTAGGTCGAAGGTCTCCCTTTTTTATGAGGGACAATTCCTCTAGCAGAAGCTTTCAGCTTCTTGCCAGTTTTGGAAGAGTTCCGGGAACTACAACAAGTTTTGCATTCCAGTGTTGGTGGTCATCCTTAAACCATCTCTTTTTTCCAACATTTCAAAGAGTTGATTCAGCCCAAGTGCTACCATGTATACTTTGCAGATTTGTATTACAACTTTTTTCTTGGACTCACACATACCCCTTCGGATTAAGGGGGGATGTTGGAACACCTAATCCTACATGGGTAGGTGTGGAATGCGAAAAGTCACAATGGAGTCCAAGTGACCTTAGAATATGAAACCAAGAGTCACACCATTGTATTATAAATGTATATCATGTATAATGGAAAAAATAAGAGAGCCTCACGCTTATCTTTCATTGTGTGTTGAGTCTTGTGTGTGTGTGTTTATTCTTCTCATACACCATGTGTGTGCTTAACATGGTGTTTAACAGCCTTGTTGGAAATATCTCAAACTGCAACCTCTAAAAATGAAATCTAAGAACGAATCAACCCCTAATATTGAATTATGTACATGCAACCTAGATTTAACTGAAACTTGTGCTCCAAGTTCCTGGTAAATTAATATCTGTGATCTTCAGAATTGGCAAGGTGACTGGATGATTGGATTCTAAATTCTAATTATAGTTGGCCTGATTTTGGAGACCACCTTACTAATCCACAAAAATAACAATAGGGAGTGGTGTCAGAAACTTGGGATGCGGAGTTCAATAATATGATTTGAATAACTCTGTCCCTGCCAAATGACCACAGGCCTGGGACGTGACGTCCAGCGGCAAGTTGAAAAACATTGCCATTGAGCTCAATGGAATGCATGGCATGGTATGTAGCAGCGAAAATAGAATCTAGACTCCTGTGTGTGATAAATGTTCTGCAAGGGAAAAGGATTTTAGGATAACAAAGACTCTTAATTCCTTTGTGAGTGACCCCAGCTCCACGGACAAATAATTTAAGATATCCCAGCTATATCAAATAATTATTATTCCAACTCAAATCTATCTAAAGATGCTGCATTTCTAAATTTGTAATCAACAGAATAACAATCCACATGTCCATGTTAAAGTTGAAAGGATGTCCATTGTCCCATATTGAAGATATCTATACGGGTCTCCTGCAGCAGCACACACATGAACTTCTTGAATTAATAACAAAATACAGTGCTCGTAAAAAGGGAAGTTGGTCATCATTCATATGTACAATCGACAGAGGTTGGTTCATTACAGCCTGCAAGTAGTTTATTTAATCCCTTGTTGCAAACAGGGTGACCAGTTTGGAATATAACCATGTGGCCTGTATATTCTGCTGTCTGGCCATGTCTCCTCAACCACAAATCCTCTGCTTACTTCTATCCAGGCCCCAAGACTATGCAAAGATGAACTGTCACCTTCAAATTGACCTTCAGATCCAACTGGATCCACAGAATCAGCTTCCCAGCAAACTTCTGCAACCATAAAACGCCTCTTTCGTGGAACTTCTGACAAAGCAGCTTCCTCAGCAACCTTAGCAGCCGTAGCCAAAAATTCGTCCAACATCATTACCTTGGCACAACCTTCCATGTCAAACCCATTCACAATAACAGGTGAAAGCCACTCTTTCTTTGGAACTATGTACCACCTGCTTTTTTCACAGGCTTGTGCAAACTTGGCGAATTCGTCTATGCGAACCCACCAACCCATCCAATGCTGTGGATTGAGCTTTGATTTAGACGCCTCAAATTTAAAACAAAAGCATTGAAATTCATAGTTGATTTCTGGCAATGCGGAGGATGACCCAATGGGAAGCCTTTTGGAAATGGTGTTGACTTCGATGGTTTGCTTTTTCTTTGAAGTGTCCATCATCATCCTAGTGCAAAAGTCACAGGACCCATTTAACCTATTCTCACTTCTCCTTACTCTCAAAAGTTTCCATAGCTCATACTCATAAAACAAGTAGCCTTTCAACAGTGCACCTGGAACAATCTTCAAAACAGACTTATGTTCTGTCTCCACCGAGCATTTTTCTTGTTTACTACTATTTCCAGCAGAAAAATACCCTTTCTCTTGAGCTTGATCTGAAAAATCTCCAATAGCATAAGTCCTGTGAAGAAAGGAAGCAGCTAATGAGTTCTGAGAGAGAGCAAGCTGATTGCGCAGACGAGTTTTTCTGTCACAGAGAGTCTCTCCTATATGTGGTCCCAGGAAACAGCCTAGAAATGCATCACTTCCCCAAGTACATCCTGATAATTTAGAATGGCTTCCAATGGCAAAACTTGGACCTAAGGGATGAATCCCAGATCTATTTCCCATTGAGCTTTCAGTGGCTGGATCTCCACTTTTATCGGCACATAACGAGCTTTCGTCTGCCACATTATTAAGCTTATTGATTTCCCATGTGGCATGGTTAGGTGTTTCCAAGCCAAAAGCCTCCCAGGGACCTGCATACAGAAGATACTTAACTGAAGCTTCCCAATGGTGCACCTCTTCCTTAGTTGTAGCTTTATGTGGAAATTCCAATTCAGAAGACCCTTGGATAGTGTTTTCACCAATATGTGAATCACTTGTAGATTGTTTGCTGGTAATTGTAGAATTGGGTGTATATAGATTAAAACAAGCACATTGAAACAAGAAATCAAATTCACCAATTGTACGAGTGACAGTTTTGCTAGATTTCAGTTTGCCCATTTCCTTGTATAATTTATTTTTCTGTTTTTTATTCCCACAAGAACCTCCAATTGGTACAACAAAATCATCAGCCACCTCTTCCATTGATGGTGCAACCAGATCACCTTCATTCATTTGCACAATGTTTATATCTAATAAACCAATGCAATTTGTTAAACTGTCAGGCCTCTCTGATTGCTTAGAAATGGGTTCCATTATGTTGGTTTCAGAGTTTATTCCGTTATTCTGATAACATGTACTACCATACAATTTTACTTCTTGCACTTGTTGAGAAACAATAAGCTGCTCAACTTGCAAGACTGGGGAAAATCGTAATACATATTCAATGCATGCTGCAAAATGATCTCCTGGGATCATACACAAAGAATTAGATCAAAAACTGGATTATGTTGGAAAACAAATATTTTTGGTTAGATTTAAAATGAAAAGAAAACCCTCAAGCACTCAATCCTCTCCAGCAACATTAACATTACAACATTACATAGGTGTGGGCAATATATGATATGCAAGATAATATATGTTCTAGAATAAGAGTTCCTATCTTGCAATATATGACAGCTAATAAGGCATCTCAATTTGTTTACAAACATAGGTAGAAATCAGACACAATGGACTATGGCAGTCAAATCCCCTGCTCCAAAGTTTGTCATTCGACATGCTTATTTGGAAAAATGGTCAAATCGGTGGTTTTCTCAATGGAGTAGACTCAGAAATGCATTGGCCAACCCAGAGATAGCCATGGTAAGATATAACATAGATAAGATAATTTTATTGATAGCCATGGTAAGGTCGTTTCGGTAACTGGTTGGTTAGCTAAAAAAGGTCGGTTTGGTACCAAAACGACCTTTTTTCATCTAACCAAACGGCTCTAAATGTAACTATCCCGTTTCGTACAATGCGACTAAGGACCACTAGAATGCAAATTTGTTTAGAAAAGCATTAATTTATGAGTGGGGTAGCCTAAACCATAGGGCCCTAGTAATGTTATGTAATTAATTCTAATGTTAAATTGTTAAAAGCAACATTACCATTAATTGTTTCAAGATGTTTGAGAGTGGTTCCAACCTCTTTGGATTTCATATGGAGAAAGTAGAATTTTAGATCCCACTCAATATCAAATAGACTTAACAGCTTTTAGAATTTTGGGATTGGGGGGATTGCAACATTTCCATTAGAGTCATCATGCATGAGGGTATGGAACTAGCATTTAATCAATAGCTCCAAGCCCTCTATGTACCTTGATGTTGGTGGCATTGATTATTGAACTCTTTTGTCATGAAGCTAATAAAAATGAACCCTTCACTTGAACAAAATTTTGATTTGACATGTTAAGCATTTTATATCTCATTTTAATGCTTAGAGGGTAATATTGATGATGAGGATCCTGGTATAGGCAATGATTTTGATGATATGTGGGTATTTTTTGTATTATGTTTTATTTTGGACCCTAGACGTCATCTAAAGTCTCTTTGTTGATGTATTTTTGGTTAAGAAATGGATTGCACTCGGTGTTATTTTGGTTATATGCACCCTTGCTATATATATGAGAAACTTTGCATATTTTTGTAAGTGGTTTCGATTCAAATGGATGCACATGAATATATATGTTTTTTTTTCTAAAATCTGAATATTTATGCATTTTTTGGTCGACTAGTTTCTTGGTCTATTTTCTTTCTAGTTCTGTTCTAGTTCACATTTTTGCACTCCACCGGTTAACATTGATTTAATCTATTTCCCTCTCATATGATGTGAGGATATTGTGATCACATATGGGAAACAAGTACTAGCGTCACTTCTTTACTAGTAAGATGTTCCAGTTTACATCTAATGTGAGCACTTTTTCTCAGTCGACCAGAGCTTAGATTCATAACATCCTTCAGTGTTTTGCTCATGATGGTTTTGTTGTTGCCTGGATTGTATAAGCACCACGACAACCACTCAGGGCAGGAGTTGTCACTTTGATCCCTTCCCACTCCATTCTAGTTGTCTCCCAACCATGGTTACTTGGGAGCGGGAGTCAAAGCGGGAGCAGGAGCGAGAGCGCCATTTTCAAAAGCTCCCAGTCTGGAGCTTTTCGAGGAGTGTTTTTTTTTAAATATATATATTTTTTATATTTTTTTATATTTTGATGCATATATGTTAACAAAAGCATGTAGAATGATGAATTAGACATAAAAAAACATAAAAACATAGATTGAACCATATAACATCAATCATCTAGAAGTTATAATCTTCATCAACCACGCCCACAAGTTGGAAATATACAACATATTGACTCTTGAGTCTCATGATTCATCAATCTTAAAGTTTCAAGCTTTCAAAACTCAATATATAACATTTATCATCATTGATTCATTGATTTCAAATTTCAATATTTAACATTTATCATCATTGATATATATCATTTATCATCATTGATTCATTGATTTCAAAATTCAATATATAACATTTATCATCATTGATTCATTGATCACCATAGTTGTACTTGTAAGCTAAGTGTAACCAATAACCATTACAACAAAGAATATTTAACATGAAATGAAATGTTATAAAATTAAACGAAATGAAACAACTTTCAACTTTCATGAAGCATCATATTCATAATTCATAATGACTTATAAACTTATAAATGCCAACTTCAAAGTTTCACCTTTCAAATTCAAACTTCAAACTTAAATTGTCATATATTGTTTACAAAAATGATCATAATAAATAGGAAAGAGTCAAGTTTCAACTGTTCAACAGTTATAAAAGTTAGAAACTACTAGAAAATAGAAAAGACTAGTAAACTGTAAAACTATTTTATCTATTGGTTGGCCCCTTGCCACACCCACGAGAAATGTATAATTTGTGAGAACCACGAGGCAATGGTGGTCTTCTAGTACTCTCAGGAGTACCACGTCCATAACTAGAAGGTGGAGAGCAACATGAGGATGTAGGTGGAGGCTGAATCTGCAAAGGAACAATAGCTGGAAATCGAACACTGGCACTGGCACCCGCACTGCTACTGGATGGTGGGACTGACCTTGGGTGTGGCGGTGGCATGGCTGTTGTTGCTTCATCATCATCCCTCAAAAGTTTTGCTTCCAATTCTTCCATATGTACAATGTTGTCCTCCAAATTCTCGTCCTCTGGGTTGTTGTCCCAAACTTTATGTGATTGATCCTCATAAGCCCAATCACAGTAATGACTCAAGAACCTCAAGTTTTAATGCACATAAACCAAGCTTTATGCTCGATTTTCATTCATCCTGTTTCTTCTCACATTATGTATGAAGTTGTAGGTGCGCCAACACCTCTCTGCAAAAGAAGCATTTACAACTTGTGAGAACTTTTTTTTCCAACTTTGGCAAAAGTTCCATGTCACCATATGCTTCCCACCATGTGAGAGCATCAAATCTGTCTCTATCTTCCATTGCATGGAAAGAACCAAAGTTACCAGTGCAACTGAACTATTTGCCTAATTCAAGGCACAATCTAGCACACTCCTCCCTGTCGGGGACCAACTTGTCTAATGCTTTCATGTATCCCTCTTGTGCCTCTGGATCTGTGTGAGGTTTGATCCTAACCCCACCTCCAGGTGCAAGTTGGCCCAACCAAGATGGAGAGTAGTATTTTGGCATAAGGATATATGCCAAGGCATGTAGTGGAACATTAAGTTTATTCCACCGTGCACACACACAGTCGTGAATCATTGCATACAAGTTGGGATCATTGTCCTTAACAACATCTTTTATTTGCCCTGACATGCTATCCATCTACTCATACACCTCCCCAACCACAGGTTTATCTATATCTGAAAAGCAAACCATGTGATAAATGGGCTTGGTGAAATTCAAAGTTTCCCTCACACGTGCCCAAAACAAAGGATCAAGAGCGGTCTCCTCCACCTGTTCAAAACCTTGCCTGTCAACTATTGTTGATGCCTTGTCCTTTAATATGTGCCAGTGTGGACTTCATACCATGGCTGCCAATGACTCTCTTACCTTCAAAAGGCGCCTGAAGGTCATGTAATATAGCTAGCAAATCTAGCCTTTGCTATCTTCAACAACTCGAATTTTGAGTGAGTACGGAAAAGCCCATGGATCTTGCTATGATTTGTAATAAATTTTATCATTTTTTTACCTCTCTTGTACAAATCACCAAGCCATTTGTATTGAGGTTGTTTGTTTTTAATTATATCATGCATCAAAAGGTTCATTGTGTGAACCAAACACCCAGACCAAAATATGTTGGGGTATTTATCCTCAATAATTGCTCCTGCTGCCTTACAATTAGCAGCATTATTAGTGATGACTTGGACAACATTGTATGGCCCAATACTTTCAATTGTTTCAAGTAATGGTTCTGCAATGTTAATGTCGGTCTTGAATTTGTCTGAATAATCATAAGCTGAAAGGAATATTGCACCACTAACAGACACAGCCAAAACACTTATCAATGGCTTTCCTTTTACTTTGGTCCATCCATCAGATACAATGGAGACCCCGTGCTCATTCCAAGAACTTGTCATTCTATTCAAAGAATGACTTATTTTAGCTTTTTCATGATCAAGTCCCACGGTTCTAGCCTTGTCATACCTAGGGCTCTTGTATCCTTTGGGGGCATCATTAATGGCAGAAACCATTTCATGCCAATAAGGTGAGCGAAGAACATTGAATGGTACCCCACATGCATAGAGAACCGGAAATTTTTTGAATCCACATCACTCCTAGACCCTTCGTCAAGGAAATCGGATATGGTTCTACGCCTTAAGGAGATGTTTGGTCTAGGTGTGCCTCCATATCCACTGCCATGGGTGGAAGTTGATGGACTTCTTTGTCCATGATGTGATGGACCTGATGGTGCATAAGAATCAATGAAACCCCTAGATCTTTTAGATCTCTGTTGGGCAGCCTCCTCTTCCTTTTTGTATTTCTCTCTCACTGTTGCTGGCACACTTACAAAAATTTTGATTCCTAGATTTTTCTCTCCATCCCCTGGCATTTTCCCACAAAGGTGCCTTTTGGCACGGGTGTATGAACCTATGTATTCTTTATTGCAATGGGGGCAAAGAAATTTAGTGGTTCCACCACCTTTCCCTCCTTCCTGCCTCTGAACATATTTCCACAATAGTGTTTGACTTTGGTCTTGTTTAGTTGGAGTCTCTGTGGCCTCATGTTCTCCACTCTCCCCTTCCTCCTCAACATACTCCTCTTCAGGATTTTCATCAAATCCACTATAACCCACTTCTTCATCCTCCTCTTCTCTAATGGACCTCTTTCTTCTACTCTCCAACACCATTATTACAAAGAAAGGAACCAACATGAAGAAAACCCCAAGCCTTATAACCATGATGTTTCAAGTTTCTAGCTTGCAAATGCCAAATGGGAATAGGAAAAAATGCAACATAGAAAAAAAACAATTCAATTTTTCACTTTTCAACACATTAAAATGCAACATTGAGAAAAAAATTCAAGTTCTCATTTTTGAACAACTTAAAAATGCAACATAGAAAAAAATAACTAGATTAGAGAGTCCTACCTCTTTGTCTTGAGTCCTGACTCCTTCAATCCTCCTTGTTGCTCTCTTCAAGCTCCTTGCTCTCTCCTCTTGCTCCTTGCTCTCTCCTTCTCTCCTTGTTCTCTCCTTGCTCTCTCTTCATTCACAACCCAACAATGAAAACAATGACGAGGGGAGGGCTTTTTCTTACCCACCCCCCCCTCCCTCCCAAAAAAAATAGCCGCTGATTTTTTTTTCTGCTTCGGGGAGCGTTCGGGAGTGAATGCTCCCCGAGCACTCCCGCCATTTAGAAAATGCTCCCGATTCTTTTTTTTAATGGTAGGAGTGTTCGCTCCCAAGCGCTCCCTGAAACGCTCCCTAGAAACCAAGGAGCATTTTTTCAGGCTCGAAAGCGCGCTCCCAAAGAGCTCTCGAACAGAGCGCGTTTTGGGAGCGGGATCGGGAGGGACGCTTCCCAGCAACCTTGCTCCCAATAGCAAGATATGGGGGGTAGTCCCTACGGAATGAGGTGAAAGAAACAAGTTGGGGACCAACTTATTTGGGAGACACGGATGAGTGGCCTAGCTACTTGATTAAATTTAGCAAGATTAATGATTAGATTAGATTTCTTAAGTATGAGACCAATGCTTTATGGAGTCACAATTCTTGCTTAATGTAAATTAACGCCAAGTAATCGGTGTTAGTTTTTGTAGCATCGGATGTGTTCTAGCCACGAGATTTGGCAGAGAGGCTAAAATACATGTATTCTCCAATACCCAGAAGTCGTTTCTGGAAATCCCACCTAGAGACGACTTATTTAAATTAATTAGTCAGTTTTTAATATTTCCTAAGTCTAAACTTAGGAAATATGATTAATTAAAAGGAATTAATTAAGCCATGGTGAGAATGTTCTAGAAAAGTTCATGATCGATTTCTAGTTAATCCTAGCCATCAATTAAGATTTAATCATGGTCGTTGAAGTCCGAACGGGGGATTATAAGAAGAAGTCGATGGGGCTTGGAGAAAATACACCAAATTAATTGAGCATTCGATTTTCTTGACAAATCGATCTCCAGTGTAGCAGCATTCAGTTGTTGGAGGTGATTCAGTGAAGTCGAAGCAGTGAGAGAGGGGCATAGATAGTGAGGCCGAAGGAGCTATTCCAAATCCGATGAGACAATTTCAGAGAGGCAGCGCAGAGCCCTCTTGAGGAGATTTTCGTTTTGCTGGGGAGAAGGTGAGATTCTGAGCCAAAAGTTGGGTAGAGGGTCAAGAGGCAAAGAGTATCAATTTTCTAGACAGCAAATGACGAGAGAGCGAGAGGAAACGCAGTTCCGAGCTAGAGGGACGCAGTAACTGCGTAGGCTGACGTAGTGACTGCGCAGAGGTAGTAAGGGGCAACTCAATTCGAGATGAGTGTTGATTTTTGTAGCATCGGAAAGTGATCTAAGTGTCAAATTTGGTGAGAAGGCTTAGACACCAGTATTCCAAAGAACCTAGAAACCGTTTGAGAAAATTCCACTCGATTCATGTTTTATTAAAATAATTAATTATTTTAATGGAGACCCTAAGTCTAAACTTAGGGAAATTAAATAATTAATGGGTATTAATAAAACAGAGTGTGAATCTTCCAGAGAACGAAGATCAAGTCAAGTTTTAATCTTAGCCATTGATTAGACTTCTAATCTGGGTCGTTGATTCATCAATGAGAAGATTATAAAAGAAGGCTTGAGGGTCATTTGGAAAGCAAGCCAGGAAAACATTCAGCAACCCGAGGTAAGTCAATTCTGAAGGAATAGAATTCGATTTCAGAGGGAGATTTGCAGGATGGAGGAAGCAGAGGGCATCAACAATGTCAGGGCTCAAGGAAAGAAAAGTGCAAAAGGGCAGAGAGGCAGCACTCAGGAGCAACGCAAAGGCCTCACGCAGTACTGACGCAGCCTCACGCTGGTTCTGCGCAGAGGTACGCAGGAGTGACGCAAAGTGACGCAGGGAGGGCCAGTGAGTCCCTCAAGTGTCGAAAATTCTCCAGAGGTTCGGAAAAGAATTATCTTAGGTGTATCTCAAGAAGTTTCTCAGTTATTTCTGCCAGTCTTTCCTTGTAAAGGATTTAAAGCTGAAGATTAATATATAAACCCTCATCTATTGCACCGGTTTTCCCACATTGGGTTTTTCCGGGGACAATTGTCCAAAAATAACTGTGTTATTGTGATTGGTTCGTGTGCTTGCATTTTACTGTTATTTTCTCTATATGTACTTGAGTGATTACTACAGTAGTGTTTATTTCGAAATTTACTAGGTTTTGTAAATAACTTATTGTGGAAATAAGTAGGAGAAATAAATCTATAACTGCAGTAGAATTTCAGAATCGAAATTTTCACATGGTATCAGAGCTGACTTGAGTAACAAGATTGGAGACTCTACGATGGAATGAAGTCTAGACGCTGCTGCAATAGCAACTCGAAAGGGTTCACACAGCTCTCTAGAGAGAAGAGAAAGCATGGAAGAATAGAGATATCACGACATCTTTGTATTGGCATCCAGACTAGAAGAAGAATTTGCTTGCGTATCAAGCTCTACTTCTCCAGAAGTATGGTATATTGATAGTGGTGCTTCTGCACATATAACGAGAGTTCGAGAATGTTTCTCAAGCTACCAAGAAGAACAGATGAATTTTCAGATCACCATGGGAAATAAGGTGAAGTGTACCCCTGTTGGAAGAGGTACCGTAGTGTTTCAAACTGAAGTTGGCAATAAGCTTCGAGCCAACAATGTGTTGCATGTGCCTGGTTTGGGGATGAACTTACTCTCACTGTCTTAGCTACAAAACAAGGGCTATGACATCTACTTCATTAGCAAAAGAGTATATGTCAAACACCCAAGTTGGAAGAAGAAGGCACAAATCGAAGTCAAGAGCAATAAACTGTATAACTTGCAGCTCGAATCTCCAATGGCACTGATAGGCAGCAGTGATGAGAAGGATTTGAATGAACTATGGCACAGGAGAATGGGGCACTTACACCATGGGGCTTTGAGAATTCTCAAGAAGACCGTCACAGGAGTTCCAGATTTGAGCACCAAACGAGATGACATTTGCAGAGGGTGCGTACTATGGAAGTACGCCAAGGCAGCTTACCCCAGGAGCAGAAATAGGGCTAAGAGTGTGGGGATTGATAAACTCAGACATCTGCCGACCAATGTCCACTAGAGCTCTTAGTGGTGTCAAATATTTCGTCACCTTCATTGATGACCATTCCAGGAAAACTTGGATCTACGTTCAAAAGACCAAGGATGAAGTCTTCGATCAATTCAAGGAGTTTAAAGCTTTGGTTGAGAATCTGACAGGAAAGTGGATAAAGATATTGCAATCAGATAATGGTGGAGAATACATTGATAAAGATTTCACAGAATTCTGCGCAAGAGAAGGCATTAGAAGGGAGTGGACTGCTCCATATAATCCATAGCAGAATGGAGTTGCAGAAAGGAAGAATTGAACTATTGTGGAGGCTGCAAGGGCAATGTTGTATGATCAAGACATGCCCAAAATTATGTGAGTTGAAGCTTGTAACACAGTTGTATATGTTCAGAATAGGATTCCTCACAATGCATTGGGTAAGATCACTCCAGAAAGTGTCTTCACTGGCAGGAAGCCAAAAGTAAGCCACTTAAGGATCTTTGGTAATGTGGCATACTGCCACGTACTTGAAGAGAAGAGGAAGAAATTGGATAGGACTATTGAAAAGGGATATCTAGTGGGATACAGTGAAAATGCTAAGGCTTACAGAATCTACATTCCTAGTAGCAGAAAAGTTCTAGTGCGGCGGGATGTAAAGTTCATGGAGGAAAGAGCTTTCAGAAAATCCCGAGAGATGCCTTCAACAACGCAGTCGGAAGATGACACTCTGGTCCAGCCACTACGACCAGCAGAGGATAGCCTGAGTGCTTCTCCAAGGGAAAAGGATCCAAGGGATTCATCTCCAGAAGATTTGCAGGAGAGGGAGCAGGTAGAACCACCCACTACCAGTGGTAGGACGAGCAGGGAATTACAACAAATTTTGAAGGATGCAGAGGAGTTTGTCGGAGCCCCTAGAAATGAGAAGAGGAAGCGCAGGAAACCAGACAGATAACAAGCCTCGGTAGCCGAGGTTAGGGAACCCTCTAGTTTTCAGGAGGCAGCTCAACATCAGGTGTGGGTAGATGAAATGGTGGAAGAGTACAGTTCCATCATGACAAATGATGTCTAGGAAGTGGTTCCTAGGCCTCAGGACAGATCAGTTGTGAGTTCGAGATGGATCTACAAGATCAAATATGCTGCAGATGGCAGCATAGAAAAATTTAAAGCCAAGTTTTTGGCCAAGGCGTATGCTCAGAAGAAAAGGATAGACTATGAAGAGACCTTTGCCCCAGTAGCCAAATATACTTCTATTAGATCCGTGATATCCCTTGTTGCGCAGATGGGATGCGAGATTCACCAGATGGACGTCAAGACTGCATTCTTGAATGAGGTGATAGAAGAAGTATATATCGAACAACCAGAGGGCTTTGAGACGCATGAGCAGAAGACTCAGGTGTGTATGCTTAAGAAAGCCTTGTATGGACTTAAGCAAGCCCCTAGAGCTTGGTATGGTCGAATTGATGGCTACTTGCAGAAGATAGGATTCGTCAAGAGTGACGTCGATCCTAATCTCTACTATCTGAGAGTAGGGAATGAGACTCTGATACTGGTATTGTACGTAGATGATCTATTCCTAAAAAGATCATCTAAGCTCATCAAGGACTGCAAGGAGAATTTAGCTGCAGAATTCAACATGAAGGATCTAGGGCTAATGCATTATTTTATGGGGTTGGAAGTTTGGCAGCAGAAGGGTGAGATCTTCCCTGGTCAAGGGAGATATGCTATAGAAATCTTGAAGAGGTTCAAGATGGAGGACTGTAGACCCATGGCTACACCAATGATCACCAACTGGAAGAAGATTGATACTTTTGAAGATGATGAGGTTGATCCTACCTTGTATAGGGAGCTCATAGGGTCCCTGATGTATCTGGTCAACACTGGGCCAGACATATGTTATGATGTCAACACCCTCAATCAATTCATGGTGGAACCAAGGAGGGCACATTGGGCAGCGACCAAACATGTTCTCAGATATTTGCAAGGAACAGTCAAGCTTGGATTGAGATACACCCGAGGCAATGACATCAGATTGAATGGGTTCATTGACGCAGATTGGGATGGAAGCCCAGTAGATAGGGAAAAGTACTAGTGGGTACTATTTAAATGTTGGATCACGAATGACTTCTTAGTGCAGCAGGAAACAAAAATCTATTGCTCTGAGCTCAACTGAGGTGAATATATGGCAGTGTTGACCACTGGAGTGGCACCTGATGATTATGTGAAGACTCCATGCCCGAGGATGAACCAGAGGACACTTGTGCCATCAGAAATCATCAGATATCATCAGTTCAACAAAGTTTTTAAACTCTACTTCTTCTTCTTATCATTTTCTTTTTCAGTCCTCAGATTCTGCAACCCTACGGGAATATTTTATAAATGTCACTAGCATGATGAATAAAGCCATGTAACAGGCCTAGGATGTTGGGAGTCGATCAGCAAGCGAGTACACCTTGGAGTGTTTTTTTTACTTGGTTAATTATTCCTTCTTTTTAGTGGCGAATAATTTTCTAGGTTTTTTCACTCATTACATTGCCCCAAAGTCGGGGTGACGGCTTGAAGGTTGAGCCCCTAACGCATCTTAGTGTCTAGAGTCAATGTATATTACCATGTTAGGTCATCTCTAAAATTTCGTGGAATTTGACTAGGTCTAAGTAGGATTTTTTAATAGTTAAAATTTTTCGGCAAAACGGGAATTTTTAATTAATTTCTATGTAATGATGTAAATAAGTGGCCTTCGGAAATGTCTAGGGCATGTGACTACTCAAAAATCATCCTCAAAGGCCCAGCATTATCCTAGGACCCACTTTGGGGTCAAAAACCGACTTATAGTCCCTCAAAAGCCAATTTTCCTAATGTTAGTGTCAAAAATGAGAAAAAAAAAATAAAAAACCAATAATTTGAAAAATTCATAAATTTTTCCAAAGTCAAAATAAGTCAACCAAGTGACAAGGCATATTGAGAGAAATTCAAAGGTGATGTAGCAGCAATATGGGGCCTGCCAAACAAAGCAGAAATCGAATTCAAAGTTCCAAGTGGCAAGTCAAATGGTCCAACGATGAGTTCATGAGGCAACAAATTGGTTGAAAAGTTCAAACGTTGGTTTAATTTAAAGCAAATATATTATGAAAACATAAAGTATAAAGTTCAAGATAAATGAGTGGGAGTAGACCCCACCTCAAATATCCATGGTCTACGCTTCATAAAGGAAAAGTGCACATGCCAAAAAATAAGTAGTAGTGCTTTAGCCATGTAGCAGGCCACTATATTCCAGCTCCACACAGCACAGGAAAACAGCCCATACGCACAGTTAAGTCATCCGTTGCTCCACAATCTTACTAGTAGCGAATTTCCAACAGCTATAGGCTGCCATCTCAAGAGACAGATACTCTACATTTTTTATGCATAATTTTGAAAAATTTATAGTGGGGACAGCACTAACACTTGTGTCAGAGTTTGTCTCCCACTCGCAGGCACCCATAATCTTATGCAACAACCAGTCAAAAGAAGAATACGCAGAGCTAGTTTGGCATCTTTTTTAGGTGGATTTAAAATGAGTTTAGAGGAGGACAACACTGCCACATCAGGCAACCCTTGCCACCCACCTTCTCCACTACCAGCCAATCATATCAATCACTTATTATACACAGCAAGAGGAAGATTCGTACAACACCATTCACTGATTTCATTGGATAATATAGGTTACACTTGGCACTTGATGGTTTGTTGGGCTCACTTTTGTGGGAGATTTGTCTCCCACCAAGCCACACTTGTCTTCTCTTATTCTATTGTGTGCTAGAAGCCAAGATATTTGAGCAGTTAGTTAGAGATATTCACAGGCCAACATAGGAAGACCAAGAGGAATTTTTCTAATTCTCTAGCTACTTGATCATCTACTTCATTTAAAATTTAAAATACTTCTTTTTAGAGCTTCTAAAGTTATACAAGCTATTTCAAGAGCAATTTCTAAGTTGGGCAAGTATGGGGGTTCACTCTCATTACTTGAGCTAGCGATTTGTACATTAGTTTGTAATATAATCTTTTTTTTTTTTTTTGGCTTTCTTTTACGCTAATAATTGATTTTGTTGTGGAAGCCCATAGGTTTGAGCTTTGGACAACGAAGAGTCCGAAGAGGAGGTGTCGGAAAACTACTAATAATCTTGCATGCAGGACGTTCCACGGACTCAAGGACTGATTTTGTAAGGAGATCGTGAGCTCTATAGTGGCAGCAGCAAGTTATCTAGGTCGTGGGCCTTTGAGGCTTGCAATCTTTCTGATTTAGAGTGTTTTTCCATTTACTTCCGTTGCTTACTCTAAGGGGGAGATTCTAGCTTTTCCAAGCTCTTATCTTTGTAAAGATTTCTTTTCATTTCTTGGGCAGCCTTCTTAGAGGCATCTTTTCTAATCATTGTAATCACTAATAAAAACAAGTTCTTTGCTTGAAGGAGCTTGGGAAATTTTCCCATGGCATCCCCCTTCCTCAGATGAAGAGGAAGGACCTTTTGTGGGTGGATTGACTTTGTTTCTAGTTTCTTTTATGCTTATTTCCATCCCATGCATGCTTAAAATTAACAACATATTCACTCCAAATTACATTCACTAAATCTTGTGTCTAAAAAATCTATGCATAAGTTCCAAAACTTGCAAACTTGAGCAAATCTCTTTTATATGTGAACGATTTATATTATGGGCAAGTTTTAATTGTTTCATGGTTATTTAGCACATGTTTTATTGTTTGGTCCATTTATGCTACGTATTTTGGTAACTATTGGAGCATTATCTCTCACTTTAAACAATTGTATCATAAAGAAAATCTATTTCACTTAATTTGCCTACTTTCATTTATTGGTGCAACACATATGAGCTTATTTCCATTCTTGTTTCTCAAGTTTAATTTGTTATTGCAATGAGCACAATCTCATTTTTATTTCTTTTGAAACATTACATGTAGCAATTTAATTGGGACAATCAACACTCATTAAAATTTTACCTCCAACATAAATTGGTTGAATAGACATCTTAGGGACCCTCTACTCCTCTATTAACTCTTCACTGTGGGATCCATATCTTTGGGCGAGAGTGAGGTCTAAGGATTGAAGAGTTCATTTGCAATCTTGTTGTAGAGGTAATTAATAATAATATTAACCAAGAGCACTATCCGTCATATTTACTTTACTTGTCTCTTGATGGTCTTGAATTTTCATATGCAAAAGTTTATTCCAAAAGCAAGTATTGTAATTCTCTTAACAAGTGCTTTCTTTTTATGTTGCAAGTCTAATTTCACATTTGGCATTTCCGTGTTCACATTTTCCGAGTTAATTACTAGTTGTGGAGTTTTGGAAAGATATGTTTCAATGTTTTGATTCCCAAATTTGATTATCTCAAAGGCATTTTCTGTATCTTGCAATATCTTGTGCTAACAATCTTTTGTTTGCATTTCAGGGTTACTTTGCTTTCAATTTTTGAGAGCATTACATTTTTCTTCTTGAGCAAATATATATATATATATATCTTTCAAATGTTGAGAAAATTATGTATAAGGCACTGGTTTGTGATTTAATCATGTTAATGATTGTCATTATTATTTCAAGTTTCTCACATCATATTTGCTCATAAATCCTTAAAAGTAATCCATTTTCACTATAACACTCTCCTAGAACCTCACATCTTTTTAACTTAGTTTCTTCACTTTAGGGACCACCCCCCTTAGCTGACCTAAGAGAGAGCTAAAACGGAGAGAGTCAGGATTAGTGTGACAGCCCCTTCTTTGAGATCCTTGCCACCAACCACACCTTGTGGGGTTAAAGGCTTTTTCCATTGACTCGTAGGTAGGTGTAGGCGACAAGGAGCGATAACATTTTTGGCACCGCTATCGGGGACAAGTCTTCTTGTACCTAGGAAATCGACTAACTTTTGGTTTTGGCATATTTGAATTTTTACATTTAGATCCTTGCTCAAGTGGCGACTCCACTCAATCCTAATTTTGCAAGAGTCTCTACTAGGAGAAATTCAAGTGATTTAGTTAGCCCCTCTCCTGATCCTGAAAGGGTTTATAGAGAGAGGTTAAATAGACTTTCTCTTAGTAGAGCTCTTGCTAGTCTTGGGCAAGAGGCTATTTCTGACATTCATTTTCTTTTTCAAGAACAAGTTGAGCCTAACATCATGAATGATCCTTTTGCTCCTTATAACTTTATTAACATTAATGGCTATCCTCACAATATCCCTGACAAGGCTATTGAAAGGTTGTCTTCTTTTCAAGGTAACAATGCCATTAGTGTTGCATCACATGTGAAGAACTTTAATGTTTGCATCTTTAAGTGGTGTAACGTTGCTAACTATGAGGATGTAAAGATGAGGCTTTTCGTTCTCTCTTTGGAAGAGGATGCTCTTGATTGGTTCACTGAGCAACCTGCTAACTTGTATGATTCTTTACAAGCAATTGTTAATACTTTCGTGGGAATGTATGGAGAGAGAAGAGAGAATAGTCATTTGATCAATGCCATTAGCACCATGAAGAAGAATGAGAATGAAACCATGGAGGAGTTTAACAAGAGATTCAATGAATTGGTTAAAAGCATGCCTACCACTGTTAAACCTCCTGATGAATTTCTCTTATGTTCATATCTGGATTCTTTTGGTGTTGACACTGCTTATGAGTTGAGAAGAAAGGAGCCTGCAACTTTGGGTGTAGCTCAAACTGAAGCCTTCAAAATGGAGAGGGCCAGAAAGCAATCAGGAAAATCTGAGGTTCCTGGTTTCACTAGAGGGCCATCGAAATCGAATGATTCCAAAGGCAAGGCCAAGGAAGAGGCTACCCATGATCCTATTAAGGAATTAATTCAACTCATCAAGAGCATGGAAGCAAACCACACTAAATAAATGCGAGCCATGCAAAGTAGGTTGGTGGCCATGGAAAGATCGCAAGTGCAAAGATTCCAACCTAGGCCAAATAATGGATGGCAAAAGAATAAAGGCCCTCAACAAGATTATAGGCCTCCAAATCCATTGGAATCCAGCAACATGGTAGATCAAATTCTGCCTTTTTGTAGGCCATCTAATGAGTTCCATGAAGAAGCCACATGCCCATATGTAAAGATAATTATGGAAGGTAGCATGTTGGGAGATGAACATGTAGGATCTAGTGGTCAAATCAATATGTTCTCCATGGAAGATCAAATATACACCATTGAAAGAAATCAAGAGATTGACCATAGTCCTAATAATCTTGGGGTTGACAATATGATTGCAAATTTTGACAAAGTCACTAAGATTTTTGGGGAAAAGCCTACATCTGGACAAATTCTTGCTATGGAAAAACACAAAGGGATGACTTATCAAAGAAGGGATATTCAAGACTGGAATAATCACAAAAAAAAATTCTCCTCCTACTTCAGAATTAAATTTTGACTTGGACAATTGGGTGAATAATGCAAATATTTCTATCCCAGTGACAGAGCTTCTAAAGATACCATCTCAAAGGGCCAAGTTACTAAGTGCAATTGAAGTTACTCAAAGGAAAAAAAAGCCTAATAATGAAGCAGAAGATAAAGAAATTGTATTAAAAAGTATGAACTATTATGTGGGGAACGAAGATCATCTGCATTTTATGTTTCTTTGATAGTGAATGATCGTCTTTTACACAACTGCATGCTTGATTCAAGGGCTTCATCAAGTGTCATGACCAAGAAAGTCATGGAGCAACTGAATTTAAGGGTATCTAGGCCCTATCACAACATATGTTCAATGGATTCTAAAAGAATTGAAGTGTGTGGGATAATTAAAGATTTACAGGTTTTCCTAGCTGCAATCCCAGACAGAATAATGATTATGGATATTGTTGTGATAGATGTTCCAGATTCATGGGGAATGCTCCTATCAAGGAAATGGGCATCAAATTTAGGTGGTAGCCTTCAAATGGATTTATCATATGCCACCATCCCCATGCCAAATGATACCTTTGTCAGACTTGATCGAGAGTTAGAGAAAAGATATCATGTTGAGGATCCAAGGAAACCCAACAATGAGATTATCTATAGATCATGCCAAACAGTAAGTGATGCAGTGTTGACAAATTTTCTTCCCCCCCTAGCAGAGCGGATTCAAAATGAAGAGATTAAGCATAGCTCAAAAGGTTTGGGTACTTCAAATCTTCCATCAGAGCATTTTCAAAACAGAGCTGTAGGATTGACAGTAATTACATCATCATCGCCATTGCAACAAACC
This sequence comes from Pinus albicaulis, assembly GCA_034641835.2. Taxonomy (NCBI): domain Eukaryota; kingdom Viridiplantae; phylum Streptophyta; class Pinopsida; order Pinales; family Pinaceae; genus Pinus; species Pinus albicaulis. Next base: position 1,447,890,292 of record CM076575.1, read on the forward strand.
GGGAAGAAAAGAAAAACGATATAAAAAATGAACCACCAGTTTTGAGCAGGATCAAGCCTCAACGCGTCAAAAGTCAAAAAAGGAAAAGGAAGAGGTTTGGTATATCTAATGGCCAAAAACAGGCTAACATTAGGGCAAGTCATAGTCCCAAGATAGTCAAAATTGGACAAGGCACATCAGAGAAAGAGCCTATGGATTTTCCTGTGAGTAGGTAGGTTCTCAAGATGGATTTCACCGAAGACATTTGATGCCATGGGGCATCCTGTGTATCATATTCCTAACCCTATCCCTTGTAAATTTTGTTTAAGTAGTTTATTTCTTGAATAAATTGTTATTTATGTTTCCTAGGATAAATTTCCATTTCTGTACTTGATTTTATTTTGTAATATTCCCAATTAGCAATGGCTAATTGGAATATTCGATTTGGTCAATTTTGCCTCTTATGTAGTTAGATTAAGAATAAAAGTGAGTAAAGGGAACACAACTCACTCCAAAATAAGGGGGATTTCCTAGTAAACGCACGTTGTAATAAAGGGGGCCGAATCGGGCACGCAGCAAAGGGGTATTACCATGGTATCGTGGGTGGAGGCGCACGCAGCCAAGCGATATTACCGTGGTATCGTGGGTGGAGGCAGCGATAGGTTTCGAGAGCATCCAACGCTATATGAAGAAGATAGTCTCCTCATTCTGACATCATGGAGAGTTTATGCATTTTGAATCTGGTCATTGCAACTATTGAGCACGCTGGCAGCACTGTTTAGCGCATTGAGTGTCTTCGTTCAAAGATCTCGCCCTCAGCCCCAGGGGACTTCGAGTACCTGCTCGGGTGAGGTAGTCCCGTCAATGTCTTTGTAGGAAGATCGATCCGCTGTATTTGCGGAGGAGCTGCACGTTTATTAACTGCGCAGCACCTGTGGAGGATCAGCGCGTTTATTGACTGTGCAGAAGGACGCAGTCCGTATTTGGGAAGCTCCGGTTGTATTCTCAGAGGATTGTGGACAGGAGATTGAGCGCAGGAATAGCAGTGCGTCTATTGGGGGATTTCTGGATCAGCGAGTAATCATATTACTGCAGATCCCAGACAGTAGCGGCGTCATCATTTGGATGAAAGTACAGATCCATAAGAAAGAATTTCGGGACAACCGTTTCAGCAGCTGGAACACAGATCTGTTACGCAGCCATTCCATGCAGCGTTCTGAGAGTAGATTTTAACTTGCCTTGTGCAAGTTTAGGTGCTATCGATTTGATCACCTATTGTACTCCTCTATCTTTATCAGATTAATAAAATGGCTCAGCGCTCCCTTGGTATTTCTTGAGTATCTATTCATGCTTTAGATACACATTATTGTATGTCTGCATTTCTGTTATTCCTTCCCTTTGCATTTCGATTTCTGTGCCACTTGTGTTTTCTCCCACACTCTTAGACAGAGTCTGGAAAGGGCCAGATAGCCTCCAGATCTCATCCCCTTTTCAGAGATGAAATATCTGGTAAATGCCCTCCCAGTCCATCTCTGGTTAGAGTTTGCTGTGTTTTAAAGATATCCCTGAAAAAGGAATATTACAGTGGTATCAGAGCATAGATCTGGCTCAGCCTATGGAGCTAGTTGTCTATGACATCGGGAGGAAAACCCTACATCTGCCACAAACGTAGGAGGTACAGAGATCTTGAGCGTAGGTTGGAGAACACTTATGGAGAAGGGGACTGCGTTCGAGTGGTGGACACAGAACAGGAGGAGCTTGCTGTAGAAGCAAAGCAGGGAGAGCCGATGGCGGAGGATAGCGATGCAAAACAGTTTGGGGAAGCACTCATCAGATCAGTACAAGATCTGGCGAGGCAGATAGAGGTGATGGGTCAAAGATTCACTGCTGTGGAGGCTAGATAGCGTGAAACCCCAAGGGGTTTCCAAGTTGGTGAGGGGTCGGGCACATCCCACCATTTGCAAGAGCAGGTTGCCGCTCCACATCAAGCATCACATGCCCCCATGCCCACTTTTTTGAGTGCAGATACGAGGACAGGAGCACAGGAAGAACCAGACCGCATAGGTGATTATTTTGCTGAGTACCAGGCAGCTGGGCAGGAGTTCAGGGATGCCATTTTATTCAGAGACTTTGTTCAGCTCAAGCAGGACACCAAACCCCGCGACCATCACAGAGGACATCGACATTATCATGATGGAGATTATTTCCGCGAATGGCAGTCCATGGGAGAAAACTTCAGAGCGAGTTTGCCCTTCAGAGATTATTGTCAGCTCAGGCAGGATGAAGGAGGAAGGAGCAGTGGGGGGTCTAGCACGCAGAGTTCAGAGTTGCAGCGTACCACTAGGAGGACACCTTTCCCCACAGATGATGGATCCACTAATTTCACGGTTCGAGATCGGGTGGAAAGGTTGGATACCTCTTTCCAGCTTGACCGAATAACGGAAGGGGAAACCATCAAAATGGCTACCTCGCACTTGGAGGAAGAGGGCCCATAGGATCATGGGGAGCATGTGGATACACCCAGTGAGTCTAAGCCCAAGAAGATCATAACGTTGAAAAAGATGAGTTTATTCTCATCTATTTTCAGATCCAGAGGAGATGCATCCACCTTTGAGGAGGTCAAGAAGATTGAAGAAAAAGAAGAGGAAGTATCATGCACTTCCTATTCTCATCAAGAAGAAGATATTGAGCATGGAAGATACTTGGATCATCAGATCCTCAGTGATTACCTTGTCGAGTATAGATCTCAACCTAGAGCCTTCAGGGAGACTCTAGATTTTCCTCATTTCATCCAGCTGAAGGAAGAGAAGAGACCATGTAGCAGAAAAGAAATCAAAGGTAATAGGTTTCTGTTGTCTACCTTTGATGGGTCATCTAATGCAAGAACTTGGGTGAGAAAGTTGGAGGCATTTTTCCTACTACATCCTGTAGCAGGGAAAGAAGCTGTTGAGATCTCAGCGCTGCACTTGGAGGGTGAAGCCTATGATTGGTGGTGCAGCCACTTGAACCATGCAAGGGTGAAGACTTTTGCAGAGTTCACTCAAAGGGTGATCCAAACCTTTGATGGAGAAAGAGAAAAGAAAGAAAAGATCACATCACCTCTTGAGGAGGCTTGTGATAACGCTGTCACACTCATGGAGGAGCAGCCACATGCATCAACAGTTGGGGCAGCCAACACTTTCGAGGAAGGGACTCTTGCAGCCCTGCAAGAAGTTCCAAATGCACATCAAGGTATGAAAAGATTTCCACATTCCATTGTTGCAGCAAATTCTTTTGATCAATGTGGAGATTTACTTTTGCATGACCAAGGGTCAAATCTCATTGCTACTATAGAGCAGCGTGGTTGCACTGCGCTGTGCAACATGGAAACACTCAAGAAGGAATCAAACCATCATTCTCATGAGCCATTGTTGGATTGTACATCATATTGGAGGTTGGGGTTTGAAGCCTTGAAGATTGATGGTAGACATCTTGGAGTAAGAAACCCTTTCTCCCTTCAAGATGACACTTTCTCAATGAGCTCCTCTTAGCTCAAAGAGGAACTTCTACTTTCATATCCAAGACCTCATTTGTTTGGAAGACTATTGATAAAAGGGAGGTCTCAAGGAGAGATCTCATCAGAGGTGCACTTCTACACACCATGGAGTGCAAAGATTTTCTTCCTTTCTCACAAGAGCAGATAGAAGATGGAGGACATCTTAAGACATATGTTATAATATCCCGAAAATAAACGACAATAAGCATACGACAATATAAGTGGAAATAGAACATAAAGCAAATGCTCTTAAAAATCAGAGAATGCTAAGCCATTTTATAATAGAATCATAAAGAAATACGATAGATGATCGAAATGATAACCAGGGTACCTTAGAGCAGTGGAGAACTCTCTCAGAAAGACAGAAAATGGCTGCTCTAAGAAACTGCGTCCCAGCTACTGGAAATCTGCCGTAAAACTGCTGCTGCTGGAATAGACTGAAAACTAGGGGCTGATCCCCTTGCCGGAATGAGCTGAAAATCTGCGGACCACCTGTACTCACCGACCCGGACAAAACCCAAAAACCATATCAAAAATGGTCAGCCTCCGAAAATCACCAGAAAGTCCCTCCTCAAGGAATTACGCTGCCCTACAAGTCTCAGCACAGATGCCAAATGATAATAGCTGAAACAGTGCCACAAACTCCTTGGGAAACCTCCTACTGGCAAAGATTGATCCTCCACTTCGGATATCAACTGAAACTCCTGCAGAAACCCCGCAACGAAACACCTCCAAGTAGAACTGCGTCCTCTCTCCCAGGGACTTCGCAGTCACAAGAGAAGCCCAGCTCCTCAGCAAAACAACCAACCAAACCTCCCGCTAAAGACTGAAGAAATGACCTTACCTAAGCAGGCACTCGAAGTCCCCCGGGGCTAAGGGTGAGATCTCCGACCGGAGACACTCAACGCACTAAACAATGCTGCAGACAGACTAAACAGCCAGCGTGCTCAAGAAGACAAAAGTCTAGCTCAAATATCATCAACAACAAGAATGCCAAATCAGAAGGCTCTCCCACCTTTTATAACGCTGGCCTCTCTCCAAAACCCTAACGTGGTCTCCCTCTCCTCCACGTGCTCCTCCTCAATCTGCGCAGAAGCTCCTAGAGGCTACGTGGGCCCCCTCCTCTACGTGGTGTTGGACCCCCATGGCTCCCCATAAGTTATAACGTTGTGCTACTAGGGATATACTTTATTTTACTTAAGTGAGTTAGACCCCTCTTCTCACTTTTATTTATTAATAAACTATAGTCGGCAAAACTATACAAAAATCGAATATTCCAATTCGCTGTTGCTAATTAGGAATATTACAGTCTCCCCCGGCAAAATGTTGCTTGACCTCAAGCAACTGAAGTGATGGATGCTGCAAAATCTTCTCATTCTCCCAAGTGGCATCCTCATCCAGCAAAAATTGCTTGTCCTCAAGCAACGCTTGAACAAGCCTCCTCTCTAGCTGATGCTCCCCACCAATACTACAAAATGTGCCTGGGTCCCACTGAAACCTCTCTGACCTCTGCATCACCCTGATACGAAGGGATATCTCGATGCCAGGATCCCAAAGTGACCTCTCACAGTACCAGCCAACCAATAATCCTCCCGGATCCCATCGCCACCGTGGCCAATAATCGCACAAGTCCCACGGCTCGGACTGTGCACTGCCTCTGGCTATGTGTAACGAATATAATTTGTATAAAATAGAATAAATACAAATAAATGTATTTATTAGCTAATCAATTAGGATTATGTTAAATAGTCATTAGGTTAATGAAAAGGCATGTCTGAAAGACATGCCCATTCGTGAAAAGGTACCTGCATAGGTATAAAAGCGGGACCTCATTGTAATCATTCAATCATGTCATATATCATATTAATAAAATATTTATTATTATAAATACCCCGTGTATTTTTATAATTAAAGCTGCTTTTGCTATCAAGTCTACAAATCTACAAATCCTGCTACTACAGTATTCAAATCTACGAATTCCGCTGCTACAGTGGTATCAGAGCTATATTGAGGACAAGTTGAAGCAATGGCACATAACATCGGTTTACAAGCCTATGGACATAGGTTACCACACTATGTGTCATTACGTGAAGATTCCAAAAAAATTGAGCAGATTAGAAAAATTCAAGAAAAGCTTCAGCAATTAGAGAAGTCATGTGCAAAATTTTCTGCAAGTCTTAAAAAAATTTCTGCCGTAATCCATAATAAAGAAGATGAAAAATGTTGTAATAATGAAAAGGCAGTTAGTTATACCAAGGGAAAATCAAGCAGAATATCCATGGAAAATTCAAGTAAATATATTCCCCCACCAATGCGTAATAAAGGAAAACAACCAACTAATGTTGAAAGTAAAGAAGAAGGGAAATGTTGGAAATGTGGAGACAAATATTTCACAGGACATAAATGTGCCTTTTATACAAGAAGTGAAATTGCCACAGTTCAAATAAAAGAAAAAGATATTGAAAAAAATATTTATGATGATGATCCAAATAAAAATGATGTGGATGAGGACTATTGTGAGAAACAAGAAAATGAACAATATCGTGACAATGAGGAATAAGACATTGTTGGTGATAAAAAGGAAATTTTGGTAGGAACTCGTTTGGCTTGTTATCGAAAAGGACAGAAATTCGGTGAAGGATATAAGCAAGAATTCGATATATATTGTAACTGCTATCAAAAAGTGGTGTGTTGTTCAGAGTTTGAAGCATTTAATCCCCCATTTCTTCCTAACAGCACCCTACTACAACATCCACATCAACAGCAGAATGCTTTTCCTGGGAATGTTCCGCCACTATTTCAGAACCAGTTCCAGGCTCCTCGTCCTCCACATTACCAGCTTCCTCATCCCTCTCAATTGCAATTTCCACAGAACCCACAAAATAAACAGTTGCAAGAGCAACAAGGTTTACAGCATCCAATGAATACTCATGTTAATAACTATCAGAATCAATATCCTAACCACAATCCTCAATATAATGTTTCACTTTTACAGCAAAATCAGCTTTCTCATCCCAGCCTGCCACAACGAGAACACAACCAGGGAAACCCTCGGCAGTCAAAAAGGGCTAGAAAAACTCGTCAGCCGAGAGGCAAACCCAAACAGCAAGAGGTGAAGAGAGATTCATTGCCTCCTGCTCCAACTCCTTGGGTTCCACAATCTTCTGATAAACGCTCTCAGCAATCCAGGAATACTAGTAAAAATGTTCACAAGGATGAAATGGCTTTGAATTCAGTTGTGGAACAATCCGATAATCAAGAATCAAAGCACAACGAGGACCTCAATAATGAAAAATTGGAGCAAACTCAGTCTTCTAACTCCATCCTTGGTCAAAATGCAGAAGATTATGATGACTGCCAAAGCCAACAACACGGGTCACTACTGGAACATTTGAAGAAAGATCAGCAGTTAAGCCCACGGAAATTGACGCTGGATGGCCTCCAGATCTTCGAGAGTGAGGTCATTTTCAATGTTCACCATCTTGTGGTCATTTTCGACTATTGTGCACGCAATGAGTGTACCCGCAATAGTTCGACAGAGCAATTTGAAAAGCGTCGCGATATGCAGTCGATGGGCAGCCTCCAAAAGTTGGAAGAGAGTGGGAAGATCCAAATTCACAAACTGCACATTCAACGCGTCAACATCCTTTTTCGGACGCGGGGGATGATCAACATGGTATGTGCAATATTCGAGAATCTTTTCAAAAAGTCGCTGGACACAAAAGGCAGAGGAATGGGATTTTCAGAGCCGACATCCTCCACCACATTCTTTATTATCGTCGACTGAAATGCCACCGCTTCTTGCACATCGAATATTTTGCCATCGGAGCTCTCGAGTCTCACAATCTGATCTTTGCATACATCCGCCTCCTTCTGCCTCTCAATGTCTCTCCAGTCTCCGAACAGAAGGTGTTATCAGATCAACACATTCGCACGCTGCAGCAGTACCGAGATTCCGATTTTTCAGAGAGGCAAGGGGGTGTTACTTCTGAACCATTTACTGGAGCAGAAAAAAAAATTACAATCTTTTCTGATTTCTTCTGACGAAGCTCTGCAAATGGCGGAGGTTGGACAACTTATCCGTCAACGGGGTTACGACCAGGTGTGAGACTAATGAACAGATGCGTTTATCCGAAGGACGGGTTTAGGTTTAATTAAAATCGTAACCAAAAATAAAACATTATAATATATATATATATATATATATATATATAAAATTATATAATATATATATATATATTATATATATGTATATACATACATATTAGTTTTATTGTTATAACTATTATTAATTTAATTAATTAAAATCACTATTTAATTAATTAAATTAATTAAAAAAAAAAAAAAGGGGGAAGTTACTTAAAAATTCATATATATATATATATCAATATATAGAAGTACAAATTCAAATTATATATATATAAGGGAGAACTCAGTTTCAAGGAAGCAATATTGGAGAATTATACATGCCAAAGTACCAGTGAAGAATGACATGTTTAGCAGATAATCCCCAGTGGAGAGAATTGTCGAAGGATTAAGCTTTGAGGACAAAGCTTCCGAAGGAAGAGGCAATGTAACGAATATAATTTGTATAAAATAGAATAAATACAAATAAATGTAATTATTAGCTAATCAATTAGGATTATGTTAAATAGTCATTAGGTTAATGAAAAGGCATGTCTGAAAGACATGCCCATTCGTGAAAAGGTACCTGCATAGGTATAAAAGCGGGACCTCATTGTAATCATTCAATCATGTCATATATCATATTAATAAAATATTTATTATTATAAATACCATTATTTTTATATTCAAAAAGGCCCACTTTTGCTATAAGTCTACAAATCACAAATCTAACTGCTACGATTTTCAAATCTCACGAATTCATTGCTACACTATAGCGATGCTCTAAGGGTGAAGACCACCAACAAGCATCGATACCCAGAATCTGCTACCTTTAATACTGTGTTGCATATGCACTACCTCAAGCCCATACCAACTCATCACCTCTCTCCAATCCAAGTACCCAAGTTGTGACTCAATCCCATGCTGATCCTGCTCTCCTGAAATCGGGATGGAGTGCTGAAGAAACGATGTCATGTGTCGCCCTGCCAGCTGGAATCTATAACCTCTGTTATGTCTAAGGGCCCCTGCTCGACTGTGCTCCCTACGAAGAATACCGTACCATCTAGAGGGTACCAACTCATGATCTCCCACCAGTCCATCCTGGAAGAAGAATCCGATGTAGCAATAACAACGGCATATGGAACACGCCTGAAGTGTTGCTGCCAACCCGTAATCAACTCCCACTGCTCTGCCCTGTCTGCCAATGAGAGCTGCCTGTAGAAGGAAACCCCTTTCTCTATAATGGGCCAAAGTGGGCAAGATATGCTGCAAGCTCCATCGATGTACTCCTGGAGAGTACTACTCACTGAAAGTACTGCAGCTCGACCGATTGTATGTACATCTATCTGTATCTCATCAATGTGTCGGCCAAAAGATGAATGCTCCACCATATCCAACAGCTCCTGCTGTCTACTAGCCCCCTGCATAATAATCCCATCAACCTCCAACATCTCTAGAGGATATGGATCTGCAACTGCCGTCATTGTACTCAGTGTCAATGCATCTGACTGGATCGTCACAAGTGTCTCATCGCCTAGAGCATCTCCCATAGAGTCCCCTGACTGCTCACCCTGTATACTGGAATGCAGCTCTGGTCTACTGTCTCCATCCCTGCGTGACTGCTATCGCTCCCTAGAAGCGACCTCAACTGATCCTATGGACTCATATGAAGAAGAGTCCTCACCCTGGCATACAGGAGGAAGGCCCTCCTGTTCTTCCTCTGCCACCTCATCTGCATTGAATAGGCCATCCACCCTCTCGATGAAGTGTCGATACAATGTCTGGAGTCTAGACGCATGATGGGATGCTACCTCTGCTGAACCCAGTATCCTCTGCTCATGCATGATCGCAACATGCCCTGAGGGAAGAATGATGCATGTCTCCCTCATGACCCGCTCCCCGGGTGTAGGCTCAGCGATGACCGATGTGCCACCCCTGTAGAGGATCATCTCATCCGTCGACCTGTGGCTGTCAACTAGCAAAACAACCCAGTGCCACTGCTGAGAGGTCTCTCGCCTAGTGTGCTGAGTGTCATCCAAATATCTTGGGTGAGCCTCGCGTACCCTGCTACTTATGCCCAAAGTGCCAAAGGACAACAACAAAATCGAATGTGCCAGTGAGTGATGTAGAAGAGGGTCGGATACGTGAGTCCCCACTGATACCATCAAGTATCGCTCATATGTCTCCTCATCGATCCTGGGTGAACTACTCCCAAAGGTAAGCCTGGTGTCCCTATCTGTGAGTCTCCCTGGATGCAACACTCTAAAACCCTGTTGTGCAACACCGTATGCCCTCGCATACCACTGATCATCCATGTACTCCTCGACATGCCACTGCACATTGAGGCATACCTCTGTATACTGCTGGATACCCCAAGCTACTGTTGCACCACCCTGTACCGTCTCGTGCCATGACTGTGTCCAGGCATCGGTCACTCCTCGCATGCTCTCAATGTGATGTAGGACACTCCTACTCCACAATGCAATCCCACACACTATGGTACAACACCATGCAACTCCGTGTCCACCGGAAGTCCACTGCTCAATGCTAGAGGCTCCCACACATCCCTGGATGTAGTGTCCTAGAGCTGTGCCTCTACATGTTGGACTTCCTCCAATCGGTATCATCATCTCCACCGTTGCATCACTATACTCGCCGACAAATGGATCATCACTCCAAATCCTCCTCGAGGGGTCCGAGAAGTGAATCTCCCTATGTGTCAGTAGTGTTACCACCACTGCTCGGCTCTGCTGCGTCCTCTGTGCCCCACACCAAGGTGAAGAATCCTGGGCCCCATACAAGGCGCCATCTGGTGGCCTGCCAATGCCACCTCCTCCGACAGGCTCCTACCAAGGTATGTTGACCACCCCGTGATCCCGTGTATAAGTGTCATACCAAGACAACCTAGGAAGTCTTCCCATAAACTGGTTGGCCACTGGAGCTAACCAAAACTCCCCTAGCAAATGTGCATGCTCAACTGCTAGGCTAACTGTACCCTCCAAGACATAGTCAATCGACCTGCCTGGAAAATGATAGGTGATCCCACCTGGATCCCAATGCCAATCTGGGGTTCCTGTACTCCCAGCACCTAGAAACTCCTGCTGAACTATACTTGGGTCCACCACCATCTCCATTACCCACTCCACCGGGTACCAACTCAAAATCTCTCGCCATCCAACCTCAACATGTGGATGTTGTACCCTGTGCAACTCTGGTCGTCTCATACCGCTATCCAAGTCAACGTATGAGATCTGACTAGGTGGCTCCGTCTCTCTCTCTCTAATGGGAAGAGGTAACCCAACAACGCTGCCAGTCCCGTCCATGCATGCCTGAAGGGGAATGAACTGACGCTCCAACGTGCCCTCAGGTTGTACCCTTAGGGAATCCAGTCGTTCCCCAATGCAAGCCAACTTGGCCGCCGTCTTGGCACAAGCCACTCTCATGCCCTCCAACTCCTTGTCCTGCAACAAAATGGCCTCCCGTACTGACGTGGCCTTCCCTTTCAAAACTCGAAGGTCTACCCGAAGCCGATGATACCACTGTCTGCGACCATCATCCAATCCCTCTGTATCTCCTAGTGCCTCATCGAATGTGGATACATCTCCTGTCGCCTCACCCATCTATTGTGTGCTACTACCACCCGAAGACTCGGACACGACTCCAGTCATCACCTCAATGGATGGCTTTACTGGTGTAGGCTCTACCTTCTCCACTACGATATCAACCGGCACGGTCAAGGAGGTCTCTAATGAGGGTGAGTCCTCTGTCACACTAGGTGTATCTTCGAACTCCCTACAATCCTGTGTGCTCTCATCCTCCAAGTGCGAGGTAACCATTTTGATGGTTTCCCTCTCCGATACTCGGTCAAGCTGGAGAGAGGTATCCAACTTCTCCACCCAAGCTTTTTCCGAATGCTCGAATGACCCGTCAAATGTCGGTAGATGGAGTCTACCCACTGTGCGCCACAAGCCCCCGTCATGTGACTTCCTATTCCCTCTGTGAAAGTTGCGAGGTCTGCTATCCCGCTAGAGATGAACAAAATCTCTGAATGGAAGGGCATCCCTGAACTCCTGCCTATATTCCTGATACTCAGCGAAATAATCACCCATGTGGCCAGGCTCTGGCTCCTGCTGTGCTCCTGCCCCTGTGTCCGCACCCAGAAAAGTGGGCATGGTAGAACGTGTGGGTGTATGTGATGCCATATGCTGAGTGGCATCATGCTCCAGCAAATGGTGGGATGTGCCTGAACCTTCGCCAATCTGGAAACCCCTTGGGGTTTCACGCTGTTTAGCCTCCACAGCAGTGAATCTCTGTCCCATCACCTTAATCTGCCTCGACAGATCCTGTACTGATTTGAGGAGAATCTCCCCAAATCTCTTTGCACCATCATCACCTGCGATCGGCTCCTCCTGCTATGTGTCTACAGGCTCCTCATGAAATGGCACTGCTGCTCCAAAACTATACTGCGGCTTGTCTTCGGCCTCTGATTTACCCACTGAAAACTACTCAAAAAATTCTAGGAACTTGGGAAGGTGATCCTTGCCCAAAACCCAGAAAAACCTCAAAAGGGTTTCTTCTAATTCCAAACTTCAAAATTTGACCCTTTGTATTTTGGCCCTTTTCCAATTTCGTTTTTGGTACTGCAACTGCTATTGCTCTCCAAAATTCCAGCAAACCTCTGTATGATCTCTTTCCCGATGTCATAGACCACAGGCTGAGCCAGAACTATGCTCCGATACCACTGTAATATCCCGAAAGGGAAATAGACAGCAATACAAGCATACGACAATATAGAAAATGCCAGAAATAGAACATAAAGCAAATACTCATAAAAATGCCGAGAATGCTAAGCCATTTTATTAATCTGAGAATATAAAGAAATACAATAGATGATCGGAATGATAGCACCTATTCTTGCTCAAGGCAAGTGGAGAACTCTCTCAGAAAGACAGAAAATGGCTGCTCTAAGAAACTGCGTCCCAGCTACTGGAAATCTGCCGTAAAACTGCTGCTGCTGGAATAGACTGAAAACTAGGGGTTGATCCCCTTGCCGGAATGAGCTGAAAATCTGCAGACCACCTGTACTCACCAACCCGGACAAAACCCAGAAACCATATCAAAAATGGTCAGCCTCTGAAAATCACCAGAAAGTCCCTCCTCAAGGAATTACGCTGCCCTCCAAGGCTCAGCGCAGATGCCAAATGATAATAGCTGAAACAGTGCCACAAACTCCTCGGGAAACCTCCTACTGGCAAAGATTGATCCTCCACTCCGGATATCCACTGAAACTCCTACAGAAACCCCGCAACCGAACACCTCCAAGTAGAACTGCGTCCTCTCTCCCAGGGACTGCGCAGTCACAAGAGAAGCCCAGCTCCTCAGCAAAACAACCAACCAAACCTCCCGCTAAAGACTGAAGAAATGACCTTACCCGAGCAGGCACTCGAAGTCCCCCGGGGCTAAGGGTGAGATCTTCGACCGGAGACACTCAACGCACTAAACAGTGTTGCAGACAGGCTAAACAGCCAGCGTGCTCAAGAAGACAATGTCTAGCTCAAATATCATCAACAACAAGAATGCCAAATGAGAAGGCTCTCCCACCTTTTATAACGCTGGCCTCTCTCCAAAACCCTAACGTGGTCTCCCTCTCCTCCACGTGCTCCTCCTCAATCTGCGCAGAAGCTCCTAGAGGCTACATGGGCCCCCTCCTCTACGTGGTGTTGGACCCCCATGGCTCCCCATAAGTTATAACGTTGTGCTACTAGGGAGATACTTTATTTTACTTAAGTGAGTTAGACCCCTCTTCTCACTTTTATTTATTAATAAACTATAGTCGACAAAACTATACAAAAATCGAATATTCCAATTAGCTATTGCTAATTAGGAATATTACAATGACATCTCTCATGCCTGTGTTGGACATTCCTTGAGCCATACACATCATGATGGGAGGGTTTTGCCTACCACCTATTTGATTCTTGATAGGGTCTTATTGATCCTTGAGAAGCTTACATTTCAAAATCCCATAAAGTGCAAAGACAGGAATTTGATTTGGGAGGATGGTAGCCCTCATGGGAGGAGTACCAAGATGAGGAGAAGGCATCCACAAGCGATTGAGTGGATTTGGTTGATGAGCAAGGAGCTAGGAGGCTACTTGCAGATCTATGATACTGGGCAGCGGGAGGCTTGGTTGTGCTGGTTACCCTTGAAAGAGTTTGGCCATCGCTTGGAAAACACTACTAAGAGTAAGAGAATGGATACTTACATCATTGAGCAGCATAGAGTATGGATGCATGGTGTCAATATGATACTCATATTATTCATCATGTCTTCATCACATGATCGGTATGATGGAGATATGGGGAGGCAGCAAAATGTCTTGTTGCTTTGCTTGTTTCAGGGAGAGCAAGAGCAGATTTGCTCTCACACTTTGCATGATGTTGCAGGAAGAGGAAATGGCATTATCTCTTTGATCTTTGATGATTTGGGAGCTCTTCCATCTTGGGGAGTATTCCATATTTGCTGCAGCATTATTAGAGGGATCTTTGACAAGGAGCATGTCAAAGAACAGAGTTTGGTATTGACAGGGGCTTATTTGCATAAGCTCACAGTGCTGTCACTTTGGAGCAGAGCCTTATGGATGAAGTGTGCCCAGCAGAAATGTGGAGGATCCATAACCCACAGGTCCCAGGATCATTTCATATTTATTGCACTTGATGATAAAAGAGGAGGTAATGATGATAGAGCCATCTACCACTATGGCATGTTCTTCTTGACTTGGGGTTCCAAGCACCTTCTTGCAGCACATGGTTCATTTTTCCTCATAACATGCCAAAACACTATGGAGAACTCATTCATGGATCCATGTACCATCTTACTTCCAGCATATGTTGAGAAGTTTGTATATACATTCATTGATTTGCACACTCTTACCATTCTTATGCCGTGCATTGCTTCACAAGAGGGCAAGCTTGTCACATTGCTCCATGAGTTGTATTGGGCCAATATACATGATGGAGGCAGCCATCTTTTTTGTTGCCATGGGCAAATGTTTTATCATCACTTGTATGTGCAGTTTATGCACTATAGCATGTATCATATAAAGACATGCATGATTAACCATGTAAAAAGAAACATTTTTCCATGTACTTTTATCAAGCAGCAACTTGTAAAACTGCGCTGTCACTACTGGGAAAGTTGTTGGTACCTTCTTGCACCACATGAAACCTTTAGCATTCACTTCATTCTATTGCTGATCATGACTTCATTTGCTGATATGGATCATATTTGTCTGAGAAGCATGATTATGATGGAGACACATGAGTTGGATGTGTCTTTAAATGGGAAAAATTCTCACATTTTCTGCACTACATGTTCTAATGGGAGCATGGGAGGAGATATGGCCGCCACAGCCACATGTTTATTTCCTTTTGAGGTGGGCCATGAGGCTGATATTCATCCATTGTACAGCCATGGGCAAGTGCTTGATCATGTATTGTTGTTACATTCAGCCATTTACTATCCTTTAGTAGATGTGATGAATCATGTACATTGCTTGCCATGTAATTTTATGAAGTTGCAATGGGTGAAACTGCGCTGCATCCGATTGAGATATTGTTTATATCATGCACCATCATGTATAACTTGCAGCAAACTTCTCATTGGGACACTTTATGATGATCTTGTCCTATTCATCATGGATGGATTGTTTTGGGCCAGCACGTTCTTCATTGTCAGAGGAGAATTCTTTGGAGGATTGCTCTTCACTTTGCCATTTGAGGGCAATACTTTTGCAGCCCAGGATCAGCACATACTCTACACTTATCATAAGTGGAGAGGAGGACAGCTTGAGGTAGGCTACAATGCTTGCTATGTTCAGATTTTCAGCCCACCTTCATTTCCAAAGCTTGAGGTGGAAGAAAATTTTCAGGAGTTGCTTTGTTGGGAGGTTGCTCATTTTGTTTGGATGATTGCTTGGGGATGAAGGATCCACATTTTCCATGTATCATGCCTGAAGAAGGCATTGGGGCAGTGGGTGACAGTGACAGAGGAGCTGCCGCCTACAGATGATGAAGGGCATTTGGTATTACAGCCTGAGGAAATTATTGATACCAGGGAAAGGCAGTTGCAGAACAGGACAATCCGGGAGTTCTTGGTGAGGTGGAAGAATTTACCAGATGAGGATGCTACTTGGGAGAATGAGAAAATCTTGCAGCATCCATCACTACAGTTGCTTGGGGACAAGCAACATTTTGCCGGGGGAGACTGTAATATTCCCAATTAGCAATCTTTAATTGGAATATTCAATTTGGTCAATTTTGCCTTTTATGTAGTTAGATTATGAATAAAAGTGAGTAAAGGGAACACAACTCACTCTAAAATAAGGGGGATTTCCTAGTAGACGCACGTTGTAATAAAGAGGGCCGAATCGGGCACACAACAAAGGGGTATTACCATGGTATCGTGGGTGGAGGCGCACGCAGCCAAGGGATATTACCGTGGTATCATGGGTGGAGGCGGCCGTAGGTTTCGAGAGCAGCCAACGCTATATAAAGAAGATAGTTTCCTCATTCTGACATCATGGAGAGTTTATGCATTTTGAATCTGGTCATTGCGACTATTGAGCACGCTGGTTGTTTAGCCTGTCTGCAGCGCTGTTTAGCGCATTGAGTGTCTCCGTTCGGAGATCTCGCCCTCAGCCCCAGGGGACTTCGAGTGCCTGCTCAGGTGAGGTAGTCCCGTCAATGTCTTTGTAGGAAGATTGATCCGTTGTATTTGCGGAGGAGCTGCACGTTTATTAACTGCGCAGCACTTGTGGAGGATCAGCGCGTTTATTGACTGTGCAGAAGGACGCAGTCCGTATTTGGGAAGCTCCGGTTGTATTCTCGGAGGATCGTGGACAGGAGATTGAGCGCAGGAATAGCAGCGCTTCTATTGGGGGATTTCTGGATTAGCGGGTAATCATATTACTGCAGATCCTAGAAAGTAGCAGCGTGATCATTTGGAGGAAAGCACAGATCCACAAGAAAGAATTTCGGGACAGTCGTTTCAACAGCTAGAACACAGATCTGTTACGCAGCCATTCCATGCAGCGTTCTGAGAGTAGATTTTAACTTGCCTTGTGCAAGTTTAGGTGCTATCGATTTGATCACCTATTATACTCCTCTATGTTTATCAGATTAATAAAATGGCTCACGCTCCCTTGGTATTTCTTGAGTATCTGTTCATGCTTTAGATACACATTATTGTATGTCTGCATTTCTGTTATTCCTTCCCTTTGCATTTCGATTTCTGTACCACTTGTTGTGTTTTCTCCCACACTCTTAGACAGAGTCTGGAAAGGGGAAAGGGCCAGATAGCCTCTAGATCTCATCCTCTTTTCAAAGGTGAAATATCTGGTAAATGCCCTCCCAATCCATCTCTGGTTAGAGTTTGTTGTGTTTTAAAGATATCCCTGAAAAAGGAATATTACATATTTGGTGTTATTTTGAGTGGATATTGCTAATATATATCATTGGTCGGTGGATGCAGATTCCAAGTTCTTGCACACTATCACTTCATATCTAGCATGCATCCCCATATGGAGCCAAATGTTGACCACTAGAGTGGCACCTGATGATTATGTGAAGACTCCATGCTCAAGGATGAACCAGAGGACACTTGTGCCATAAGAAATCATCAGTTCAACAGAGTTTTTAAACTCTACTTCTTCTTCATATCATTTTCTTCTTCAGTCCTTAGATTCCACAGCCCTATGAAAATATTGTATAAATGTCACTAGCATGATGAATAAAGCCATGTAACAGGCCTAGGATGTTGGGACTCGATCAGCAACTGAGTACACCTTGGAGTGTTTTTTTTACTTGGTTAATTATTCCTTCTTTTTAGCGGCGAATAATTTTCTAGGTTTTTTCACTCATTGCATTGCCCCAAAGCCAGGGTGACGGCTTGAAGATTAAGCCCCTAACACATCTTAGTGTCTAGATTCAATGTATATTACCATGCTAGGTCATCACTGAAATTTCGCGGAATTTGACTAGGTCTAAGTAAGATTTTTTAATAATTAAAAAAATCCTGCAAAACGGGAATTTTCAATTTATTTCTATGTAATGATGTAAATAAGTGGGCTTCAGAAATGTCTAGGGCATGTGACTACTCGAAAATCATCCTCAGAGGCCCAACATTATCTTAGGACCCACTTTGAGGGTCAAAAACCGACTTATAGTCCCTCAAAAATCAATTTTCCTAATGTCAGTGTCAAAAATGAGAAAAAAGTCAAAAAATTTCAATAATTCGAAAAATTCATAAATTTTTCCAAAGTCAAACTAAGTCAACCAAGTGACAAGGCGTATTGAGATAAAGTCAAAGGTGATGTAGCAGCAATATGGGGCCTGCCAAACAAAGCAAAAGTCGAAGTCAAAGTTCCAAGTGGCAAGTCAAATGGTCCAACGATGAGTTCATGAGGCCACAAATTGGTTGAAAAGTTCAAACTTTGGTTTAATTTAAATCAAATATATTAAGTATAAATTTCAAAATAAATGAGTGGGAGTAGACCCCACCTCAAATATCCATGGTCTACGCTTCATAAAGGAAAAGTGCACATGCCAAAAAAGAACTCCACGTACACCCAAGTAAAGGAAGCTCCATGCTGGCATTTTTGTTGATACGCTGGCCCATAGTCATCACTAAAATAAGAAAATACGCTGCCAGCATCCACTTGTATGCAGCAGACCACTATATTCCAGCTCCACACAGCACAGGAAAACAGCCCATATGCATAAGGTTAGGAATATGATACAAAAAGATGCCCTATGGCATCAGATGTCTTCAGTGAAATCCATCTTGAGAACCTGCCTACTCATAGGCAAATCCATAGGCTCCTTCTCTAATGTGCCTTGTCCAATTCTGACTGTCTTAGGACTATGACTTGCCCCACTGTTTACCTGTTTGTGGCCATCAGATACACCAAACCTCTTCCTTTTCCTTTTTCGACTTTTGATGCGTTGAGGTTTAATCCTGCTCAAAACTGGAGGCTCATTTTTTATATCCTTTTTATTTTTTCGTTTTTTTCTTTTCTTCTTGGTTAGTTGCGATGGTGATGATGATGCAAGCACTGTCAATCCTACTGCTCTGTTTTGAAAATGCTTTGATGGAAGATTCGAAGTACCCAAGCCTTTTGAGCTATGCCTAATCTCTTCATTTTGAATCCGTTCTGTTAAGGGGGGAAGAAAATTTGTCAACACAACATCACTTCCTGTCTGGCATGATCTGTAGATATTCTCATTGTTGGGTTTCCTTAGATCCTCAACATGATATCTTTTCTCTAACTCCCGATCAAGTCTAACAAAGGTATCGTTTGGCATGGGGATGGTGGCATATGATAAATCCATTTGAAGGCTACCACCTAAATTCGATGCCCATTTTCTTGATAAGAGCATTCCCCATGAATCAGGAACATCTATCACAACAATATCCATAGTCATTATTCTGTCTGGGTATGCAGCTAGGAAAACCTGTAAATCTTTAATTATCCCACACACTTCAATTCTTTTAGAATCCATTGAACATATGTTGTGATAGGGCCTAGATACCCTTAAATTCAGTGGCTCCATGACTTTCTTGGTCATGACATTTGATGAAGCCCCTGAATCGAGCATGCATTTATGTAAAAGACGATCATTCACTATCAAAGAAACATAAAATGGCAGATGATCTTCGTTCCCCACATAACAATTCATACTTTTCGATACCATTTCTTCATCTTCTGGTTCATTATTAGGCTTTTCTTCCCTTTGAGTAACTTCAATTGCACTTAGTAACTTGGCCCTTTGAGATGGTATCTTTAAAAGCTCTGTTACTGGAATAGAAGCCTTTGCATTATTCACCCAATTGCCCAAGTCGAAATTTAATTCTGAAGTAGGAGGAGAAAAATTTCTGTGATTATTCTGGTCTTGAATATCCCTTCTCTGATAAGTCATCCCTTTGTGTTTTGCCATAGCAAGAATTTGTCCAAATGTAGGCTTTTCTACAAAAATCTTAGTGACTTTGTCAAGATTTGCAATCATATTGTCGACCCCAAGATTATTAGGACTATGGTCAATCTCTTGATTACTTTCAATGGTGTATATTTGATCTTCCATGGAGAACATATTGATTTGACCACTAGTTCCTACATGTTCATCTCCCAACATGCTACCTTCCATAATCCTCTTTACATATGGGCATGTGGCTTCTTCATGGAACTCATTACATGGCCTACAAAAAGGGGGAATTTGATCGACCATATTGGTGGATTCCAATGGATTTGGAGGCCTATAATCTTGTTGAGGGCCTTTATTCTTTTGCCATCCATTATTTGGCCTAGGTTGGAATCTTTGCACTTGCGATCTTTCCATGGCCACCAACCTACTTTGAATGGCTTGTATTTCTTTAGTGTGGTTTGCTTCCATGCTCTTGATGAGTTGAGTTAATTCCTTAATAGAATCA
Source organism: Pinus albicaulis (assembly GCA_034641835.2). Taxonomy (NCBI): domain Eukaryota; kingdom Viridiplantae; phylum Streptophyta; class Pinopsida; order Pinales; family Pinaceae; genus Pinus; species Pinus albicaulis. Next base: position 1,447,910,417 of record CM076575.1, read on the forward strand.
TGTGTAGTGTCTTCCTTGGCCTTGCCTTTGGAATCATTCGATTTTGATGGCCCTCTAGTGAAACCAGGAATCTCAGATTTGCCTAATCACTTTCTGGCCCTCTCCATTTTGAAGGCTTCAGTTTGAGCTACACCCAAAGTTGCAAGCTCCTTTCTTCTCAACTCATAAGCAGTGTCCACATCAAAAGCATCTAAATATGAGCATAAGAGAAATTCATCTAGAGGTTTAACAGCTGCAGGCATGTTTTTAACCAATTCATTGAATCTTTGTTAAACTCCTCCATGGTTTCATTCTCATTCTTCTTTATGGTGCTAATGGCACTGATCAAATGACTATTCTCTCTTCTCTCTCCATACTTTCCCATGAAAGCATTAATAATTGTTTGCAAAGAATCATACAAGTTCGCAGGTTGCTCAGTGAACCCATCAAGAGCATCCTCTTCTAAAGAGAGAACAAGAAGTCTCATCTTTACATCCTCATAGTTAGCAACATTACACCACTTAAAGATGCAAACATTAAAGTTCTTCACATGTGATGCAGCGCTAATGGCATTGTTACCCTGAAAAGAAGGCAATCTTTCAATAGCCTTGTCAGGGATATTGTGAGGATAGCCATTAATGTTAGTAAAGTTACAAGGAGCAAAAAGATCATTCACGATGTTAGGCTCAACTTGTTCTTGAAACAACAAATGAATGTCTAAAATAGCCTCTTACCTAAGACTAGCAAGATCTCTACTATGAAAAAGTCTATTTAACCTCTCTCTGAAAACCCTTTCAGGAACAAGAGAGGGGCTAACTAGACCACTTCAATTTCTCCTAATAGAGACTCTTGCAAAATTAGGATTGAGTGGAGTCGCCACTTGAGCAAGAATCTAAATCTAAAATTCAATATGTCAAAAATTAAAGTTAGTCGTTATCCCAGGCACAAGAAGACTTGTCCCCGGCAACAGCACCAAAAATGTTATCGCTTGCTACCTACACCTACCTACAAGTTAGTGGGAAAAGCCTTCAACCCCACTAGGTGTGGTTGGTGGCAAGGAACTCAGAGAAGGGGTTGTCACCTATTCCCGACTCTCTCCGTTTAAGCTATCTCCTAGGTTAGCTATGGGGGGTGGTCCCTAAAGAAAAACTAAGTTAAAGATGTGAGTTTTCTAAGAGAGTTGTTAGAGTTAAATAGATTACTTCTTCAGATTTATAAGCAAAAAACATGATATGAGCAATAACCATCAATACATAAGATATACATGAAACCTGTGAAAAACTAGTGCCTCCAGAGTATTGCTCTTTGAAATGAAAATGTATTTGCTTAAATGAAGTAAAATTCTTTCAAGATAAATAGATTTCTGAATGAAAGCATGTGATGCAATTAAACTAGATTTGGATGCAATTAATCTTGGTTATTTTTAATCTAAAATGCCCAATCTAGGTGAGAAGTCCTCCTCTTCTATTCTTACCAAGGGGTAAAAATTGGGGTGACTATAAGAAAGAGGGGGCGAGGGCACGAGGGTGTCATTAACGATACCCTTCCCCTGAGTCTTACGAGCCAGTGTGTGCCTTCGTTCCTACAAGGGGACAAGCTACCTTCATAACTGCAGGGTCACACAACTTTACCTTACTTCGTACCAAATGGAAGAATTTTCCATGAAAACTTTTTTCCTAGGATTTCTATCAACCAAGCTTATGCTTGGAGGTAAATTTTAAATATGCAACTAAGTTAGAATGCCTACTATGATATGCAAGTAAGTTTGCAAGTGCTATGTAAAAAATGGAAATGCTCCTAGTAAGATTGTTCCACAAGATCACTTTACATATTTGCTCAAGTAAACATAAGATGCATAAGCGTCAAGAACATTTAAAATTGTGATGAATCAATTAAAAACTTGATGCTTATGAGCAATTAATTTGCATGTAAAGTAAATTGCAATGCTTTAAAAATGAAATTGAGATTTATGCTCACAATAGCTTTGCAAAAGGAACTTTAAACTTGAGGAAATTAGCTTGACATGAAAATAAATGACTTCTTTGAAAGACAAACTTTGTCAAATACACAATGCTTCAATGTTTTTAAAATGGAAATGTGGCTTGAGATTTTTGAAACAAACTTTAGGGAAAAGAAATGCGATTTGTTTTACTTCCCAATTAGAGCATGCATATGTCATGTGAAAGAAAATGGAAATGTCAAAACCACTAAGTCAATCCATCTACAAATTCTCTCTTTTGAAATGGACAGATAGGGATGCCAATGGGTAAAACCCACGCTCCCACAACAAAAACATAATTTTTTATTAATTTTACAAGAAGGAAATGACCATGATGCCTTTTCTAAACCAAGGAAAGTATTTACAAATAAAAATTGAGACCATAGACTTTTCCTCGATGAGAATTTCTAAAATAAAACTCAAAAGGATTCAGACTTTACAATAGGAGAAGAGAAGCTAAGCCTCTTCTATGCCCACAACCAAAGAAGAGAGAGAGTTATCTTCCTCATTTGAAATTCAGAGCCCAAAGGTCCTGCAACAACTTGTTAGTAATTTCTTGTAGTTGTCCACTCAAGCTGTCACAAAAAAATGTTCGGAAAGAGGGCTACAAAACCAATCAAATATTAGACAAATAAAATTACAAAATATTGCACAACAATTTACAAAGGACTAAGCCAAAGAGTTCGAGTAAATTCTCCCCTTTGCTTAGTCATCTTCAAACTCTTAGATAGAAAATGAAAGCGATGAAGTATAATGTTTTAAAAAATAATCAAATTTAGAAGTATTCGGGTTGTATACAAGCTATGTCCCAAAACCCCTGCAAAACCACTCTGTAAGATAAGACTATGAAGGTTCAAAGAACAAATGAGAGCTCCTTTGAGAATGTATCAGGAGTGGGTTGGTCTCTCCAAAGACTTCCCCCAACACTTGATTCTTTGATCCCCGCAAGATGTTCTCTCTACAAAACTTCAATCAAGAATTAGTTCCATATAGATCTAACAATAAACAATGATAAGAAACTCTAGAGATTTATTTGAAACCAACTAGAGCATTCTATGCCTAGAGCATACTCCTAAATCAAATGTCAATGTAAGATAGCTCTAGATTAACAAATCTACAAGAGCAGATGGAAAAAAATTAGATCAAAGCATGAGTTAAAAGAATTATACCAATGATCAACAATTCATCACACTCCAAAAGGAGGAACACCTCATGAATGAAACCCCAAAGTTTTTATTGATATGTCTAAAAGTGTACAAGGCAGCAGCGCTTCGCAAGCACAATAGCTAGTAAAATCATGATTACAATGAAAGTCCAAAGCTCAATTTATACAAAAAACTGGAGAAGATCTCAATGAGAAACCTCATGACAAGTGGAGAAGTGAAGATAATCCCAATGCAAAAACGAATTTGTACAAGTAGCAAAATCACTGTCCAAGTGGAACCAACTGTTGTAGGTGACTGTTGTAGAATGTTGTGTGTTACTTGTTTCACTGGCAACGTATTACCTTCTAGCAGACCAGCGTATAGGATATGGCAGCCAAGTGTGAAATGTGAGTGGGTAAGACGTAGCACATCCCTCAATCATCTCCAACGAAAAAAACAAGGCAATGACACCTCTCAAACCCATGTTGCGTATCGCTGCCCAACAAACCTGTGTATTAATGAACTGGTAATGCGTAGAGCTGAATTGGATTTGTTGTTGAACCATGCGTATCTTCTTAGTAGCGGATGTAGGAGAACGTGGGGAAAAATCCTCCATTAACTAATGTGAATCATCATGCAAATCTGCCAACCAAAGATCAACCATAAATAACTATGCATATGGCTGAAATGAACTGTTGTGTTGCCTGCGTGGAACTTGAGTATTTGGGCAGCGTATAATTATTTCCTGAGTGGATGTGTATGTCTTTGGTGTGCATGGAATGGAGGGGGACAAGATCTGCCCCATGTGGCAGTTTTGTCCCCCATTATCTCCCTCTACTTGGACTATGAAACTTAACCATATCTCTAATCGAATCGAAAACTGATTTTGACTGCAGAGTGTGCCATACGTGAGCTTCTTTTGTTGACTGCTGACTTGGAAATAGTTTGACCTCCAAAATGGTTGCCATGTCATTCCTTTTGTCCCCCATTAACTTTTAATGTGTACCACATATTTTCAACATGTCAAACTATTGAACTTTAGGCATTACATGATTCTTTTTTCTTATGAGCTCAATGTGGGACCAATTTGATTTGGTCATTTGGCACTTGACTTTGATTTCAGTTGTACCTTATGTGGTGGGCCCCACATAGTTTCCACATCATCCCTTGACCTACCCTCAATCTGCCAAGTCAAGATTTGACTTATTTTGACTTTGAAAAAAATTATAATTTTTTCTAACTATTCAATTTTTTTGAATTTTTTCCTCATTTTTGCCACTGACATTAGAAAAATCAGTTTTTGAGGGACCATAAGTCGTTTTTTGTCCCCCAAAGTGGGGCTTGGGATAATAATGGGTCTCTGAAGATGAATTTCGAGTAGTTACACGCCCCAGACTTTTCCTAAGACCACTTATTTACATCATTACATTAAAATTAATTAAAAATTCCCGTTTTGTGAGAATTTTTTAATTATTAAAAAATCCTACTTAGACCTAGTCAAATTCCGCGAAATTTCATAGATGACCTAGCATGGTAATATACATTGACTCTAGACACTACGATGCATTAGGGGCTCAACCTTCAAGTTGTCACGCTGGTTTTGGGGTAATGCAATGAGTGAAAAAACCTAAAAAATTATTCACCGCTAAAAAGAAGGAATAATTAACCAAGTTAAAAAAACACTCCAAGGTGTACTCGTTTGTTGATCGAGTCCTAACATCCCAGGCCTGTTACATGGATTTATTCATCATGCTAGTGACATTTATACAATATCCCCGTACGGCTGCGAAATCTGAGGACTAAAGAAGAAAATGATAAGAAGAAGAGTAGAGTTTAAGAACTTTGTTGAACTAATGATATCTAATGATATATGATGGTACAAATGTCTTCTGCTTCATCCTTGGGCATGGAGTCTTCTCATTATCATCAGGTGCCACTCCAGTGGTCAACAGGAGGCCTTGGCTCTATTGTAAGAAGGAACTTCCAAACAGCGGAAGATGTACTTGGAGCAGAAGCTCTCGATGATCCAGATGCACAAGGGGGATCGCATTTTTCCATTCCTTATGAGACATCAGGAGATTCGAGACTAGTTGGAAGTCGTGGGATTCACCCCAACTGCGACAACTATGGTGAGGCTAGCCCTTAACGCAATCACAAAGGAGTGGCAAGTTTTTTTCCAAAGTATTTTGGGCAGGGCTACGCTTCCTAGTTGGGAGAAGATGTGGGCAGCACTTCAGGAGGAAGAGCTAAGGAGAGATCTAGTCAAGTGCAAGACTTGACGAAAACATCGGAAGCAGATCTAAGAATCCAAAGGAGGAGGAGAATGCAACCCTCACATCGAAGGGACAACAAGGGAAACAGATATAGAAGAGAGATGTCTCGAAGGTGAAGTGTTTCATATGTGGCGAGATGGGCCACTTTGCATCCCACAGTTCTTTGAAGAAAAAGGATAAGGATGAAAAACACGATCCTAAAGTTGCAGCTCCAAAGATTGAGCAGGATGAGTTTGCCATGAGTGCCCACGCATCTCCAGGAGGGAGATGGGGCAACATAGAACTATAGTTCATCTTGAACTTCAATTGGGCAGGATCCTTCAAGAGCCCACCTCTTGGATCACAACCTTGCTACGGGTGCCCATAATCAGCAGCAGCAGGATGAAGGAGTTTTCAATGAGAGCTGAGTGATGGAGACGGCAGTGTAGTAGATAGCAGCGCAGAGCAGAGCAGCAGCAACGTAGTAGTAGCAGCGCAGTGCACAGCAGTAGCGCAGTGCATCAGAGGGACAGCGCAGAAGTTATCAGTAGTCAGAGTCTTCAGCACCGAGGTGCACCCACTGAACACTTGTTCAGTTTTTGGGTGATTTCAGTTGCTTCTCTCAGCAACTGAGTTGTAGTGCCGATGCAATGTTAGCAGTGGCACTGCTAGCAGCATAGCAAATGCAGCACTTGAGAGGGAGTTGTAGTACAGATGCAACAGTGGCAATGGCAGTGTCATGGGCAACAATATAGTTGCAGCAACAGTGCAGTGGTTGATGGACAACTTGTTAGACTTCAGCAGCGCAAAGGATGCTTCAAGGTCAGAGCAGTATGCAGTAGGCATGTTGTTAGAGCACTTTCCTTGCTAAGAGGGACTGTTGATTTTTGGTAGCATCGGAACAGCTCTAAGTTTCAAATTTTGTGGAGAGGCTTAGGCAGTAGTATTCCAAAGAACCCAGAAACCGTTTGTGAAAATTCCACTCGGATTATGTTTTATTGTAAAAATTAATTATTTTAATAGGGACCCTAAGTCTAAACTTAGGGAAATTAAATAATTAAAGGGTATTAATAAAACAGAGTGAGAATGATCTACAAAGCGAAGACCGAGTCATGTTATAATCTTAGCCATTGATTAGAGATCTAATCTCGGTCATTGATTTCTCAACAAGAAGACTATAAAGGAAGGCTTGAAGGACATTTGGAAAGACACACCGAGTGAATCAAGTGATCGAATTCTTCTGACGAAGCAAGTGCTCGGAAGAAGATCAAATCTAAGTGATTCTAGCGCAGAGAGGGGCAGAGTAGCTTCCAGAGAGAGATTTTCTCAGTCAGAGAATCATCAGTAGAGACACGCAGAGAGACGTCCAGCATAGCCAGCATAGAACCAAACAGGCTGACGCAGAGCCCACGCAGAGCCAGACAGAGGCTGCACAGTGGCTGAGAGGGTTTTCGAGATTTTACTATCGGATCAGCTCCAGAAGCCGAAAGTCGGGATGTGAAATAGGGAGTTTGAGATCTGAGATTCCGGGGGTCAAATTGATCCATAGCAAGGGTGACACAGTGCCCAAAGAGGGTGACGCAGGGACTATGTAGGGACTGCGCAGTGGCAGCGTAGAGCCTGCTAGAGGCACCTCATCTAGTGACCGCATCAGCCGGATTTTCTAGTGATTGAGTGAGGTAAAACTACATTCTTTCTGCCAGTATTTCTCTCTCTGTAACTGAATAAGCCTTGAGGTATTCATCGATGTATTCAGAAATTGCTACTGCTTAATAACACAAACCCTTAGATCTACTGCACTGGTTTTCCCGCATTGGGTTTTTCCGGGGACTTTCGTCCAAAATAAAGGTGTCCTATGTGTGTATTCTTTCTTTGATCAGTTTCCTTGTTTCAGAATCATAATTAAGTCAATGTAGGTTTCTTCAGTAATTTATTTCAATATTTCTAGAAGTAATCTGAAAATAATTGTGTAATGTAATTACAAGTAGATGAAGTAGATTCAGCTGGTTGCAGTAGGATTCCCGAGATTGTTAGATCTAGGAATTTTCACAAGATGTACCCATATGCAGAAAGGGGAGCACATAGATCCCTTCCTCACCAGGATTCAGGAGATCCGAGATGAGCTGGCAATTGTAAGGTCAGAGCCTCAGGCTTCAGAGATGGTGCGTATAGCTCTAAATTTTGTTTCCAAGGAGTGGCAGGTGTTTGTCCAAAAGCATTTTGGACAGAGAAACCTTGCCAAGATGGGACATAATGTGGGCAGATTTGCAGCAAGAGGAGTTGAGGCAAGATCTAATGAAGAGCACCATTAGTGGCAGCAGCAGCAATAGTGGTTTGAAGACGATGAAGGAGGAGGAGAATGTGGCCCCCGCATCAAATGGGCAGTGGGAGCAACGTAGGAAGAAGAAGGACATGTCTAAGGTCAAGTGCTTCATGTGTGGCGAGCTAGGCCACTAAAACACTCGGTGTCCTCTCAGGCAGAAGTACAAGGAGGAGAAGTAGGACCCGCAGGCATCTTCAGCTGAGATCGATAGGTTGTCCTCCACGCTGGAGGAAGACTTTGCCATGATAGCAGACATCCCTCCAGGAGTGAGGTGGGGTGACTTGGTTCTGTAGCCCCAAAGCGCTGCAGATGGGCAGGGTCCTTGAGGAGTCCACCTCTTGCAACAATACCTGGCTACGGGGGCCCACATTATTCAGTAGCAGGATGGACCAGTGACAGTTGGTGCAGTTAGATGCCAGGGTGACAGATGCAGTGGATAGAAGCAGTCAGATACTGGGCGTGCAGTTGGCATAGTGTAGAGTCAGCAACAGCACAGAGGCTTCAGTGACAGCGCAGAGACTAGTAGCAGCCAAGACTCACGTGAAAGATGCATCATATTGAACACAGATGGTTCAGTATTTTGGATAGTTCTCAACTACAAATGTTGCAGTTGCAGCAATAGCAGATGAGAGGGAGTTGCAGATGTTGCAGTAGCAGCAGCAACAGAGTTGCAGTGCAGATGCACTGTTGGAAGTAGTTCATCAGGATCAGTAGCAGCACAAATGCAACGCATATTAGAGTTGCGCAGTAGTTGGTGGGCAGCAATAGCCAGACATCAACAACGTGACATGAGATGGTGGAGAGGCAGTGTATTATAACAACAATTGCAGTACAATAACACTTTCCTCGCTAAGAGGGAGTGATAGTTTTTGTAGCATCAAATGTGTTCTAGCCACAAGATTTGGTAAAGATGCTAAAATACATGTATTTTGCAATACCCAGAAATCATTTCTGGAAATTCCACCTAGAGACGACTTAATTAAATTAGTTAGTAAGTTTTTTATATTTCCTAAGTCTAAACTTAGGAAATATGATTAATTAAAAGGAATTAATTAAGTCATGGTGAGAACATTCTAGAAAAGTGCATGGATCGATTTCTAGTTAATCCTAGCCATCGACTAAGATTAAATCATGGTCGTTCAAGTCTCAATGGAGGATTATAAGAGGAAGTCGATGTGGCTTGGAGAAAATACACCAAATCAGTTGAGCATTCGATTGTCCTGAGAAATCGATCTCCAAAGGGATTCAGTTGCCGAAGGTGATTCAGTGAGCGCGAAGAAGTGAGAGAGGGGCAGAGTTAGTGAGGTCAGAAGAAGCTATTCCAGATCCGGTGAGTACATTGCAGAGAGGCAGTGCAGAGCGTTCTTGAGGAGATTTTCGTTTTGTTTGGGAGAAGGCGAGATTCTGAGCCAGAAGCTGGGCAGCAGGTCCGGAGGCAAAGAGTATCAGTTTCCCAGACAACAGCTGACGAGACAGTAAGAGGAGATGCAGTTCCGAGCTAGAAGGATACAATAACTGTGTAGGTTAACGTAGTGATTACGCAGCGGTAGCAAGGGGCAGCTCAATCCAAGCTGAGGTGAATGTTGGATCGCCTGTGGAGTGAGATAATTTTCTCACTAGTTATTTTTTCCAGTATTTCTCTGTTTTGGATTGCCAGTTTGGGCATCCATAGTTTGTACTCAGATTTTCACTACTGCATAATATCAAAACCCTCAGCTACTACACCGATTTTCCCAAGTTGGGTTTTTCCGGGGACATAGTCCAAAAATAACAGTGTCGTATTGTGTGTGTGCATCTATTTCTTCCATTGTTTTTATTTCTTCCGCAGTATTTGTTTTGTGAAGGTTGCAATGCATTTAATTCGATATTTGACGTTGGAAACAGCAAGTAAATTGTTTGCTTAATTAAACAATTAGAAGAATTAACATCAGTTGCTGCAATAGGATTGGGGATTCCTGAATTTTCACAATGGACATCCGCTGCTTAGATGATTGACTAACCTATATGATATGCAAGTCCTAGGGTCTATGTGTGATACAATGGTCTTGGTTATTTTTAATTGAATGCCTAGTCTATGTGTGACCTTCCCTTAACTATTTTGAAGCTAGACTCCAAGGTAGGTTGTGGGAAGGAGGCCAACAGGAAGCAGGCTAGGGCCTGATTAGCGATACCTTTTGTTGTGCTCCTATCACCCGGTGCCTCTGGCGCTGCAAAGACTGTGGCTCTAACGACTACAAGGTCACCGTGTTAACCACCAAAGAGTTTCCAAGCCCCTCATTCTAGGTGAAAAGGGTTTCCCTAGATCTCTATCAACCTAGGTTATGCTAGGAGGTAAATTTTAATGCAAGCTAGATCTAGGATGCTTATGCAACGATGTTGAGTGAAATCACTTGAGTTAAGATTGTTTAAGTTATTCAAGTACTTAGTATGAATTATCTTGTTATAAGAGTTCTTAACAATGATTAGATAACAATCTTAAGGCAAGATAGGTGCTTAAAGATACAAATGCCAATATTCAACAATGTTCCACAAGATGTTTAGAACAAATATCTAACTCAACAATGATTACTTGAGATATGCCAATGATCAATTCTTGAAATGCTCACTTAGAATGATAGCTAAAGATGCCAAATGCTTAAGCAACTTAAACCACCAATGAGATGCCAAGTTAACAAACGTCATATTCCAAAATCAACAAGAATACTTCAGCAATTATTAGTTCTTGGACAGCAGTAGGAAAATCACTTTAAACCATGAAATTTTCCCAACAGATGAAGCATAAAATTTCCCAATGACCAGCAGATATAAACTTATGTGTTTCGGCCACTTTATGATGATGTATTCAGTGATATATCAGATCTGAAACAAGTTATTACATCAGCATACAAGTCTTTGGTCATCTGCCAAGTGCATGGTACAACTGTGGGGTCGGTTGGGCATGGTGAACCAAGTGCATCTTCCTCGTACAATAGGTGAATCTCGGGCAACCTATGAACATCTCTGGGGATCCATGGAGTGTCGTCTAGTGCTGTGGAGGCCCATGGCTCTCTATACACACCCTACATGTTTCAATGTAACCCTCTGGAGAGTTAGCACCCCGTATAGGGAGACCAAACTCAAAATGGAAACCATCTGCAATCCTGCATAAGATTCAATGCGTCCCCTAGCTGTAATATCCCAAATGGGGATTAACAGTAATAAAAGTGCAAACAGACAAGTAACTACGGAAAAAATGCAAACACCATTAAAACACAGAATTTGGAGCCAAAATCATTATTGAGCCCTTTTATTAATATGCTGGGAAAGAGTACAAATGAGGTGCTGAAAAGATTGCACCTGGGCCTGCTCAAGGGAGGCTGAAGGACAGCTCAAACCCAAGCAAAAAATCTAGCTGAAAGTGCCTCTGCGTGGCTCAGTCTCTACGCTGCCTAGCCCAGAAATGTTGTTGTTAGCTGACTTTGGACTGTTGGTTGGGCTGCTTCCTCTGCTCAGAAAATTCCAGACTCTTAGACCCGAACTCTACTCACCAAAACCACAAAAACGCGCGAAGGAATTTGCCAGATGTTGACCCCGGAAATTCGGCCCAACTTCCTCTAGCTCCTCTAGTTGCTGGTTGCATTAGGATCTCTGTTTGAAGATTCAAACGTACCCAAAAAAAAATTGTAGAATTAATCTTGGCTTCTCCTCAATAAACCCAGAAAGGGTTCGCCCAAAGCTTGACTTCAAAATTTGGCCTTCTTGGGCTTGGCTCACTACACTGCTGGGTAAATCAAACCTGTGGATGACTCTGCTAGAAAATGCCTCCGAAGAGCTACCAAAATCCCTGGTAGGAGGTGGCTAACCTCCCCTCCAAATCTCCTGTTGAAACTTTGCTTCTCTCCATGCTCTCGACACCCACACCAAACTGAACTACGCAGCCTACTCTACCTCTGCGTAGTCCTAAAGGGGCTACGCTCTTCTTGTTGCTCCTGCTATATAATTCCCTCGCCAAAATGCATAACTCCTCTCCTGAGCAGGCACTCGAAGTCCCCCGAGGTAGTGGTTGAGATCTCCGCTTGACGATCTCGTGTGCTAAACAGCACTGCAGACTTGGCTCTCCCGCTCAAGCGTGCTTCAATCAAAATGACCAAGAGAAATAAGATGAATGAATGAATAAATCCTGAATGAGACTTCCCTTCTTCCTTTTATCCATTAAGGCCCAACGTATGCCTTGGGTCCCACCTTGACCTGCGCTGCCTCTCCTTGGCCAATCACGTGTTGCCTTCCTCTAGCCAATCTCATGCTGTCCTTTTCATGCCTCTTCTATGCTGCCACCTAAGGCCAACTCGACCCCACCACTAGAGCTTCAATTTTCCCTTAGCGACTTTAGGAAAAGACTTTATTTGGCCTAATTATTAATTGTGGGTCCCCTCCCCACTTTATTTCCACCCAACATTAGGATTTGCCAAAATTAATCAAAATTAATATCCCAATTAGCTGACTGCTAATTTGGGGATATTACAGTCCTCCCCGCCAAAAATTGCTTGTCCTCAAGTAATGGCTGAACAAGCATCCTCTCTAGCTGATGTTCCCCATTATCACTGCGAAGTTGTGCTAGGGTCCCAGATGCGCAACTGAATCATCCTTGACCTCTGCATCCCCCAGATATGAATGGATCCCTCAATACCCGAATCCCAAGCCATCACATCCAACATGAAGCTCCGCCTGCTCCACTCACCATCCTGCTAGGAACAAGTAGAAAAAGCCCTCTGAACATCATCAGTGAGTAGGGAATCATGATAATGTGGCACTATGCCCAACTCCTCATGAAGTTTGCCTACCAAGTAGTCCATCCCATGCACTCCAAGAGTAAACCCTCAAAGATACCGCCTAATCCATGCAAAGATAGTGTCTTGCTCACATGAGCCCCTCTTGCTATCATCCCGCTGACCAACCTGCCATACTAATGAAGTCCCCCACTCCATCAGTCACTCGCTAAAACCCAATGGAAGATCTACATGATCTCCCCATGTAGTATACAGCTCACCCCTAGAGGTCATCGAGCTGTGTAGAGTTTTAATGCTCGAGTCCCCTGCTAATCTTGTAAAGGTGCCACCATGTTATCGTTGCGCCACTCTGACTATGAGATACCCCCCATCGTGCGCAAACTGTATCCCTCTCTCCTGGGGCCTTGTGGCGAAAAATCTATGAAGGCAAATCTCATCCTGCCCGGGCATCTCCATGATGTTGATATCTATCCCTCCACTGTCGATCATGACCTTGAGAAACAATATGATAAGTCTATCTCCCCATGCAATAGACGTCTCAGTGCTCCCCCAAGTGTCAAACCCAAGGTGGACTGGATCACCGTCTGCTCTATCCCTGCTCATCACAAAGTGGAGTGATCCACCTGCCCAACAGACCCCCGGATCCCCCAACCACACTAGTAGCTCACAACTCCCACTCCCCGTGCGATGCCACTGCGTAGCGTTGCTACATGCTAGAACCCATCTGGCCCTCCTCTCCAACCCTTGTATGTATCCCCTGGGTGGACCCCAAGTATCAGGAGTCTGTCCCACGCCTACGTACCTGCCCTGCTCCTACTAGACCACGTCGTGATATCCGCTATCCCAACTCCTGCTGATACACTTGGATACTGCTCAGAGTCTGGGTATCCTCCTGTAGACGAAGTCTACCATCCACCATCCCTCAAATGTGAGCCCAGGGTGGAACATATGCTACCTTGGCAATCAACCATGCCATCCCTAAGCCTGGACCCATCAACTCGTGCACCTACCAAGTGTCTCAATTGAAGTCTCCTCCCGGCTCATGACACGCAGTATCTCATCCAACTGTCTAGGGTTAGCCTCCCCTGCCCTGCTACCTGAATGAAGAGTGTCAAGGGGCACCAACCAAACACTTCACGACCATAAGCAACACTACAGGATGATGGGTAGGTATGTCCCAAAGAGTGTGACCAAGAGTCTAACTGAATGCTCAAGAGTAATCCTCCAAATGACACTCTCTCTGCCTCGGACCTGTTGATAACACCCTCGTAGCCCTCTCTCCGCTAAACATGGCGTCTCCAGATGCTCATCAAGATCCTCATTGATCCTAGGTGAGATGCATCCCATGGTACACCTACTGCCCCTGTCCATATGTCTCTTTGGAGGCGACACTCCAAGAGCCCACTGCTCTGTATCATGTGTCACTACATACCACCAAGTATCACCGCACTCCTCGACCTGCCACTATATGCGCAACCTACCCCTGTACACCAATGGATACCCCCAAAACCAGCTATATCGTCATATACCGTCATGTCTCCATCCTACGTCGTCGCACCTGTCACTCCCCGTATGTACTCAAAGCGATGGGAAGCACTCCTACTCCACAACGTAGTCTAGCATACTACAACAAACCCCCATGCATCTCCATGCCCATCTACAGATCAATGCCCAATGATGGATGTGTTGAGATTTTGTGTAGTTGGAGTAGCATCGGGTGTGCTCTAGCCCTGAAATTTTGTGGAGGGGCTAAGACACACTTAAACTCCAAAACCCAGAAAGTGTTTGGAGAAATTTTAGCTGGTGTTCAAGTTATTCAAATAATTAATTATTTTAATGTATTTCCTAAGTCTAAACTTAGGAAAATTAAATAATTAAAGTGAACTAATTAACACCTGTGCTGAAATGTTCTAAATGACGCGGATCAAGCAGTCTTTTAATCTCAGCCGTTGATGAGTGTCTTAATCTCGGTCGTTGATGAGATTAATGAAAAAGTATAAGAGAAAGGCTTGAGGGTCAGTTGGAGACAGACACACAGATGCAGAGCTGAGAGATTGATATGGAATTCTAGGGCAGGGTTTGCTAAGAATTTCCGAAGGAGTTTTTTGCAGCAAGGGGTAGTATTGGTTGAGGGGATAATCTGATCCTGGAGCCAAGAGACAGCAAGAGGCAGAGGAGCAGCTTTCAAGGACAGTGTAGAGGAGAAAAGGCAGCAGTTGCACAGCGCAGAGGTTTCATTCGCTACGCAGGCCCAAGAAGAGGCAGCGCTGCAACTTCAAAGGGCTTCAGAGTTACGCAGAGGCCTCCAGAGGCAGCGTAAGGACTGCGTCACCCACTCTAGGGTTACGCAGTCTCTCTCTGAGCAGCACAGTGGCATGCAGAGTCTAGCAGGGCTGACGTTGGGGCTTCAGGGGCAGCGCTGGGGTTTCTAGGGCCGGATCCGCGCTGAGCCTTGTACATCCCGTTTGAGGGTGTGGATCAATCAGAATTTTCGTCTCAGAACAGCAGGTTAGCTGCAGATCCCTTTTATTCTCTATCAGGCTTTCCAGATCTCTAACCCAGGTTTGTTGTACTCAGATTCTACTTAATAAAATAAACCCTCATATTTGTTGCACCAATTTTCTCGCTTTGGGTTTTTCCGGGGACGTGTTGAAATTTTGTATAGTTGGTGTAGCATCGGCTGTGCTCTAGCCCTGAATTTTTGTGGAGGGGCTAGGACACACTTGATCTCCAAAACCCAAAAAGGGATTTGAGAAATTTCAGTTGGTGTTCAAGTTACTCAAATAATTATTTATTTTAATGGATTTCCTAAGTCTAAACTTAGAAAAATAAAATAATTAAAGTGAATTAATTAACACGTGTTGAAATTGTCTTAAGTCACATGCATCAAGCAGTCTTTTAATCTCATCCGCTGATGAATGATTTAATCTCGGTCGTTGAAGGGTTCAACGAAAAGTATAAGAGAAAGGCTTGAGGATCAGTTGGAGGAGACACACAGTTGCAGAACTGAGGAATAAATCTGGAATTCTAGGGCGGGTTTGCTAAGAATTTTCAGAGGAATTTCCTGCAGTGAGGGGTAGTATTGGCCAAGGGAATGATCTGATTCGGGGGCCAAGAGTTAGTAAGAGGTAGAGGAGCAGCAACTAGGACAGCGCAGAGAAGCAGAGCAGTGACTACGCAAGTGATGCGCAGCCGCTACGTAGGTGTTGTGCAGCCGCTACGCAGGTGCTACGCAGGACAACGCAGAGGCTCACGAGGGTTTCAAATTTACGCAGGAGGGCTTCCAAGACAGCGTAAGGCCTGCGTCAACCTTCCAAGGATTACGTATTCCCTCTCTAGGCAGCACAAAGGCATTCTGAGGCTAGCAGGGTTGATGTTGGGGCTTCAAGGGCAGCGCTGAGGGTTTCTAGGGCCAGATCCGAGCTGAGTTTTGTAAATCCCGTTTTTAAGGGTGTGGATCAATCAGATATTTGGTACTAGAACTTCAAGTTAGCTGCAGATTTGATTTCTTTTATTCTCTGTCGGGTTTTCCAGATCTGGAACCTAGATTTACTGTACTTAGAACTACTTAATAATAAACCCTCATATCTATTGCACCGGTTTTCCCGCTTTGGGTTTTCCGAGGACTTATGTCCAAAAAATCCATGTGTCACTTTGTTGCATGAGCGTATTGTTCAGTAAATGATCTGCATGTGTAGGTTGTAGTTGTGTTTATTTCGATATTTTCTGAATCTAATTTCTAAAAGTAACTTGTATTAATTAAATCAAGTAGGATAAATAAACCAATACACTGCAGTAGAATTTTCACATGGTACCAGAGCAATAGCAGATCAAGCTGAATCTCCAATAATCAGCTGAAGAAATAATTTTCTGCAGGGTGGCAGAAGAAGCAACAGATCTGGAAAGGGCATCTTGACAGCAGGAGAACGAAGATCCAGAAGAGGACAGCACTGAAGTTGCAGAGGCCTTCAGGCTTACGCAGACCCTTCCCAGGGCAGCGTAAGGACTGCGTCACCTAGTCTAGGGTTATGCAGTCCACTTCTGAGCAGTGTTCGGACTGCGCTGGGCCAGCCAATGAGATGCAGTCCAGTCATTTCTCCAGTTGCAGAAGAATTTCGCCAAGATCCGGAAGCAGTGCTTCAGATCTTCAGCAGTGCTGGTGGGGTAGAGATTCTGCAGGTGCAGAATTGTGCCTAGCTAATGCAACAAAGGCGGGAGGAAGACAGTTACTCAGCAGTCTTAGCCAAACAAATCTAAGATTCGATCAGGAGGATCAGAGAGTATTGTCCGTTTGTGTTTTGGTGGAAGATTTCTAGGAGGGAAATCAATCTTCAGCGGAAGCAGCTACTAGAGGGTTTCTAGTCACCAAGAAACCCAGATTCAGAGGGAGAAGTATTGTTTCTATCAGATATGAACAAAGATGGCTCGATATGGACTGAGGGATCAAGATAGATTGAACGACATGTCCAACTATGTTATCTGGAGGGCTAGAATCCTCTCAGTTCTAGATGAGTATGGTCTCAAAGAGCATGCAGAGAAGGTTCTTACTGTACCAACTAATGCAGATCCTCTCAAGAAGTATGAACAAAATCAAGCGCGGACGAAGAGTTTGATTATAGACAGAGTCAAGGACCACGTTATACCTCATATTGCTAGGAAGACTACAGCAAATGACATGTGGGTAACCTTGGACACAATGTACCAAGGAGGCTCCATACAAAGAAGAATGATTTTGGAGAACCAGATGTGGTTGTTCCAAATGATGAAGGGTGAAGAGATAGATCCATTCCTCTTCAAGCTTCAAGCCATCCGAGATCAGCTGGTTGGCATTGGTGCTACTCCCAATGAGGGGCTCTTAGTGAGGACTGCTCTGAATGCAGTCTCGGAAGATTGGAAAATGTTTGTCCAAAGCATTCTGGGAAGGGCAGCGTTACTATCTTGGGCTAACATGTGGGCTATCCTCCGTCAAGAGGAGATCAGGAGGGTCATCAAGCAACAGAGTATCAGTGGAGGAAGCGGAAAGGCCAAAGTCAAGGAAGAGGAGGAGGATGCAACCCTTGCATCAAGGGAAAAGAAACAGCAAGGTTAGAAGAAGAAGGACCTTTCCAAGGTCAGATACTTTAACTGTGGTGATCTTGGACATTTCGCCAGCAGTTATCCTAAGAAGAAGGACAAAGGATCTTCTGATTCCAAGGCTGCGGCAGCAAAGGATGATGGCTCTGATGATGATGCAGCCATGAGTGCTCATGTGCCTCGAGAGAAGAGGTGGGGTGACATGGATCTATAGAGTATCTACAGACGGTGGCAGGATCCTTGAGTCAGCCCTACTCTTGGTTCACATACGAGCTACGGGAGCCTTAAGACGGTAGCAAGATGAGTTGGGAGATGGTTGTAGAAGGCCACACTAAAGCGGAAGAGGGAGCTAAAGAGCTGAAGAGGGAGCAGCATAATGCAGAGGCAGCAGCAGTGTGGAGGCAGCAGTGCAGAGGGGTTGATGGGACTTCAGCAACGCAGAGAAGTTGGGCTCACGCAGTGGAGTGTTGCAACATGACAGTGTCTCCAGGAGGACAACGTAAATCAGCATCCAAGGAGCTCCAGTGATGGAAGGCAACCTGACTTATCTGTCAAACAGTTGGGTAGAAGTCTTTCAGTTGATTACCTCTCGGAAACTGAGTTGCAGTGCAGTAATTAGTAGTGGCAGTGCTATGGGCAGTATGATGCAGCTATTTGAGAGGGAGTTGCAGTACAAATGCGGCAGTGTCAGAGGCAGTGGCATGGACAGCAGTATAGAGAGC
Organism: Pinus albicaulis; assembly: GCA_034641835.2. NCBI lineage: Eukaryota > Viridiplantae > Streptophyta > Pinopsida > Pinales > Pinaceae > Pinus > Pinus albicaulis. The sequence continues at coordinate 1,447,928,676 of CM076575.1, forward strand.
AGCAGTGCAGTGGATGGAGGGCAGCAAGCCAAGCATCAGCAGCACAGAATCCAACTTCAAGATGTTGTAGTGCATGGTGTGGATGCATTGCTAGAGTCCTAGAGCACACTTCGTGCTAAGAGGGAGTGTTGAAATTTTGTATAGTTGGTGTAGCATCGGGTGTGCTCTAGCCCTGAATTTTTGTGGAGGGGCTAGGACACACTTGATCTCCAAAACACAGAAAGGGATTTAAGAAATTTCAGTTGGTGTTCAAGTTATTCAAATAATTAATTATTTTAATGGATTTCCTAAGTCTAAACTTAGGAAAATAAAATAATTAAAGTGAATTAATTAACATACGTGCTGAAATTGTCTTAAGTCGCATGGATCAAGCAGTCTTTTAATCTCAACCGTTGATGATTGATTTAATCTCGGTCGTTGAAGGGTTCAACGAAATGTATAAGAGAAAGGCTTGAGGGTCAGTTGGAGGAGACACACAGTTGCAGAACTGAGGAATAGATCTGGAATTCTAGGGCAGGTTTGCTAAGAATTTCCGGAGGAATTTCCTGCAATGAGGGGTAGTATTGGCCAAGGGAATGATCTGATTCTGGGGCCAAGAGTCAGTAAGAGGCAGAGGAGAAGCAACTAGGACAACGCAAAGAAGCAGAGCAGCAACTACCCAAGACAGCGCAGAGGCTCCAGAGGGTTTTAGATTTACGCAGGAGGGCTTCCAGGCCAACGTAAGGCTTGCGTCACCCTTTCAGGGGTTACGCAGTCCCTCTCTAGGCAGCGCAGAGGCATTATGAGGCTAGCAAGGCTGATGTTGGGGCTTCAGGGGCAGCGTTGAGGGTTTCTAGGGCCAGATACGGGTTGAGTTCTGTAAATCCCATTTGAGGGGTGGATCAGTCAGATATTTGGTACTAGAACTTCAAGTTAGCTGCAAATTTGATTTCTTTTATTCTCTGTCGGGTTTTCCAGATCTGGAACCCAGATTTACTGTACTCAGAACTACTTAATAATAAACCCTCATATCTGTTGCACCGGTTTTCCCGCTTTGGGTTTTTTCGGGGAATTATGTCCAAAAAATCCATGTGTCACTTTGTTGCATGAGCGTATTGTTCAATAAATGATCTGCATGTGTACGCTGTAGTTGTGTTTATTTCGATATTTTCTGAATCTAATTTCTGAAAGTAACTTGTATTAATTAAATCAAGTAGGAGAAATAAACCAATACACTGCAATAGATTTTTCACATTATGTCCAAAAATCAGTGTGTCACTTTGGTTGAATGAGCGTAATATTCAGTAAATGATCTGCATGTGTAGGGTGTTAGTTGTGTTTACTTCGGTATTTTCCGAATCTAATTTCTGAAGATAACTTGTATAATTTAATCAAGTAGGAGAAGTAAACCATGATACTACAGTAGAATTTTCACTTGGTATCTGAGCGAGAGCAGATCAAGTTGAATCTCCAACAAATCAGCTGAAGCATATTTTTTCTGCAGGACAGCAACATAAGCAACAGATCAGGAAAGGGCATCTTGGCAGCAAGAGGACGCAGACCTAGGAAAGGCAGCGTTGTAGCTACTGAAGGCCATCAGGGTTACGCAGAGCCTTCCCAGGCCAGCGTAAGGACTGCATCAACCAGTTTGGGGTTACGCAGTCCACCTCTGAGCAACATTGAGGCTACACTGGGCCAATTAGTGAGACGCAGCCCAGTCATTCTTCCTGTTGTAGAGAAGCCTTGCCAAGATCTGAAAGCAGTGCTTCAGATCTTCAGCAGTGCTGGTGTGGTAGAGATTCTGCCGGTGCAAAATTGTGCCTAGCTAAGTCAACAAAGAGCAGGAGGAAGACAGTCACTCAGAAGATCTAATCCAAACAGATATGAGATTCGATCAGGAGCGTGATCAGAGAGTATTGTCCGATTGTGTTTGGGTGAAAATTTCCAGGAGGGAAATCAGTGGTTAGAGGGATCAGTTACTATAGAGGGTTTCTAATCACCAAGAAACCCAGATCCAGCATTTTATGTTGAGTGTTGCAACAGAAAGAGGGAGAGGAGTATCTGTTCTGACAAATCTGAGCAGATGGCGCGATATGAACTGAGAGATCAGGATAGGTTGGACAGCATGTTCAACTTTGTTATCTGGAGAGCCAGAATCCTGTCAGTTCTGGATGAGTATGGTCTCAAAGATCATGCAGAGAAAGTTCTAGTTGTACAAATCGATGTAGATCCTCTAAAAAAGTACGAAGAAAATCAAGCACGAACTAAGCATTTGATCACGGACGGAGTCAAAGACCATGTCATACCTCATATTGCCGGAAAGAATACGGCAAATGAGATGTGGGTAGCCTTGGACACGATGTATCAAGGAGGCTGTAACCAACAAAGGATGCTTCTGGTGAACCAGATGCGGTTGTTCCAAATGATGAAGGATGAGGAGCTAGATCCATTCCTCTTCAGACTTTAGAATTTCTGGGATCAGCTAATTGCCATGGGTGAAAATCCGGATGAAGGGCTCCTAGTGAGGACAGCCCTAAATGCAATCTCGAAAGAATGGGAAACGTTTGTCCAGAGCATTCTGGGCAGGGCAGCATTGCAATCATGGGCAGACATGTGGGCAATCCTCCATCAGGAGGAAATCAGGAGAATCACGAAGAGGCAAAGCAGCGGAAGCGGATTAGCCAAAGGGAAGAAAGAAGAGGAGGATGATGCAACTCTTGCATCAAAGCAAAGGAAGCAGCAAGGGAAGAAGAAGAGGGACCTATCCAAGGTCTAATGCTTTAACTGTGGTGAACTTGGACACTTCACCAACACTTGTCCTAAGAAGAAGGACAAAGGATCTTCTAAATCCAAGGCAGCAGCAGCAAAGGATGATGGCTCTGATGATGATGCAGCCATGAGTGCTCATGTGCCTCGAGAGAAGAGGTGGGGTGATATGGATCTGTAGAGTAGCTACAGATAGGAGTGGCGGGATCCTTAAGTCAGCCCTACTCTTGGATCACATAGGAGATACGACAGCCTTAAGACGGTAGCAGGATGAGTCGGAAGATGGTTGCAGAAGGTCATAGTGAAGCAAAGGGCAGTGATGGAGAGCTGCGGAGGGAGCAATGTAATGCAAAGGCAACAACAGCGTGGAGGCAACGGGACTTCCAACGGCGCGAGAGAGGTTGAGCTCACGCGGTGAAGTGTGTGTGATGGCTTCGAAGGACGAGCGTAAATGCATGACCAAGGGAGCTTCGGTGATGGGAGGCAACGACTTATCATCAACGGTGGCAAGAGTCCTTCGGTTACTTACTTCTCGGAAATACTTAGTTTGCCGGTGCGGCGATTAAGTGGCGGTGCTATGGGCGACATGATCTGCGGCAAATTGAGGGAGGGGCTGAGTACAAATGTGCAGCGCGATGTCGGCGACGATGCATGATGACATGGATAGTGATACGAGAACGAGTGTAGTGGATGGAGGGTATGAACATTTCAATCCAGCGGCCTGAGGAGAACAACAATGTAGTGGATGGAGGGCAGCAGGCCAAGCATCAGCAACACCGAAACCAACATCAAGATCTTGCAGTACATGGTGTGGATGTATTGCTAGAGCACACTCTGTGCTAAGAGGGAGTGTTGAGATTTTGTGTAGTTGGGGTAGCATCGGGTGTGCTCTAGCCCTTAAATTTTGTGGAGGGGTTAAGACACACTTGAACTCCAAAACCAAAAAAGCGTTTTGAGAAATTTTAGCTGGTGTTCAAGTTATTCAAATAATTAATTATTTTAATGTATTTCCAAGTCTAAACTTAGGAAAATTAGATAATTAAAGTGAATTAATTAACACATGTGCTAAAATGTTCTAAATGACACGAATCAAGCGGTCTTTTAATCTCAGCCATTGATGAGTGTTTTAATCTCAGCCGTTGATGAGATCAATGAAAAAGTATAAGAGAAAGCCTCGAGGGTCAGTTGGATACACGCACATAGATGCGGAGCTAAGAGACTGATCTAGAATTCTAAGGCAGGGTTTGCTAAGAATTTCCGGAGGAGTTTTCTGCAACGAGGGGTAGTATTGGCTAAGGGGATGATCTGATCTCGGAGCCAAGAGACAGCAACAGGCAGAGAAGCAGCTTTCAGGTTCAGCGCAGAGCAGCAAGGGCAACAACAGCAGTTGCGACAGCAGCAGTTGCGCAGCGCACAGGCTTCAACCGCTACGCAGGTGCTACGCGGGACCAAGAAGGGGCAACGTTACAGCTTCAGAGGGCTTCAGAGTTACACAGAAGCCTCCAGAGGCTGTGTAAGGACTGCGTCACCCACTATGGGTTACGCAATCCCTCTCTAAGCATCGCAATGGCACGCAGAGTCTAGCAGGGTTGATGTTGGGGCTTCAGGGGTACCGCTGGGGTTTCTAGGGCCAGATCCGGGTTGAGTCTTGTAAATCCCATTTGAGGGTGTGCATCAGTCAAAATTTTGGTCTCAGAACAGCAGGTTAGCTGCAGATCTCTTTTATTCTCTGTCAGGTTTTCTAGATCTAGAACCCAGGTTTGCTATACTCAGATTCTACTTAATAAAATAAACCCTCATATCTGTTGCACCGATTTTCCCGCTTTGGGTTTTTCCAGGGACTTATGTCCAAAAATCAGTGTGTCACTTTGGTTGAACGAGCGTAATATTCAGTAAATGATCTGCATGTGTAGGTTGTTAGTTGTGTTTACTTCGGTATTTTTTGAATCTAATTTCTAAAGATAACTTGTATAATTTAATCAAGTAGAAGTAAACCATGATACTACAGTAGAATTTTCACAGGATGCTCCTACACGTCCCAGGGTGTGATGGCCTAAGGTTGCATCCATATGCGTCGGCCCATACTCAATTGGTACCATCACCTCCACTGCCGCATCACCATACTCTCCAATGAATGGATCTCCCTTCCAAATCCTCCCTGAGGGACCCAAGAAGTGAATCCTCCTAGGTAGCAGTAGCGATGCCAATCCTGCTCTGCTCTTCTGTGTCCTCCATGCCCCACACAAATGAGAAGAATCCCCAGCTCCATACAAGGCACTTTCTGGTGGCCTACCAATGCCCCCTCCTCTGTCAAACTCCTACCAGAGTATGTTGATCATCCTGTGATCCTGTGTACAATCCTCGTACCAAGACAACTCAAGAAGTTTGTACCTAAACTGGTTAGACACTGGTGCTGGCTAAAACTCCCCTAGTGAATCTGCACGCTCAACTACTAGGTCAACTGTGCCCTCCAGAGCATAGTCAACCGGCATACCTGGGAAGTGATAAGTAGTCCCGCCTAAATCCCAACGCCAGTCTGATCTTTCGGTAACCCCAATGCCTAGAAGCTCCTGCTGAGCTACACCTCGGTGTATCACCATCTCCATAACCCACTCCACCGGGTACCAACTCAGAATCTCTCGCCATTCAACCCCAATAGAGGGATTGAACGCATGAACTCCTGCACCAAGAACAAACTTGACATGCAGATGTTGCACCCTGTGCAACTCAGGTCGTCTCATCCCGCCATCCAAGTCAAGGCATGAGATCTGACTAGGTAGTTTCGTCTCTCTCTCTCTCCAATGGCCAAAGGTGACCCAACCGTGCTACTAGCCCCATCTATGTATGCCTAAAGGGCATTGTTTCGACGCTCCTATGTGCCCTCTAGATGTACCATAAGTGGTTCTAGTTTAATCATCACAAGTGACTCATCATCCTGAATATCTCCCATAGAGTCCCCTGATACTACATGCACACTAGAATACGAAACCGACCTATTGTCATCAACTCTGCATGACAGCTCATGCTCCCGAGAAGCATCCTCATATGACCCCATGGGCTCATCCAAAGAAGAGTCCTTATCTTGACATACAGAAGGAATGTCCTCCTTCTCTACCTTTGTATCTCTTAGTGCCTCATCAAAGGTGGATACATCTCCTAGAACCTCACCCATTTGCTGCGTGCGGTTGTCGCCCAAAAACTCGGACACGACTCTGGTCATCACCTCAAAGGATGGCTCTATTGGGGTAGGCTTTACTCTCTCTACTAAGATGTCAACCGACATAGTCAAGGAAGTCTCCAACAAGGGTGAGTCTTGCGTCACACTAGGTGTATCTACGAGCTCCCCATAATCCTATGTGCCCTCATCCTCCAAGTGCAAGGTAGCCATTTTGATGGCTTCCCCCTCTGTTATTCAGTCAAGCTGGAAAGAGGTATCCAAATTTTCCACCTGATCCCGAGTCGTGCAATCAGTGGATCCATCATACGTGGGGAAAGGTGTCCTCCCAATGGTACGTTGCAGCTCTGAAGTTTTCCCCCATGGACTGCCATTCTCGGAAATAATCTCCCATGGGTATATGATCATGCCGCCTACCTTGCTCACTCGATACTGGAGGTAAGAATGTAGGCATCGTGATCCTGGTTGGCCTACTAAAGGCTAGCGGGTGAGTGGCTGGTAAAGGGTGGTCACAATGTTGTGAGACCCCTAAAGTCTTCCCAATTAGGAACTCATGATGGATGCTCTTGTCCCTATTTTGTTGCTTGAGTCCTTCCAACATTCCCTTTTGTTCTTTGGCTAAATCATTTAGGGCAATAGTGTGACCCCTGAAGTCTTCCCAATTAGGAACTCATGATGGATGCTCTTGTCCCTATTTTGTTGCTTGAGTCCTTCCAACATTCCCTTCCATTCTTTGGCTAAAGCATTTAGGGCAACAGTATGACCCTTGAAGTCTTCCCAATTAGGAACTCATGATGGATGCTCTTGTCCTTATTTTGTTGCTTGAATCCTTCCAACATTCCCTTCTATTCCTTGGCTAAATCATTTAGGGCCTTTAAGATGCTACCAAATGTTGATTCCCCTTTGCTCCTTGACTCCCCCATATTTGCCACCTCTACTGCCTACCATCCTTGTTCATAAGAAAAGATCCTCATAGCTGAGCCAAGAACGAAGCTCTAACACCATTGTAATATCCCAAATGGGGATTAACAGTAATAAAAGTGCAAATAGACAAGCAACTACAGAAAAAATACAAACACCATTAAAACACAGAATTTGGAGCCAAAATCATTGTTGAGCCATTTTATTAATATGTTGGGAAAGAGTATAAATGAGGCGCTGAAAAGATTGCACCTGGGCCTGCTCAAAGCAAGCTAAAGGACAGCTCAAACCAAAGAAAAAACTCTAGCTGAAAGTGCCTCTGTGTGGCTCAATCTCCGTGTTGCCTAGCCGAGAAATCTTGTTGCTGGCTAACTTCGGACTGTTGGTTGGGCTGCTGCCTCTGCTCAGAAAATTCCGGACTTTTAACCCCGAACTCTACTCACCAACCCCACAAAAACCCGCGAAGGAATTTTCCAGATGTTGACCCCAGAATTTCAGCCGAATTTCCTCTAGCTCCTTTAGCTCCTGGCTGCGTTAGGATCTCTGTTTGAAGCCTCAGACCTACCCAGAAAATTTTGTCGAATTAATCTTGGCTTCTCCTCAATAAACCCAGTAAAACCCAGAAAGGGTTCGCCCAAAGATTAACTTTGGAATTTGGCCCTCTTGGGCTTGGGTCACTGCGTTGCTGGGTAAATCGAACCTCTAGATGAATCTGCTGGAAAATGCCTCCGAAGAGCTACCAAAATCCCTGGTAGGAGGTGGCTAACCTCCCCTCCAAATCTCCTACTGAAACTCTGCTACTCTCCACACTCCCAGCACCCACTCCGAACTAAACTGCGCAATCACTACACAGTCTACTCTACCTCTGCATAGTCCTGAAGGGGCTACGCTCTTCCTGTTGCTGTTGCTATGTAATTCCCTCGCCAAAATGCATAACTCCTCTCCTGAGCAGGCACTCAAAGTCCCCCGAGGTAGAGGTTGAGATCTCCGCTTGAAGATCTCGTGTGTTAAACAGCACTGCAGACTTGCCTCTTTAGCTCAAGCGTGCTTCAGTGAAAATGACCAAGAGAAATAAGCTGAATTAATCCTAAATGAGCCTTCCCTTCTTCCTTTTATCCATTGAGGCCCAACGTATGGCTTGGGTCCCACCTTCCCTTCTTCCTTTTATCCACTGAGGATCTAGGGTCCTTTTCGAACTAGGAACCCTCTGCTCCCTCTGACACTTGATTTCCCTCCTTGGAAATCTACCAAATCAACTATGATTCAGCTTCTTCTTTGATCCTCTGACCAAACTGCAAGTTTCCTTTGGCAAGAAACTGTCTGAGAAGCTGATCTCTTCCCAAACTTTGTCACTTGTGCTAAGGTTAAAAATTTGAAAAATTCAGAAGTTTAACCCCACCAACTCTTCTGAATTTCTGCAACCTTTCTGCAGACTTTTTCTGGATCTGACAGATTTAGATCTGAATCACACTGGCTGGTGTTGAAAAATGTAACTAGGTCGGTCTTCATATTAACTATGTAATTATGAATTTTATAAAGAAGAGACAAAGATAATAAAAATGTACATGCTAAGGTTTTGTCTTCTAGATATAAATAAGTGCCATATATGAAGGGTCTAGAAATACATGCTCCAAGACCTAGAAGAATGGAAGTCAAGCTGAAAGACAAGCTCACAAACAGCTCTCAGACATCGATGAAAGTCAAGATATATAAACTGTGAAGAACACGCTGGAATTACCTCGCTCTAGTCGACCTAAATATCAGTGATACAATCGGCTCTATAAGTGGCTGGATGGTCAGCCCAATAGTTGGAACAGTCATGTATATATATACTTAAAGCTATGAATTATTTGGATATAAGTTTTTTCGATAAATACAGAGATAGGATGGCGAACAGGTCTAAAACGATATGTGGATTGATATATATAATTCGGATATATATATATATATATATGCACCTATAGCATATACTTACCATAAAGCATTGCGTACATCTAAAATTATAATATGGTTAAGGAACAGCGGTCAATCTGGAAATGGTATGCGGATATATTCAAGGAAGAAATTGCAGATAGACAAGAACAAGTGATTGAATACCTCTGAGATAAAAGTACAGATATCTACAAGAAAGTCAGACGAACATCTACAAGGAAGTCAGTGCGGATATCTACAAGAATACAGTGCAGATATCTACAATGATACAGTGCGGATATCTACAAGGAGACTATGCAGATATATACAAGGAGATAGCGCAGACATTTACAAGGAGACAGTGCAATAAAAGAAAAGATTACAGTGCGGATAAGAGAAGAACACAGTATGGCTAAAGAAAGGATGCAAGTGCAGATAAATGATAGTATAGAATGTGAATTTGAAACAAAGATACAGGAAGAGGATTGCGGATATCGAGAAGTACAGGATTGTGATCATACAGCGTTGGTATAAGCAAATGTCTCGGGACTAATATACAAGCGTAAGGATTATGATGAATTCTAAAGTGTAAAGTTTCCCACAATAAAAGTGTTACTTCTGTCTAAAATTTGTGTCCTGTGTATTTTGATAATTGACTTGATGAAAGATTAACTAAGAGAAGACAAAAGCAACACAGCAAGCTCACAAGTAATTATCAAGAAGAGAATTTGTATTAACCTTAAGCCCTCCAAATTCTCAACATGGTTTCAGAGCTTTGGTTACAACAAAGGGTTATCAGTGATACAAATCCACTTCAGTTTGGAGGTTACAATCTCAGCGTGGTTACATTGCAGCGCTTATAGCACAAATATTACGAAACCTGTTACCTACATCACAGGTTCGGTGATACTTCAGTTCAGCATAAATGTATATGAATTTGAAAGAGGAAGCAAAACTTGGATAGCACAGTTTTAGTGATGGAAGAATACAGTTTGAAAGTTCAGCTACACGAATGGATGACATGTGATCTCAAGTCTGGAACAGCCTAAGAAGACGATCATTCAAGGAAGAACAAGGTGAAGATCTCCTCTTCACTTGCCAAGTAAGTATCTTCCATTTTCATTTTAATTTTGGTTAAATGACTTCGATTTGCAAGGAGATACATAAGGTGGTTGTATTACCGAAGATCCTTGCATGAAACAAGAAGGATAGTCATGGTCCTCATAGATAACTAAAGTCATAGATAGGGGTCCCTTTGAATTCATGGAAAGGAACTCTTAAGGTTCTCTCACATGAACAATATTGGAGACACAAAAGAAGTTGGAAGAAGAATTATGAACAGTACAAGAAAGTTCATGTCACTAGAAAGGATGGAAGGAGTGGATGGAAAGAGGGAGTAAGAGATCATTAAGACTAGTCTCCCCCATAATAAGTCTCTTTATAGCTCCTAGATCCTGCTTAAGATTTTATGCGATGTGACATCATGGAAGTATTAGAAACAAGAACTCAAACATTTGAAGGAAAGGAAGAACCTGATTCAAAGAAAATCTAAGAAAGAAGAAGCAAGGGATCTACACTACGATTAGGATCATCTAATTCTTTAAGTGATTTTTTTTGGTTATATGATAGGAAGCATGTTGGGTGTGGAGCCTGATTATCTTGTTTACTTTGTATCACAGCATTGGATCCTTGTACCTTAAAAGGGGCGGCAACGTCGCCCGTAATTAATCGCTGCCGTGGGCGGAGCCCCCCCCTGGCGGGGGCCCGAAGCTAAAAACAGATGTAAAATTGCCTTATAAAAGTATATTAATTTCTAGTCAATCTGGGTCGTTCATTAGGAAAATGATCTGACGGTAGAAGTTATGTTTAGATTAGGGTTTTTGCCCTAGAAGGCAACCCCTCGTTTTTATGAGGGCATTGTATTGCGGCTATGTATTTGTATGTGTATTCTCGGAGCGAGAAACAGAGAGGGAGACTGTGAGAAAGAACAGAGGATATCACAGCGGATCTGCTATAGGCTTTGTCTTTTCATTTTGCTGGATAATAGAAAGGAAGGACTGGTTGTTCAGGGTGGACGTAGCCCAAACTAGGTGAACCACGTATATCTGTGTCTCTCTGGTTTTATGTGTTTTTTGTGTGCTTGTATTTTCCGCATATTTTATGTGTTGCATTGCTCCATAATATATAATTTTCTAACAAAGCAATGTAGCATCCTGATCGAAGCATGGTAGGAGCTCTTGGTGAATTAGGTCTGGGTAAACCTCTCACGATAACCTAAGTCACATGACACGAGGACACGAGACACGGAGGACACGTAAATACGAGTATTCGACACGAGACACCGTGACCTCGAAAACAGGACACGAAGGACACGTTTTATTTATATTTAAAATATATATATATATATATATATATATATACACAATTATACTTTCTTGAAATTTTAATTTTGAAATTCAAAATTCCCTCTCATTAGTAAATTACAATTATACAACTTACAAGTTACAACTTACAACTTACAACTTCAAGGCTACAAGCACATAAGAAATACTAAATACTAAATAGTCATTAAAACCATGGTCATTAGTCAATAAGTCAATGACTCGTGACTCATGAGTCATTAAAATGGAACTTCATCAAGGATTCGGATCACTGCTTCTGTTGAAGCTAGGGGAGGTTGCATAAGTATCCAACATAGATGTGAAAGTGTCTCATGAAGCTAATGCAGCAAGGTAAAGAAATGATCCTCTTGCTAGGGACAAGCAATATTGCTAGCAATCATACACCATGTTTTCTATAGAGCACCTCAGCTTAGACATTAGAGTTGGCATAGCATTTAGACATGTAAAGAGGGCAAAGCCTTGTTCATTTTGATATAATTGATAAACCCAGACATGAATTCTAAATGGGATCCCAGTGAAATAATTTTGACTCAGGGCTGCTATGTTTACTAGTTGGTTTGTTTATTCTTTTGTTCCATTCTCTTGTTTTGGCCATAATCCTGTAAACTGTGTCTGAAAGCATGGTAAGTGTAATTGTGTAAGGATTCTGTGGCATAACAATGACAGAGTAGGTGTTTTCTATGAAAGTTATGTGATTTCATGAACTTTTACCTCTTGACTTCTGACTGACAAGTTTTACTTATCCTCCCTTGAACAATAGTTAGGACTTGTAATAGATCCTCCTCAGCCCACGAAGTAGAAGAACTAGCTATACTTCCCACACAAGTCCATTGTCAACATGATGAAGAGATAATCATTCTCGATTAAATAGGTAGTAAGGATAGTGCTGAAGTCTGAAAGCAAATTTCAATGTCTTAGGATCCATTTTTATTAGAAGTTGTCTCTTTAAAAAACTATTCCGGAGAAAATATAGATAAAATAATTTTATTAACATCCATAAATGAGCAAAACGGTAGGTCAATGGGAACCAGATGTATAATTAATAGTAAAAAATTGTAAGAGTGCCTGAGCAACTCCTAAAAGCTAAACGCTAAAAGTAAGGCATAAGCTAAAATAAGTTAACACTTAAACTGCAGAATGAGAGAAGCACCAAAATAAAAGGTAGGCTCAGATATACATAGTAATGGTTTTATGGGTGCCCTAAATAGAATTATAGAACCCAAAAGCAACAGGTAGTGTTTAGCAAAAAACCCAATGATAATGGTGTGTAATGGATTGGGAGTCGGGACTGTGGAATAGAGTCCAAAATAATGCTATAGCCTATCAATGATGTTGACCATTTCTGGCAGTATAGCAAGACACTGTAAATGAGATTAGTCATGTTGCACTGAGGGATCAAGGCATGCCATCAAACTGTACATGGGACGTCCTAAAACGGAGGACACGAATGCTAAAACGGAGGACACGAGTATTCTATTTAAGGACACGAATGCTAAAACGGAGGACACGAATGCTAAAACGGAGGACACGAGTATTCTATTTAAGGACACGAATGCTAAAACGGAGGACACGTATTCGGTTTGAAGAGACACGAAAAAATGTATTGGACACGGTTTAGGTAAATTTCGTGTCCAACACATAAAATGCGGGACACGGGACCACGGAGGGAGCGTGTCACGGTGACTTTAAACATTAACATTACTAATGGAAAGTAGTCATCAAGAGCAAGGGTCATCATGGAAACAAATTTCTGGGATATTGATGGAGCATGCCAAGAGAATGAAGCTCTTCATTCTTGAGAAATTGCTACAGGATGACTCAAGGGAAAAAGGGTATGAGGTATGTATATATTTATATGATAACATTGGATGCTGTGAAGTCATGTCATATGGTTGCAGATAATGAAATTCTGTATTTAGAAGTATGATCTATAGAAGAGTATCTCTCAATGCACGGACAGATGAAATCAACATAATATGTCCTCATGGAATATGAGGTAGTTGTATATGAACAAGAAACTAGAAAGGTCGTAAGTTCCTAGGAATAAAGAATGTGTAGAGAGGAAGAGATCATGAAATACAACCATGTCAAGAGGTTGTTATCATCCAGAGACCAAGAAGATGTGACTAGGAGATCTCCTGGGAAGATATGTAGACTCTGACAGAAGTCTGGTAAAGAAGAAGACTCTTGGAAAAACATATCATTAGGAGATGTGTCAATCTGTATGAAGGATGCCGATGCCTACATGAAGATGTCATGGTGAAAGATTATCACTAAGGTAACTTTTGTTCTAAAAAGTTCATATGTATATGTTTATCTGGATGAATTTGTGCAGGGTTGCTAATCATGAGAAAGGATGTATGATCCTTGGAGATGATTCGAAGGAAAGTAGCATGGCATAACAGTGGACCAAATGAGGAAGTCTGATGAATCACTTTCTGATAGCTGACATGACTTAGGATGAAAGTGATGGATGATCTGTACCCTATGAAGCTAAAAGTTGAAGATTCCTCAATATCGAAATCCATGACATCGAGGACAGGAATTCTTCATGAGCAACCAAGTGTCCCATCATTGCTGTTGGAGGTCCCTGGTTAAGAGGGACCCTGAAGATAAGTTTCTTACTTGGAAGAAACTTGGTAATTCCTAAGAATAAGCTTAGGTACATTCCTTATATAGGAATGAGTACATTCCCTTGTGGAATAGGTCCTCCCTGGTTGAGAGGGAGAGATAGACACATCATTCTGTTCTTCACTTGGGAAGACAGAATGGAGGATTGGGTAATCATCAGGCATTCAATACTCTGTGAGAATGAGATAGGGCATTCAAGATAAGAGTAGTCGTGGACCGATATTCTTTGAGGGCTGGCTACCCAAGAGAAGAATAGTCCAAGAAGGTCATACTTTGGGAACACCCGGGTGGAGTATGTACCTTGGAGAGACAATGACGAAGGTGTTTATAAGTCATGTGTCTCGCCAGCATTGTAGCCCATTGTCTCATTAAGAGATGGGGTTGTTAGTCAAGGCCTTGCACTAGGGCAATGCTGGTTAATATAATGCTATACAGATGCGATTACCAATCCGATTCTTCTTATAAGATTCCTCAGTTTGAAAGTGACCATGTACCTGTATGAATACCTCCCTAGTTAAGAGGGAGTTTTGAAAAATGTAACTAAGTCGGTCTTCATATTAACTATGTAATTATGAATTTTATAAAGAAGAAGACAAAGATAATAAAAATGTACATGCTAAGGTTTTGTCTTCTAGATATAAATAAGTGTCATATATGAAGGGTCTAGAAATACATACTCCAAGACCTAGAAGAATGGAAGCCAAGCTGAAAGACAAGCTCACAAACAGTGCTCAAACATCGATGAAAGTCAAGATATATAAACCGTGAAGAACATGCTGGAATTACCTCGCTCTAGTCGGCCTAAATATCAGTGATACAGTCTGCTCTATAAGTGGCTGGATGGTCGGCCCAATAGCTGGAACAGTCATGTATATATATACTTAAAGCTGTGAATTATTTGGATATAAGTTTTTCGATAAATACAGAGATAGGATGGCAAACAGGTCTATAATGATATGTGGATTGATATATATAATTCGGATATATATATATATATATATATATATATATATATATATGCACCTACAGCATATACTTACCATAAAGCATTGCGTCCATCTAAAATTATAATATGGTTAAGGAACAGCGGTCAATCTGGAAACAGTATGCGGATATATTCAAGGAAGAAATTGCGGATAGACAAGAACAAGTGATCGAATACCTCTGAGATAAAAGTACGAATATCTACAAGAAAGTCAGACGAACATCTACAAGGAAGTCAATGTGGATATCCACAAGAATACAGTGCGGATATCTACAATGATACAGTGTGGATATCTACAAGGAGACTATGCGGATATATACAAGGAGATAGCACAGACATTTACAAGGAGGCAGTGCAATAAAAGAAAAGATTACAGTGCAGATAAGAGAAGAACACGGTATGGATAAAGAAAGGATGCAAGTGCAGATAAATGATAGTATAGAATGCGAATCTGAAACAAAGATACAGGAAGAGGATTGCGGATATCGAGAAGTACAGGATTGTGATCATACAGCGTTGGTATAAGCAAATGTCTCGGGACTAATATCCAAGCGTAAGGATTATGATGAATTCTGAAGTGTAAAGTTTCCCACAATAAAAGTGTTACTTCTGTCTAACATTTGTGTCCTGTGTATTTTGATAATTGACTTGATGAAAGATTAACTAAGAGAAGACATAAGCAACACAGCAAGCTCACAAGTAATTATCAAGAAGAGAATTTGTATTAACCTTAAGCCCTCCAAATTCTCAACAGCTGGCTTCAGACCTAACCAGCGTTGTTTATGAGCTGCCTCTGCATAGTAATTGCATGGGCTTGCTAGGACACAGCACTGGACAGCGTCACCCTTCCCTCTGCGTGAATCTCCTCCTGAAAACTGTGTTGTCCCTTCAAATCTTCTTTTCTGCTGCCTTTCCAGTTGCTTTCTGCAACTAGATCCTTTAGATGCTTCAGCTGGTGACCCTTCTAGATCTACAATTCCTCTAATACCATGTAGAAATTTCTGAATCTTAATTATTATGCAGAAATTATTTCTGTTAATCCGGTTAAGCTTCTCCTACTTATACAAGTTATCAACTGAATAAATTTAAGTTAACATCAAAGCAAAACACATAACAGATCTCTACCAATTCAGATCTACAGTAAGCACATGCACACATAGACAAGGTGACACAGTTATTTCTGGAAAAACTATCCCCGAAAAAACCCAATGTGGGAAAACCGGTCTCTGGCTGCTGGAGGGCTCTATTATTAAGAATATTTGCAGAGATACACAGCTGCGGAGTTCCCGGATCTAGAAAACCCTACGAAAAACTCTAGATCTGCAGCACCTGGCTGATCTAAGACCAACAATACTGATTGATCCACACCCTCAAACGGGATTTACAGAACTCAGCCAGATCTAGGCCTAGAAACCCCAGATCTGCCCTTGAAAGACACTGCGTCAGCCTCTAAAGGCCTCCAAATGTCAACGCTCTTGTTATTTCTTGCAATCGTTTATTCTTCTTCCTTTCTTTGTCATCTTGTTATTGCGTAGATGCGCTCACTAGCTGTGCGTGGAGTACATTGTTGCGTAGATCTCTGTGCCTCATTATTAAGCTGTAGTCTACTATTGTTGCCTTCCTCTGCGCTGTCTTTCCTGATCTCTTCTCTGCTTCTTGTGTATTCTAGACCCCGGGATCAGATCATCCCCTTGGTCTAAATTCCCCTCTCTGCAACTGAAACACTTGAGAATTCTTAGCAACTCCGCCCTAGAATCTCAACTTAGCTTCAGTGCTCTGCCTCTGTGTGCCTTACAAATGACCCCAAGCTTTTCCTTTATACTTTTCTCATTGACAAATCAACGGCCAAGATTAAATTGTTAATCAATGGCTAAGATTAAAAGAAAGCTTGATCCGTGTGACTTAAGACAATTTCATCACATGTTTAATTAAATTCACTTCAATTATTTTATTTTCCTAAGTTTTAACTTAGGAAATACATTAAAATAATTAATTAATTTAATATCTCCTAAACCAGATGAAATTTCCCAAATCTATTTCTGGGTCTTGTACATCCGGTAAACTCTAGTCCTTCCTCAAAATTTGGGACCTAGAGCACAACTGATGCTACCCTAAATACACAAAATCTCAACAGCAGTGGCAGTGGCAAAGTCATGCGCAGCAGTATAGAATGGCAACAGCAGTGCAGAGTTGAGTGGCAGCAGGCCAAGCATCAACAACACAGAACCAGTGCCCAAAATCTTGTAATGCATAGTGTGATGTATTGCTAGAGCACACTCTTGATGCTAAGAGGGAGTGCTGAGATTTTGTGTATTTGGGGTAGCATCAGTTGTGCTCTAGCTCCCAAATTTTGAGGAAAGACTAAAGTACACTTGATTTACAAGACCCATAAATGAATTTGGGAAATTTCATCTGGTTTAGGAGATATTAAATTAATTAATTATTTTAATATATTTCCTAAGTTAAAACTTAGGGAACTTAAATAATTAAAGTGAATTTAATTAAACATGTGATGAAATTGTCTTAACTCACACGAATCAAGGTTTCTTTTAATCTTAGCCATTGATTCAAGATCTGATCATGGTCGTTGGTTTCCCAACAAGAAAAGTATAAAAGAAAGGCTTGGCGTCATTTGTAAAGACACACAAAGGCAGAGCACTGAAGCTAAGCTGAGATTCTAGGGTGGGTTTGCTAAGAATTCTCAAAAGTGTTTCAGTTGCAGAGAGGGGAATTTAGGCCAAGAGGATGATCTGATCCCAGGGTCTAGAATCAGCAAGAGGCAGAGATCAGCTCAGAGAGGCAGCGCAGAGAAGCAGGAAGGGCAGCAACTGTGCTACGCAAGTGTTGCGCAGTCCCTCAAGGAAAATGTGATTTTCAGTTGGAAGCCCTTAGGGGTTACGCAGAGACCCTAAGGGGCAGCAGCGTAAGGCCTGTGTCACCCAGTCTGGGGTAACGCAGCCCTTTCCGGAGCAGCGTTGAGGGACGTAGAGGCTTTAGAGGTTGACGCAGGGGCTTAAGGGGCAGTGTTGAGGTTTCTAGGGCCTTCTTTTGGCTGAGTATTGTAAATCCCGTTTAAGGGTGTGGATCAGTCATTATTTTGGCTTCAGAACAGCCAGTGAGTTGTAGATCTATTATTTCTCTGTCGGGTTTTCTAGATCTAGAACCCATATTTGCTGTATTCAGAAAATTCTTAATAATAATACCCTCCAGCAGTCAGAAGACCGGTTTTCCCGCATTGGGTATTTTCGGGGACTATTTGTCTAGAAAATATCTGTCACTTTGTCTATGTGTGCATGTACTTGTTCTAGATCTGAATTGGTGAAGATATGTTATGTGTTTTGCTTCAATTTTTATCTGAATTTATTCAGTTAATAACTTATCTAAGTAGGAGTTGCATAACCAGATTAACAGTAAAGATTTCTGCATAAAGTGTAAGATTCATAAATTTTCACAGGGTAAACCTTATCACGTGTTTTTTTTTATAAATTTCATGAATTTGACTATGAAAACAACATAGAACCTAGGTGAATGATATGTAAGACCCTATCAATGAAAATGTTAAAACTTATGAGTGATAACACGAGCTACGGGAGCCTTAAGACGGTAGCGGGAGAAGTAGGAGATGGTTGCAGGAGTTCACAGTGAAGCAGAGGGCAGTGTTGAGATGTTGTAGAGGGAGCAGCACAGTGTAGAGGCAGCAACAGCGTAGAGGCAGCAGAGCGGAGAGGCAGTTTTCACGCAGTGCAGAGCTGTAGCAGTGCAATGGCTTCTGGAGGACAGCATAAAGGAGCAGCCAAGGGAGTTTCAGTGATGGGATGCAACCTGACTTGTCTGTCAACGATTGGGCAGGAGTCTTTCAGTTGCTTACTTCTTGGCAACTGAGTTGCAATGCAGCAGTTAGCAGTGGTAGTGTTATGGGCAACATGATGCAACAAGTTGAGAGGGACTTGCAGTACAGCAGTGGCAGTGACTTGGGCAGCAGTACAGGGAGCAGCAGTGCAGTAGATGGAGGGCAGCAGGCCAAGCATCAACAACACAGACCAATGAAAAGTCTTGTGATACATGGTGTGGATGTATTGCTAGAGCACACTCTGTGTTACGAGGGAGTGTTGATATTTTGTGTATTGGAGCAACATCGGGTGTGATCTAGCCCTGAAACTTTGTGGAGGGGCTAAGAAACACATCACCTCCAAAACTCAGAAAGCGTTTGGAGAAATTTCATTTGGTGTTGAAGTTATTCAAATAATTAATTTTTTTAATGAGGACCCTAAGTCTAAACTTAGGAAATTAGAAAAATTAAAGTGAATTAATTAAACACATGTGATGAAATGTTCTAAGTGACACGGATCAAGCAGTGTTTTAATCTTAGCTGTTGATAAGAGATTAAATCACGGTCGTTGATGTCTCAACGAAAAAGTATAAGAGAAAGGCTTGAGGGTCAGTTGGAGACACACACATAGAGGCAGCGCTGAGGAACTGATCTGGAATTCTAGGCAGGGTTTGCTAAGAATTTCTGGAAGAGTTTTCTGCAACGAGGGGTAGTATTGGCCGAGGGGATGATCTAATCCTGGAGCCAAGAGTCAGCAAGAGGCAAAGGAGCAACAATCAAGGTCAGCGCAGAGGAGCAAGGGCAGCAGTTGCATAGCGTAGAGGCTTCAACCGCTACGCAGGCCCAAGAGGGGCAGCGTTGCACCTTCAAAGGGCTTCCAGAGTTATGCAGAGGCCTCCAGAGGTAGTGTAAGGACTGCATCACCCAGTCTGTGCTTACGCAATCCCCTTCTGAGTAGCGCAGAGGCACGCAGTGCCTAGCAGGGCTAACGTTGGGGCTTCAGAGGCAGCGCTAGAGTTTCTAGGGCCAGAAAATCGCTGAGTCTTGTAAATCCCGTTTGAGGGTGTGGATCAGTTAGCTTTTGGTCTCAGAACAGCAAGTATTGTTGTAGATTTATCATTTTCTCTATCGGGTTAACCAGTTGAGTACCCAGATTTGTTGTACTCAGATTCTGCATAATAATAATAAACCCTCATATCTGTTGCACCGGTTTTCCCGCATCGGGTTTTTCTAGGGACTATTGTCCGAAAATCTGTGTGTCACTTTGTTTGAATGAGCATATTATTCAGTAAATGATCTGCATATGTGTAGGCTGTTAGTTGTGTTTACTTCAGTATTTTCTGAATATTTTCTGGAAAGAACTTGTATAATTAATCACAAGTAGAAGTAAACCAAGATACTACAGTAGGATTTCTGCATTAATGTATTCAGAAATTTTCACACTATCATGCTCTACAACATGAGACTAGGTTGACTTTTTGAACACTTGTATCATTTTGCATTGAGAACCATGAAGTGCAATGGGAAAGGTGAAAGTTGTCATATGAGACTGTTATGCTAAGAATTCTCATGAGGAATACTACAGCATGGCCAAGGTCACCTATAGACTCAATAAGTCTATAACCATGTGGAATGACATAGGTGCACCTTGACATAGGTTGTATTAGCCCATACACCAATGATCACTCGTACAAATACAAGCTCCCATAAAACCATGAGTTCCCATGAGAGTCCACCAAAAACCCTTCAATTTGGTTAAAGAAGAGAGTGTTTCGATGAAGCTTTCAAGGAATAGGGCACGGTCCAACCAAACAACTGGATATAGACTCAAATTGACAAGAAATGGGTCTAGGATACCTAATGCAGGGCCTCACATGGTTTTTACATGGCTTTTGAGTTGTGGCCTTGGGCTTACAATGGTGGTTAATGCTCCATTGAAAAGTAAATGTACCCCTGCTGACAAGAAGGGTAATAGGGTCTTAAACCAAAGATAACTATATGCATGTAATAACACTTGGATAAAAAAATACACACCTTAAACACATTTCAGGGCTATATATTTCACTGCTAGTGCGCCATCTTCGACATTAGAATTCTTTAAAAAGTCCACTCAATTGAGTATATTGAGTATACACACAGTGCTTAAATTCTTTACTAATTGTTGTTGGTGAATGAAGTTATGAACTGTTCACTGTTTATTTCTCATGATTTCTTAAGCTTGGAGTGCTCTAAAAATACATCTTTGGATCATGGGTTTTTATAGTTGCAATCTGTCCAAGGCATACACAATATAGTGAATAACGTGCTCTAAATGCTGATGATTTTGTGATCATTTAATGATTCTCTAAGTGTTATAAGTAAGTGGAACATGATATTGATCTGTGTGGTCTTAATTGTCATCTATAGCAGCAGTAGACTTAATTCATATATGGGCAAGGTTTAATTTCATTGTCTTTAGACTGATGAACTTTGATGTTGCATATAACAGTTACATGCCTTCAAACACACTCAATTCCTTGTCTTGTTGCTCCTAAATCATAGTTATCACTGTTCCACATATTTTTGGGCATATGATCTCATGGATGTGGATGATATCTTCACAATAACTCTCTTCAACAGTTGGTAATGATCTAATGGACATGGTGGACTGAATGACTCAATCTTTTAAGTTTTATTATTACATATCAAGCTTTTTGATTCAAGTATTGTGTTGCTATTGTATCTAAGTTTCATTGAATATAAGTTTCATATGGCAATGAGAACATTACTAGCATTTACATGTTTCCATGTGCTTAATATTCCTAATTAGCCACGGCTAATTGGAATATTCAATTTTGTATAGTTTTTCCGACTATAGTTTATTAATAAATAAAAGTGAGAGGAGGGGTCTAACTCACTTAAGAAAAATAAAGTGTTTCCCTAGTAGCTCAACGTTATAACTTATGGGGGAGCCATGGGGTCCAACACCACGTGGAGGAGGAGGCCCACGTAGCCTCTAGGAGCTTCTGCGCAGATTGGGGAAGAGCACGTGGAGGAGAAGGGGACCACTTTAGGGTTTTGGAGAGAGGCCAGCATTATAAAAGGAGGGAGAACCTTCTCATTTGGTATTCTTGTTGTTGATGATATTGGAGCTAGACATTTTGTCTTCTTGAGCATGCTGGCTGTTTAGCCTGTCTGCAGCACTGTTTAGTGCGTTGAGTGTCTCCGGTCGGAGATCTCGCCCTTAGCCCTGGGGGACTTCGAGTGCCTGCTCGGGCAAGGTTTTTCCTTCAGTCTTTAGCGGGAGATTTGGTTGGTTGTTTGGCTGAGGAGCTGGGCTTCTCTTGTGACTGCGCAGTCTTTGGGAGAGAGGACGCAGTTTTAGTTGGAGGTGTTCCGTTGCGGGGATTTTCGCAGGAGTTTCAGTTGATATTCCGTGTGGAGGATCAGTCTTTGCCAGGAGGAGGTTTCCTGAGGAGTTTGAGGCACTATTACAGCTATTACCATTTGGCATCTGTGCTGAGCCTGACAGGGGCAGCGTAATTCCTTGAGGAGGGTTTCTGTGGTGTTTTTCGGAGGCTGACCATTTTTGATATGGTTTCTGGGTTTTGTCCGGGGTGGTGAGTACAGGTGATTTGCAGATTTTCAGCTCATTCCGGCAAGGGGATCAGCCCCTAGTTTCAGCCCATTCCAGCAACAGCAGTTTTACGGCAGTTTCCTAGCAGCTGGGACGCAGTTTCTTGTGGCAGCCATTTCCTATCTGTCTGAGGGAGTTCTTCACTTGCCTTGAGCAAGAATAGGTGCTATCATTCTGATTATCCATTGTATTTCATTATATTCTCAGATTAATAAAATGGCTTAGCATTCCCGGCATTTTTATGAGTATTTGCTTTATGTTCTATTTCTGGCATTTTCTATATTGTCGTATGTTTGTATTGCTGTCTATTTCCCTTCCGGGATATTACAGTGGTATCAGAGCATAGATCTGGCTCAGCCTGTGGAGCTAGCAGTCTATGAGGCCGAGGGATAGACCCCACATCTGTTACAGGGGTAAGAGATACAGAGACATTGAGCGTAGGTTGGAGAACACCTACGGAGAGGGGGATTGTGTCAAAGTGGTGGACACCGATCAGGAGCAGCCCGAGATATACATAGATCAGGAGCAGCCTGTGACAGATACAAATCAGGAGCAGCCTGTGACAGATACAGAGCAGGAGCAGCCTGTGGTGGACACGGAGCAGCAGGGTCCTATGGCTGACGACGAGGATGCGAGGAGATATAGGGAAACGCTCCTCAAAACAATACAGGATTTGTCGAGACAGATGGAGACGATGGGGCAGAGGATCGCTACGATAGAGGTTAGGCAGCGTGAAACCCCAAGGGGTTTTCAGACTGGTGAGGGATCGGGCACATCCCACCATATGCCGGAGCGTGAGGCTATTCCCCTTATGGCATCGCATGCACCCACGCGATCCACTATGCCTACCTTCCTAGGAGAGGACACAGGGGCAGGAGCACAGCAGGAGCCCGAACCGGGCCACATGGGAGACTACCTTGCAGAGTACCAGGCATACGGGCCGGAGTTCAGAGATCTTATCTCATTCAGAGACTTTGTTCAGCTCCAGCGTGACATTAGACCCCGTGATCATCACAGAGGGCACAGGCATCATCATGATGACCACCGCGCAGCTAGCAGATTCCATTTGCCCACGTTTGATGGCTCATCAAACAGTTCGGCAAAGTCTTGGGTAGAAAAGTTGGACATCTATTTCCAGCTTAATCAGATGTCGCAGTCAGAGGCCATTAAGGTGGCAACATTACATTTGGATGGTGAGGCCCAGGACTGGTGGTTTCATGGGATGACGACACTCGGGCATTCTACAGTGACGACATATGTCGAGTTTACCAGGAGGGTGATAGAGCGTTTTGACCAGAGGGATCCGGAGCAACACTTTGTTGAGCTGACGAGGCTCAAGCAGACTGGGAGCCCAGAGACTTACATTTCGGATTTCTTGAGGGTTTCAGTGATGGTGCCAGATCTATCCGCAGCCCGGATGATCTACATGTTTGTGGAGGGATTAGCAGAGCCACTTCGTGGCCTAGTCAGGTCGACTAGACCAGCTACACTCCAGGATGCTATCAGCAGGACCCGAGACTTACAGGATGCCTTACCCCGGACTCGGACGCCTTATCCTCAGAGACAGGCTTTCCAGCCTAAGGGGAAGGACGCGAGGATTCCGCTTCCCAAGGGGAATCCCGGACGGGTGCAGGTTGATGATGAGGCTAGGAGGGAGATGAAGAAGAAGCGGTTGTGCTTCACCTGCCAGGAGCCATGGGCACCAGGACATAGATGTGCTGCTGGGAAAGCACATTTCATTGAGGTCTTCTCTGAGAGCAGCGGGGAAGAGGATGAGGAGGATGATGTGGAGGCAGGAGATTGTCGTGCAGTGCAGGATACCTTACCACCTCCACCACCAGCAGCAGGTGGTGCGTCGTTTGCACCTACTGGAGGAGCTCTAGCCGCATTGCGGGGAGTTCCCAAGTACTTGACGTTGCGCGTACGGGGGACAGTGTGTGGTCAGCGAGTCTCAGTTTTGGTTGATAGTGGGGCAACCCACAACTTCATCGATGCACAGATGGTTGAGCGGAGAGGTATACAGACTGAGGGCTTTGATGGATTTTCTGTTTTGGTCTCAGGAGATCAGACCATGGTATGTGCTCGATATGTTCCCAAGTTATCAGTGACGATGGGCACCTATACATTGACAGATCACTTTTTTGTGGTCGATATTCCGGACACCAACATGATACTGGGTGTTCAGTGGCTTATCACTCTAGGGAAGGTCACGACGGATTGGAAGGCCCTAGAGATGGAGTGGGATGATGCCAAGATAGGGAGGCATGAGAAGATACGGGGACAGCACACATATCCGCCTCAGACTCTTTCGGCTCATCAGATGGAGGCAACCTTCCGTAAGGGAGACATAGAGTGGGCAGTAGAGCTGCGGGCATCAGAGGCAGCGACTACAGGACAGGCAGTGCACCCAGAGGTACAGACCATCCTTGACAGGTATGCCACAGTATTCGGGGATATTCCGCCAGGGCAGCCACCGGATCGGGGGTTTGAGCATACCATTGAGTTGGAGCAGGGTATACAGGCAGTGATCACCACACCTTACAGGCATCCCAAGGCCTACCGGGATGAGATTGAGCGAGCTATTCAGGAGTTGCTGGCCCTTGGGCACATTCGGCCGAGCACGAGTCCTTTTGCTTCTTCCGTGGTGTTGGTGAAGAAGAAGGACGGCACATTGCGGATGTGCATTGATTACAGGGCTCTGAACAAGAAGACCCTGAAGAACAGGTACCCCATTCCTAGGATCGATGAGTTGATGGACGAGTTGAGGGGAGCATGCTTCTTCTCAAAGATTGATTTAAGATCTGGGTACCATCAGATTCGCGTGAGGGAACAGGACATTCCCAAGACCGCCTTCAGGTGTCATTATGGGCACTTCGAGTTTCTGGTTATGCCTTTTGGGCTGACCAATGCACCCGCTACCTTTCAGTCGTGCATGAACCATATCTTCAGGGGTCATCTGAGGAAGTTTGTGCTAGTCTTCTTCGATGACATACTCATATATAGCAGGACTTGGGAGGAGCATCTCCAACATATTGAGACAGTATTGCGCATCTTGGAGGAGCAGCAGTTCTATGCCAAGCTCTCCAAATGTGAGTTTGGATTGACGGAGATGTTGTACTTTGGGCATATCATAGGACTGGACGGGGTGAGAGTCCATGAGAAGAAGATCAGGGCCATCAGAGATTGGCCAGAGCCGAGGAATGTGACTGAGCTTCGGGGATTTATTGGCATTTGCACTTACTACAGGAAGTTCGTCAAGGGTTTCTCACAGCTTGTTGCACCCCTCACAGATCTGACGAGGAAGGGGGCATTCAGTTGGTCGGAGACAGCACAGCGAGCCTTTGATAGGCTCAAGGAGGTGATGAGTAGCTGCCCCGTGCTTGCATTGCCAGATTTCACGCAGCCATTTATCTTGGAGTGCGATGCGTCAGGAGAGGGGATTGGCGCAGTATTGATGCAGGGTGGTCATCCTATAGCTTTTGAGAGCCGGAAGCTCCTTCCGCATGAGAGGTTGTATTCCATATACGACAAGGAGATGCTGGCCATTATGCATGCATTGGCCAAATACCGGCAGTATTTAGTGGGCAGCAGATTCAGGGTGAGATCCGATCACAACAGCCTCAGGTACTTTCTGGAGCAGAAGCAGTTGCAGGAGAGGCAGCAGAAGTGGATCAGCAAGATCCAAGCGTATGACTTTGACACTAAGTACGTCAAAGGCAAGAATAACGTGGTGGCAGATGCCCTTTCACGTAGACCGGCCACGTTATCACTTATGAGCTTGGATACAGATTGGAGGGCTCGACTGTTGGTGGAGTACTCCAAGGACAGGTTTGCATGCGAGGTGTTGGATGGACAGGTAGCAGATGACAGGTACAGGGTTGTTGACGAGATTATCTACTACAGGGACAGGATCTTCTTGACTGAGGGATCTCAGCTTAAGAAGAAGATACTCCATGCATCTCACGATTCTCCATTGACTGGCCATCAGGGGTTTACCAAAACCTACCAGGCCATTAGAGAGAGGTTCTCATGGAAGGGCCTCAAGGAGGACGTACTCCAGCATGTCAGGGAGTGCGAAGTTTGTCAGAGGAACAAGGGAGAGATGAGCCATCCCGCAGGGTTGTTGCAGCCTCTTCCCATTCCAGAGGGGAAATGGGAGAGCATGTCGATGGACTTCATCACAGGGTTGCCCATGGTGCAAGGCAAGGACTGCATCTTTGTCGTCGTTGATCGACTGACGAAGTATGCGCATTTTTTCGCCATATCCGCGCACTACACGGCAGCACAGGTGGCTGAGCTATTCTTCAGGGAGATTTTTAGGCTGCATGGTCTACCTAAGACCATTATCAGTGACAGGGACAGCCACTTCATGGGCGGATTCTGGCAGGAGCTTTTCCGGCTAGTGGGGATAGAGCTGACACCGAGCACTAGTTATCACCCACAGACGGATGGACAGACGGAGATAGTTAACAAGTGGCTGGAAGGCTACTTGCGTAACTATGTCAGTGGGCAGCAGCGAGCATGGCTGAAGTGGCTGCATCTGGGAGAGTATTGCTACAACACGGCGCATCACTTGACTATTGGTATGTCACCATTCTATGCATTATATGGGTATCATCCTTTATCTTTTGCGGACGTGATGTTTGGTGTTAGCAGGGCTCCGAGAGCCAAGATTTGGATCCAAGAGAGTCAGGACATCCTCCGAGCTCTCAAGGATAACATAGCCACAGCGCAGAATCAGCAGAAGTTGTATGCTGATAGACATCGGATAGAGAGACAGTTTGAGGTAGGAGACTTAGTCTACCTACGGTTACAGCCATATCGGCAGTCGTCACTTAAGCAGAAGGGGGCTGAGAAGCTGAAGCCCCGCTTTTATGGGCCGTACAGGGTGATACGCAGGATTGGTCAGGTTGCATATGAGTTAGAGCTGCCCCAAGGCAGCAAGATTCATAACATTTTTCACGTATCATGCCTGAAAAAGGCATTGGGACAGCAGGTGACAGTCACGGATGAGCTACCACCCATAGATGATGAGTGGCATCTGGTGTTGCAGCCAGAGGCTATTATTGATACCAGGGAGAGGCAGTTGCGGAGCAGGACGGTCCGGGAGTTCTTGGTGACGTGGAAGAATTTGCCGAATGAGGATGCCACTTGGGAGAATGAGAAGATATTGCAGCATCCATCACTTCAGTTGCTTGAGGACAAGCAACGTTTTGCCGGGGGAGACTGTAATATTCCTAATTAGCCACGGCTAATTGGAATATTCGATTTTGTATAGTTTTGCCGACTACAGTTTATTAATAAATAAAAGTGAGATGAGGGGTCTAACTCACTTTAGAAAAATAAAGTGTTTCCCTAGTAGCTCAACGTTATAACTTATGGGGGAGCCATGGGGTCCAACACCACGTGGAGGAGGAGGCCCACGTAGCCTCTAGGAGCTTCTGCGCAGATTGGGGAAGAGCACGTGGAGGAGAAGGGGACCACTTTAGGGTTTTGGAGAGAGGCCAACATTATAAAAGGAGGGAGAGCCTTCTCATTTGGCATTCTTGTTGTTGATGATATTGGAGTTGGACATTTTGTCTTCTTGAGCACGCTGGCTGTTTAGCCTGTCTGCAGCACTATTTAGTGCATTGAGTGTCTCCGGTCGGAGATCTCGCCCTTAGCCCCGGGGGACTTCGAGTGCCTGCTCGGGCAAGGTTTTTCCTTCAGTCTTTAGCGGAGATTTG
The DNA here is from genome assembly GCA_034641835.2 of Pinus albicaulis. Classification (NCBI taxonomy): domain Eukaryota; kingdom Viridiplantae; phylum Streptophyta; class Pinopsida; order Pinales; family Pinaceae; genus Pinus; species Pinus albicaulis. Next base: position 1,447,956,617 of record CM076575.1, read on the forward strand.
GTTGGTTGTTTGGCTGAGGAGCTGAGCTTCTCTTGTGACTGCGCAGTCTTTAGGAGAGAGGACGCAGTTTTAGTTGGAGGTGTTCCGTTGCGGGAATCTCCGCAGGAGTTCAGTGGATACCTAGTGTGGAGGATCAGTCTTTGTCAAGAGGAGGTTTCCTGAGGAGATTGCGGCACTATTACAGCTATTACCATTTGGCACCTGCGATGAGCCTGGCAGGGGTAGCGTAATTCCTTGAGGAGGGTTTTTGTGGTGTTTTTCGGAGGCTAACCATTTTTGATATGGTTTCTGGGTTTTGCCCGGGGTGGTGAGTACAGGTGATCTGCAGATTTTCAGCTCATTCCGGCAAGGGGATCAGCCCCTAGTTTCAATTCATTCCAGCAGCAGCAGTTTACGGCAGTTTCCTAGCAGCTGGGACGCAGTTCCTTGTGGCAGCCATTTCCTATCTGTCTGAGAGAGTTCTTCACTTTCCTTGAGCAAGAATAGGTGCTATCATTCTGATTATCCATTGTATTTCATTATATTCTCAGATTAATAAAATGGCTTAGCATTTCTGGCATTTTATGAGTATTTGCTTTATGTTCCATTTCTGGCATTTTTCCATATTGTCGTATGCTTGTATTGCTGTCTATTTCCCTTTCGGGATATTATTCCATGGTTAATGTTACCTTGCGCTATTGAAATTGAGCAAGTTCCATTTCTTTCTATTTTCTAAGCATAATCACACTTCAGAACAAGCACTTTTGTACAAGTACCTCATTATTCAAAGCTTGTTTAAGTATAGTGGTTTGGTAAACTACTTGCATGCTTAAACTTGCTATGCACCTTGAGAGTGAGTGATTTCAAATTGCTAGCCTTTATGAAGTGTAAGTTGGGGAACCTCTCCTATACAACAACCCAGCTAGATTTGACTTGTAGGGGGTTCCCCCTTGACTAGGGTACCCTTTCCCATAGTCTAGACTCTAAAGAGTGCGGAAAGGCCACCAAGGTGAAATTAGGTGGTTTTCCTAGTAGTTGTGTTTAGGCTTGTTAGCCACCAAAATGGGTAACCCTATAGGAGAAAACTTTTTCTCTTGTTTTGGACATCTAGCCAGCCAATAGCCCTACGCATTGCTCATTGATGATGATACGCCACATTCATCCACCATCTACACTAGTCATGCACCTCTCACCATCCAGCATTCCTCTTGAATAAAGGTGAGCTACCCCTCAACATGTACTTTGACCATTTTGTAATCAAGTGATTTCACTTAATGTTTTGGGCAGTTTAACATGGATAAAGGGGTGATCTAGATGATAATAAGATCTTGACTGTAAACTTGTTCTTTCACCTTACTAGGGGGATTCGTCTTTAGCCCTAGTCCAGCGGGACCTTTTCAATTTGACGACCCTACCTCAAATTGAGGTTGATCATGATGCTTGGAGACTCATCTAGCCCTTCACATGTGTGGCCATTTATTGGCATATTTTATTTGTTGAGCTACTACGTTGGCTTGTAATCCATTTTACTTTGTGTCTACTCAAAATTAAACTTGTTATAGGGGCTCTTAGTGGATTATTAGAGGTGACAGACCTCATCTAAAAGGAGGATGACTTATTTTCATTTGTCATCATCACACGTGGATTTTGGCCTCTCTAGAAGAGCTCGACTTAGTCTATCGTACTTTGTTGCTTGAGGAGATGTGATCTTATGTGGATTTTTGCTATTGGAGACTAGCTTTTCTGTTGGAGACATCTTTTTGGGATTGAAAGAAGGCATGTTCATTGGAAAATTTGAGTAGTTATTGCATGTCTTTTATGGTTTTACATGTGATGAAATATTGCTAGGGTTTCTACATGTTCCTCATCTAAATGCAAAATTTTATTGGAAATTCTTGGTAAAGTGTTGCATGTTTAATCTATATTCCTTGAAATCTGTAGAAAACCTCCTAGTGAGCATTTTTCTAGTTAATTTCTCCCCACATAAAAACATAGCTATGGTTAAGAAGTAAAAACTAGGGTTTTCCCCCTTACTGCATGCAAATATTTGATCTCTATGGTTTAAATCCCTAAGACTCTGTCACCCAAGTAGGGAAAAGGCAATGGGATCCCATTGATGATTAAAATTCTTAAAGACTTTTATCTTTTCCTCTCTCTTATTTTTTGGGCCCTTCATGGCAACCCACTAGGGTTAGGGCAAGGGCCAAATTCAACTAGGGCTTGAGCTACTAAAGCATTGGAGCTGATTTGGCATCTTTTCACCTTGTTTGACCTCACAAACTCAAAATCTAGCATTTTTCTTGGTGGAAATTGCCTCATTATTAGGGTTGATGTCCTCAACCCTACGAAATTTGGTACCATAGTAAACCCTAGATCTACACAAGGCTTCAACTTAGGGTTTGTTGAAGGTTTACCATTATCTATTGTTGATCATATATTTAAAGAACCTTTTCCTTGTACTTGTATGCATAAAAGAACTATTATTGAATCATAACTTGAAACCCTAAGCCTCAAGTACTCTTCTCTAGGATTATTTTATGTACATTGTTCCTTAACGTAAAGATTTGTGCCTTAATCCAAATAAGAAGTATCTCGATTAAGTCTTTCACTTGAATCACCTTGAACCTATTGATTTAGAATGCCTTTAGGTGATATATACTAGGAAGCCTCCCGTGTGGTGAAATTCCACTAAACAGCAGGAGGTGGAATGCTAAGGTGACAATGGCAGCCACCTCATTGTTGTGTATTATTCCAGCTCATGCTTTGTGAGGCCTGACAAGGCCAGATCGATTTTGAGGCAACAAGGCTCTCCCATTGGGATTGTGACTTTTCCCTCTAGGAGAGAGATTGAGCAACAGCATAGACCATCCATGCAATGCAGCAGAGCACCCTAGGGTTTCCCCATGATGTCTTCAGTGTTTCCAGCCTTGAGGAGCTGATCATCTCATCTGGAGGTTTTGTGGCCAGCATTTCATCTGTCTTCTGCGTTGTCACTAGCGGAGACAGCGTTTTTATTGGTGAGGGTTTGGAGGATTGAGGTCAGCCATCTTCTAGTCTTCAGTTCATAGTTCCATTGCATTCCAGCAGCAGCTCTTCATAGCAGATCTTCAGCCAGCTAGGACGCTGTCCCTATCTGCAGCCATTATTTGTTCTGAGAGGGTCTCCACTTGCCTAGGGCAAGGATAGGTGCACTCCTTCTGATTATCTTGTATTCCTACCTATGTATTCTCAGATTAATAAAATGGCTTAGTATTCTGGCATTTTATGTGTTCTTGTTCCATTATCTGGTTCCAGCATTCTGTTTTATATATCTGTCTGGCATATTTCTGTGTATTACTGGTTATTTCCCTTTGGGGATATTACATCCTTTGGGGAAAAGAACTGAAAATTCTTGATACATGCCAAATTGTAAATGCACATGAGCAAAATAGAGGGGGGCAGAAACAAGAAAGAAATAAGAATAAAAATAATTGAACATAGTTGACTTGTAAATGGAAGCAGAAAAATTCCATCAAATAACATTTTCTTTTATGTTCTATTGATTCTCAAATTAAACCTTATTTGTATTTATGTCACAAGGTAATGGCAAATTTCACATAACGTACCCAATCTTGTCCTTTGCTTTCTAGCTCCAAACCAGTCAATCACATGTTGCACATTTAATATCTTCAGCCATTTCTTAGACTCATTCCACTTCCATATTTGGCCACCCAACATGGTAACACTGACTATTGGGAGCTTTGAAAACAGACAATCTGTCAGTGAGCTTGAAGAATTTACAAGGACACAAAATCAATATTCCTCTGTCCCCAACATATTGGCTAGTAACATAATGATGAACAACCTGAGGCTCAATGTTATAAAACTAAATGCAATATGTTTTCCTTAAAAAGGAGATTGTCCATTCACAAACAATGTAATAAAATCACTTCATTGAAATAAGAAACATGGATGTTGCAAAAAAGTTTCATTGTTTACTTCATTGTCACAAGCAAATGCATATTAAATGTAGTTCCCTGAAAGATCCAAATAAAGAAAATATAGTAAACTGATCTGGGAATATATGAAGTCTACGACCATTTAATTCATTATTTTGAAAATCGGATGGCTCAGTCATATCTTTATAGAGAAAACAAGGCTAGCGTGTGCTAGATCAAGGTTATGCATATGAACCATGCAAGCTATTCAATTCACACTTGTATCAATTTTCTACCAATTATGAATTACTAAGGCAAACTTGCTTACATTTTAAAACGATGGCAGGTGATTAATCATTGGCAACATTGTTTAATTTGTGTGTTGTTATCTGAGTCATCAGCATGATCATATATCAATTTGCTATTCAATTCACAGAAATCCTACTCGCATGCCTCATTGATAGCTATTCAAAGGGTACATGCATGGTCTGATAATTTGTCAGATACATGTATTTGTATAAATATATTTTCAACCTATGAACAACTCTTAAACTACCTTATAAGACCCCAATACTGAGATCCTTTTATTTTATGTAAATTCTTGTAAATAAGTTTTTGATTTATAAGGGATGGATATAATGTTTTGGGTTCAAGTGCAAAACACCATTGAGGGATGTGCACGGAGATGATCATGCCAACTTCCAAGAGATACTTTCTACAGCCCAGTATGAGGGAGGTGTAATTGCAGCTCAACATGGAGTGGACACATGGCACCTTAAAATAATAAAATATTAAGTCAATACAAAATATACAAAGTCAAACATAACCTAAACTTAAAGTTAAAAATACTAAAAAGAATATATTAAAAAAAAATGTGAAACATTAATACATCTTGCTCTGAGTTTTCGAGATCATGTAAACATTCAGGGGAAACGGTAATCATGTGAGCAAGATAACCAGTAGAGATTTGTTCTCTTTCCAAGTTGTTGTAAGCAAAAATCTTGCATTCCACCTATAACTTCAATACAAATTCCATCTTAACTAGTCAATAAATTCCTTCCTTATCACTAGAATAGATCCATATTAATTTTGGATCTATCATGCTCCAAGAGGCATCAAAACCCTCGAGGTGCAAACCTTTTGGAGATTGCAAAAACTTGAGGAAATGTTGCACCTCAAGGGATTTTATTCCTTTCAGCGCATGATAGATCTGGAGTTAAGATGGATCTATGCTGATGTTAAACAAAAAGGGAGCCCATTTCTCATTAGCAATGTTTCAGTTTAACACCTAAAGGAGCAATCTAGGATATGTTAACTCCCTTTTGTAGCTTTCCCATTTGAAACACCATTGAAGAAGAGCTGGACCATCAAAATAATAATGTTTTCTCACCTCTGGTGAAGTGGAGCTGAAAGCATTGTAAGGCGGTGGATTACAGAGTTGCTGCAGTGATGGAAGATTCCTAATCTTTAGGTAGAAACCTTGATGTCAAGACAATTAAGAGGGTTTTATCTGCGCAATGGATATGCACACGAAATCTTTCACACCGTGTCAATCTAGGATCATATACACTTTTGTTTTGAGAAAATAAACCTTATATTAAACAGAAATTATTTATAGGGAGCAGAGATATTTACAAGGAAGAGTATGTACACGGAGCAGAAGAAAATCAAAACTTCATCCTTGGTGCTCTGAGAACTGAAATCAAATCTGAATAGGCAAAAGCATATACATTCTTGGTATCTCTAATTAGGAGACAACCTTTGACCTAGAGCAGAATACATAACTCTTCCTGCCAAAACCTACAGAATGAAGAAGCAGAGCTAACCTCATTGTCAAAAATATAATTACATCTGGTTTCCAAATAGAACAGAGAAGCAATTCTAAGACAATTCAAAAGACTCATATAAGCTTGAATTAACTAATTAGAGGCACCAAATAGTGCAGCCCTTCGATGGATAACTCCCTAGAATATTTAAGGAACTTGTGTCTTAACATGTTGCCATCAACCTTAGACTGTCCAATACTCCCACAAAATTCTCTTAAGAGACTCCATTTTACCATAAATAGGGCAATGGTCATCCGTAAAGCCATTTTCAACTAAAGTTTTGTTGGTAATCTGTAATAAAAGACCAACCAAGCAAAAACTCATAATTTATAAGAAAGGTCAAAAGGGAATACACCATCAGTCCTTTGTATCAATCCTCTGTAGGTATATGGACATCAATCTGTACTGACCCATTTCTAATCATAAACGAAAGATATTAGTGAGCATAAGATATATGTGTATGATAGCTACATAGGCATGCGTCATATGTCTTACACTAGTATAATTATTTATGAAGGATACCTGAGTAAAGGATAAATGGACCTGGTACCTTAAAACATTAGTGAAGAAAAATAGTCTTATTTAATAGATATTAATGTAAATATATGTGAAGTTATATTTTAATTTAAATATAATTGAAGGAAATTAATTTTAAAATACATACATATATATATATATATATATAATTAAAATAAATTAAAGTAAAATAATAAAAAGAATTATGAATTTAATGATAAACTCATACGTATCCCTCATTTAAAATAGAGATTACACGTATGTATTTAATAAATGAATAAGAAGGCGGTAAGGAGGTGGTAACCGCCTAAGATGGGATATTTAACCATATGAAGAGGAGAAGAAAGGGGGGAGGAAATGAAGGAGAAAATGGCGGAAGGGTTGAGGAGTTGAGCTGAGAGCCAGAAAGACGAACTAGATCGGGAATTACAGAGTCTCCATTGTTCTGAAATTTTGGGCACGGGGGCCAAAATCTCTCAAACTGAAGGATTTTGGAACTGAATACTATAGCACTATTCAGTTGGCTGGGTGGTTTTGGTCTTTTGGAACGAAAATATGAACAAAGGCGGTGAAGCAAGAGGAGTTTACAGTAAAGACAATCATCCATCACCGAATATAGCAAGGAAAATCAGGTTAGTATCTAAAATATACTTCATGAATTTTGTTATTTTGTTATGAAGGTAAAATATTAGTTATCTGCTGAATTCCGAATTCTTAATTTTAAATTTTGTATTCTTATTCTGAATTACTGCTAAAATTCTTATTCTGAATGTTAAAATCAGAATTTTAGTATTAATAATTTTCAATGCTTATTGAAAATCCAGACTTATAGATAATTATACCTTTTAGATTCTGATGGTGAATTTCAGGAATTGAATTAGAATAGCAGTAGGATTCTTAACTAAATTTAGAAATTTAAGATCTTACACTTGGTATCAGAGCGCGGCTTCAAACTCTGTAGACCTTATTGCCTACTAGCTGTAATACTAGATTATATTATTATGAAGGTTACTCGAATGTTTAAATTTTTTTAGTAATCTAAAAAACAATCACCCTTAACTGCTTTCACCGAGATTCAGATTTGTACAGTACAAATGCCAATTTCCATAACCTATCATCAAACCTGCAAGGTGATAATTTATTTGACCTGGCAGCAACTGTGCTAATCGATTATCAAAATTTCAAGGAATACGCAACCTCTTGATCTAGAGTAAGATGCGCTAATATTGCGCTAATCGATTCTATTTTCCAATTGAAGATTGATTCGAATACAAAATCAAATATTCGCATACCCCAAAATTGAGTTAGGAAAAATTTCTGGACTGGCCCAGATTGGAATTTAGAAATTCAAGAAGAGTTCTGGAACTGATTTGAACAATTTTGAATCTACTTGGTATGTTTTGAAGAACAAAATATGGACTGAATTGGGTATATAGCTCTCCTGAGCTAATAAAAAAAAAAAAAAAGACCACAAACAACAGGATAAATATATATACATATATGTGATCATATATATATATATCTCCAATTCCAACTATATTGGTCGTAAGCAAAGATATTCTTGAAACCCAAAACCCAGGGAGAAATTGTAATGGACAACTATTCTTAACAGATTATATTGTTAAATAGAAATGGGGCTTTCAGAAAAATCAAATTTCAATTACATTTTTTTCTTTCTAAAAACGAAAATGGATTGAAGTTTTAGAGAAAGAGAAACCATGGGTTTTCTGATGGTAGCATGCTCAGTGGTAACGGTATTGAATAAGTACTGAATAATTCAAACCATATCCGAGCTTGCCGTTTTTGGTACACTTGACTTGAGCATTGCTCGATAAGAGATAACGAAAAGCATCGCAGCTAATAAACGTGGTTAAGTCGCCTGTCGAGCAGCCAGTAAGTAGCGCCTCTCATCACTAAAATATTAACCTGGAAAAAAAAAAAAAAAATCCATGTTACTTAACAAACAACCCGTCAAACAGATTGTCAAACAGATTGTTGGGATGTTACGGGCAGTTCAATTAATCCGATATGCTATATAATGAGCATAGAGTTACGAAGATAAGGGTTAATGCATGCCCAATCCACTTAGCGTTTAATAAAGCCTGTCGTCCGCCTTAACTCGCTATAAAAATTGTGGTTTCCTCTATGGAATCCACGAGTAATGATATCCGATTCCTTGATTCTCTATTAGAAAGAAAGAAAGAAAGAAAGAAAGAATTTTTAATGTCCACGAGGCTAAAAATAGCCTATGGGACGGTGAATACTATCGTCTCCATGTGGTCGACACCCTAGTTGAAGTTTTACAATGAGCACTCCCCGGCTTACGACAAATTCTTATTTAGGAACTCAGTTATCAAGAATTAGCGCGATCACATAATATGATTAAATTCTTATTTTAACTTCAAAATTCTTAAAAGCCATATAGGTATTTTGATGTTTTCAAAGTTATTTTATATAGTGTTAAACATCCACGGATATATAGTTTAGTTATATTAGATAAAATCATTACAAAATAAATATAGTTTAATTTAATTTAAATTAATAGATGAAAGAGTTTACAAAATTGGCTTTAGGATAAATCAAGTTGGTTTGAGAAAATAAATAAATTAATTACCGTCCACTTGAAAGCTATGTCGAAAAGTGTAGGTTTCATATTTATGTAATTCACAAACACCTTCGGTTCTAGAATAACGTAATGAGGACCGGATTTAATGAGAGTAAAGAGTGTTATACAGAGGAAGGAATTTGGACGAAACAGAACTGTGCTTAGATAAATTTCCATGGTTACGTGGAATCACGAAGAATAGAGACGAAAATTTAGTTTTTTTTTAATCATCCTTTGAATTTCAAACCATTACAACTTTATTCTCTCTCAGATTCGATTAATATATATAGACAAATGCGTGGGTGGCGACGGGCTCGTAAAGTATGGAGGTCCAGATATTTCCATTGTCCTCATGGTAAAGTTCTAAATGTTAGGTTGAGTAAACATTGAATGTCCACCTAGATTTGCTTTTAACTTTAAATCAAATTAATCAGATTGACCCTTCCACCGTCCTCTAGGCTAAGGATATTTAATTCTAAAACTTTATAATAATTAAATTAAAATTCCACAAAGTTCCAAAGTTATTAAAACGTATGGTGGACATTTCAAATGTTTTGAACGCATATTACTTATGATGGCATTACACTTCAATGTGGCATATCGTATTAGTAATGGTGGTGTATTATTATGGTGGGCAATTAAATAACCTAAGGTCCATTACCTTGGAGCATATGTTAATGGAGCGGTTTATGTGCTATATGATATATCCGTTGGCAGTTAACACAGGTTTTGCGTTAATGTTGAATGGTGCGTGAACATAGATGCAAAAACGTTTATATGGGGAGAATTCAAGGTTGACCCCTTAAATTTAGGTTATAAAAACCTTTGTATTTCGTTTAAAAACTTTTGATTAATACGTTGATTGCCTCCACCATATTTAATGAATATGTCTCCAACCATATTTTGAATATGCCATATTAAAACCATACTATATAGTATATTGTTATTCTTCAATGTTATATATTGCTTTTAAAAATGGAACTTTGACTTTTGGTTTTGTAATTTAAATATGTGGAATATTAAATATTTAATGATATATAAAGTTTTAAATTTCTGCATAGTGATATACCTAATGATGTAATAAAGTGCCTTATTTTCCATTATAATTTTGCTCAATTTAATTTGAATTTAGATTTTGAAAATATTTTGAAATCTTAATAATATAATAATAATAACAATATATATATATATATATAAACTATACCCGTTTGTGAGTTTGAATTTGAATTTATGCAAATTAAATCTAAAATCGTATTTTGATTCTCATAAATTTTATTATGTATTAGGAAAATTCACGATGGTAAGGACATATCAACGGCGACAACGCCATAGGGTTGCATCGCCATCACCAACACCATCACCAACCTCATCACGACCGCCCTCACCATCACCACCGCCACCACCAAGGTCAGCATCAGCACCAATTGTTCCAACACCTGAATTAACTACTATAATGCGCTCATTAGAAGCCACTCTGGAAACATTAAAAGGGTCGCAACCAACCAACGCTAAAGAAGAGCAACCTCATCTTGAGGAAAAACATTCTGAAAAGTCTAAAGATTGTGATTATAAGGCACCAAAAGAAGACATTTCTAGAGAACTACAAAAGATTAAGCTTCTGGAATTTTCAGGAGGACGAGCGGGAGAACGTGCTAAAGCATGGTTAGAAGGAATGATAATATGCTTTGCATTAAGAGAATATTCTTCTACCTCTAAAACAAAGATCGCTATATTTCAACTTAGAGGAAGTGCTCTGGTTTGGTGGGGAAATTTAGAAAAACAACTACATCTCACATCAGACAACGTTCCATGGGAGTTGTTTGAGGAAAGATTCCATGCAAAATACTTACCACCTTTCTTTCAAGAACAGCAAGCTGAAGCCTTCCATATGTTAGTCCAAGGTAATAAAACAATGGAAGAATATGAGATAAGGTTTATGGAGCTGGTAAAATATGTTCCTTATCTAGATACTGACAAACGTCAAGCCGAGTGTTTTGTTTATGGATTAAATCCTCGAATCAGGGCTATGGTCAGAATGTGGAAACCGTCATCAGTAGCTGAGGCAGTTGAATGTGCACGATATGCAATAGAACATTTAGGGATTAAAAGAGATATCAGACCAACAAAACCTGCACAGCCAGGATTTACAGGAAAGACTCCTCGGAACTTCTTCAAGGGAAGTAGCTCTAGACCACCTCCTTAGGGTAACAGGTTTACTCTGAGAGGATTAGGAGCAAGAACTCCCATGACCATTAATATTGTAGCTGTTGAATCATCAAATACTAGTCCATGGCAATCTCAAGGGACTGTTAATAGAGGAAGAAATGGGAGAGGAAGTGGCACAAGAGGACACAGCTCCTTGTATAGAAATTCACAATCTGATTTAAGGGGGCCATTTCAAGTTAATTGTTGGGGATGTGGATCACTTTCAACGTGATTGTCCAGAAGTCTCGTCAAATATAATACAAAGAGCCGGAAAAGAACCATCATCAAGTACTCAAGGCAATCATAGAATCCATGTTGTAGTCAACAATAACGAGGCAGCACATCAGTCCACTGTTGTGGATTCTTCAGGTACTATTGATGGAATAAAACTCAAAATTTTATTTGATATTGGTGCTACTGATAGTTTTATTTCATCATCTGCATTAAATAAATGCGGGTTGGCAGCTTGCAAGCAAAACGATTTCAGACAGGTAGAAATGGCTTCAGGAGAACTTCAATCTGTAGATTTAAGTGTTAAGGAATGTAAAGTTGACCTAGGAGTCTGTTTGACTAAACTAAAAATATATGTCATAGCCTTAGGAACTTACGACCTCGTTATAGGGATGGATTGGTTAGAATCTCATAAAGCATGGGTAGATTGTTACAAGAAAACAATACTTTGTATAAATGATGAAGGAAAGACAATCCAAATCCAAGGTATTAAGAGAAAAATGTCCCTACACTTCATATCAACAATGCAAATGAAACGTTGTTTAAGAAAAGGTTGTCAGGTATATGCAGTTCAAGAAGTAAGCAAGGAGAAAGAACCATCCTTAGAACAATATCCGGTGTTATCCGAATTTTCAAATGTTTTTCCAAAGGAATTACCAAGATTACCTCCTAAAAGAGAGTTGGATCTCACAACAGAATTAAAATCTGGTACGGAACCAATTTCTAAAACACCTTACAGAATGACAGCCCCAGAGCTTCAAGAATTACAAATCCAATTGAAGGAACTATTGGAAATAGGACACATCCGAGCTAGTATTTCACCTTGGGGTACACTTGTAATCTTTGTCAAGAAGAAAGATGGGTCCTTGCAATTGTGTATAGATTATCGAGATTTAAATCGAGCTACAGTAAAGAATAGGTATCCAATGCCTCGAATTGATGACCTTTTTGACCAAATGAAAGGAGTTGTGGTCTTTTCAAAGATCGATCTACGATTAGGTTATCATCAACTAAGGATTAAAGAAAGTGATGTTTCTAAAACTGCATTCTGAACTCGTTTCGGGCATTATGAATTCATTGTAGTACCATTTGGATTGACCAATGCACCAGTAGTATTCATGAATCTTATGAACAGTGTTTTCCGCAAATACCTCGACCAATTTGTACAAGTCTTTTTAGATGATATTCTTATATACTCTAAGAATGAGAAAGAACATAAAGAACATCTTCGGATAGTATTATCTTGCCTTAGGGAACACCAGTGATATGGGAAGTTATCCAAGTGTTCTTTCTTTCAAAAAGAGATTTATTACTTGGGACATATTATATCTGGTGAAGGAATCTCAGTAGATCCTGAAAAAGTGAAAGCAATCATGGAATGGTCGATACCTGAGAATGCACAAGAAGTGTGAAGTTTTATGGTCTTAGCAGGTTATTATCGAAGGTTTATAGAAGGATTCTCCAAAATTGCAAAGCCTATCACAACCCTCCAGCGTAAAGGTGTTAAGTATGAATGGACTAAAAAATGTCATAAAGCATTTTCCGAACTTAAAAGATTATTGACTGGTGCACCAATTTTTCGAGTACCTGACATGGACAAAGACTTTATTGTGTGTACCGATGCATCTAAACAAGGGTTGGGTGCAGTATTAATGCAGGACAGAGGCGTAATAGCATATGCTTCAAGAAAATTAAAGCCTCATGAAGAACATTATGCTACGCATGATTTAGATTTAGTCGTCGTGGCACTAGCTTTAAAGATATGGAGACATTACTTGGTAGGGAGAAACTTTGTACTCAAAAGCGACCACCAAAGCCTACAAATATTTGTTCACCCAAAGAGACTTGAATGCTAGACAAAGACGATGGAGTGAATTCTTAAGTGAATATGACTTTGGAATTTCATATATAAAAGGGAAAGAGAATGTAGTAGCAGATGCTTTAAGCAGAAGACCACGAATATTTTCCCTCATACCTATCCAGGTAGACTTAAGAAAACGAGTACTAGAACATCTTGTAAGAGATAGCTGGTATTTAAAAGTAAGATCTGGGCTAGATAGTAACCATTTGAAGGAACCTAAGTTTGAGGGATATGATCTGAAAGATGACGGAATTTTACGATTCCGTGGAAGGATGTACATACCAAATAGTGGAGATCTTCGAAGCACCATCTTGAAGGAAGCTCACAAGGCAGTGTATTGTGCACATCCGAGAGTAAAGAAAATGTATGCTGATACAAAGAAACACTTTTTCTGGATAGGCATGAAAAACGACATTTTCAAATTCGTTGCTAAATGCCTTGAATGTCAGCAAGTAAAGGCTGATCATTGTCACCCAGCAGGTCTCCTACAACCTCATGACATTCCTATGACTAAATGGGAGATAATTTCTATGGATTTCATCATCGGGCTACCTCTTACTCCACAAAGCCATAATGCATTCTGGTTGTGGTAGATAAATTTACGAAGAGAGCCCATTTTATTCCTGTAAGAGATACTTATGAAGCTACCGACATAGCACGGGTATTCATAAATGAAATTATCAAATTTCATGGGGTACCTAAGAAAATCATATCAAATAGGGATTCACGTTTCACTTCAAGATTTTGGACATGTATGCAGTCAACAATGGGAACTCAATTAAATTTAAGCACAACATATCATCCTGAGACTGATGGAAAAACAGAAAGGGTAAACCAAGTACTAGAAGATATGCTAAGAATGTATGTTATGGACCAACAATCACATTGGGAAAAGTACTTACCCTTATTTGAATTTGCATACAACAATAGTTATCACAATTCAATTGGGATGCCTCCATTTGAAGCATTATATGGAAGACCTTGCAGAACACCATTAAGCTAGGACAGATTAGAAGACCGTATAATAGTGGGGCCAAAATTAATCCAAGAGATGGAAGAACAAGTAAAGAAAATTAGGCAACGATTGAAAGAGGCACAGGATAGACAAAAAAGTTATGTTGATGCTCACAGGACAGATAGAAGCTATAAAGTAGGAGATCAGGTTTTCATCCGCATCAAGCCAAATAAAAGCACCGTACGATTTGGAAGTGGGACAAGATTATCTCCCCGATTTATTGGACCGTTCAAAGTCCTGGAAAAAGTTGGACATGTCGCCTATCGTCTTGAACTGCCACCCCACTTGCATAAAATTCATAATGTATTTCGTATGTCTGTCTTACGACACTATATTGCTGACAAATCTCATAATCTTCAATGGAAGGAACTACAGGTATCGGACGAGGGAACCATCACGGTCGAACCATTACGTATACTGGAACGTAGGGTTCAACAGCTCAGGAACCGTCTAGTAGATCAAGTTAAAGTCCAGTGGGACAAATATAGTTCCAGATCGGCTACCTGGGAAGATACAGAGGCCATATGTCAAAAATACCCCAACCTGTGCTAAATTTTGAGAAACTGAAAATTTTATGTGTTTATAACTACTCTATTTTGGACATTTGAGAAATGAATTTTATTTTGCTAGTACATGGATACCACAAAGATATGATGTTTATTTGACTCTGTTGATACATAATATATGTTATTGTTTAACTTTACTGGTACATGGATACCAATATAAAATATGTCATTTAATTAACATTGCAGAAATATGAAATTAGATCATAGATTATGTTATAGATAAAGATACCTATAAATTTATTTCATTTCTGCATGATTAAAGAAATAGAAATAACAGAATAACTACATTTTAATATGAAATGACTAAATATGTTAGGTCATAGATAGCAACATGTATGAATTACACAAAATTGTTATATGAATGCAAATTGTTTTGAATATATCAATGCATATGTTATCTATGCAACATGTATGAATTACACAAAATTGTTATATGAATGCAAATTGTTTTGAATATATCAATGCATATGTTATGATGTATGGACAATTGTTTAAATTGCAAATAAGATCGTTCCAAAATGACCACGTGATGACAAAACTTCAGAACAATTGAGATTCCATGAGATTTCATGATATGTTACTCTTGGTCCTAATAGGAAGGGTGGAGGTATTGTCCACTGTTTATCTTCCAAAACTTGGGGTCATGGGAGGGCTATGCGAGTCACGCTCCCCTAGACGTGTGATGATGACTGCTGGATGTCTACTGGGATATCAAGTTGATAGAGTCGACACTATCTATGAATGGTTAGGTCACCATATAGGACACCATTGCATACCCAGTAGAGGATGGATAGGATGGGAGCGAAAGAAATTAGGAAGGACAGGATGATTCTAGAATAGCTTGGGGATCAGTTTTAAAATATATATATATATATATATATATATATATATATATTAAGTTAACTGTTATAGACTACAATTATAAATTGGCGAAACGGAAAATCTATTTTGAAAGTACAATCCTCTCATAATCACACCAACCATGAAAATAATTAAATATATCATATAAACCCTAACTTCAGGACGAAGTTTTTAAAAGGAGGGAGTAATGTAATGACCCATTTCTAATCATAAACGAAAGATATTAGTAAGCATACGATATATGCGTATGATAGCTACATAGGCATGCGTCGTATGTCTTACACTAGTATAATTATTTATGAAGAATGCCTGAATAAAGGATAAATGGACCTGGCACCTTAAAACATTAGTGAAGAAAAATAGTCTTATTTAATAGATATTAATGTAAATATATGTGAAGTTATATTTTAATTTAAATATGATTAAAGGAAATTAATTTTAATATATATATATATATATATATATAATTTGATATAATTAAAATAAATTAAAGTAAAATAATAAAAAGAATTGTGAATTTAAAAATAAACTCATACGTATCCCTCATTTAAAATAGAGATTACACGTATGTATCTAATAAATGAATAAGAAGGTGGTGAGGAGGTGGTAACCACCTAAGATGGAATATTTAACCGTATGAAAAGGAGAAGAAAGGGGGGAGGAAATGAAGGAGAAAATGGCAGAAGGGTTGAAGAGTTGAATTGAGAGCTAGAAAGACGAACTAGATCAGGAATTACAGAGTCTCCATTGTTCTGAAATTTTGGGCACGGGGGCCAAAATCTCTCAAACTAAAGGATTTTGGAACTGAATACTACAGCACTATTCAGTTGGCTGGGTGGTTTTGGTCTTTTGGAACGAAAATAGGAACAGAGGCGGTGAAGCAAGAGGAGTTTACAGTAAAGAAAATCATCCATCACCGAATACAGCAAGGAAAATCAGGTTAATATCTAAAATATACTTCATGAATTTTGTTATTTTGTTATGAAGGTAAAATATTAGTTATCTGCTAAATTCCGAATTCTGAATGTTAAATTCGGTATTCTTATTCTGAATTACTGCTTAAATTCTTATTCTGAATGTTAAAATCAAAATTTTAGTATTAATAATTTTCAATGCTTATTGAATATCCAGACTTACAGATAATTATAACTTTTAGATTCTGATTGTGAATTTCAGGAATTGAATTAGAATAACAGTAGGATTTTTGACTAAATTTAGAAATTTAGGATCTTACACAATCTAACATTCAAAATTGGAGCCAATGGGAGTTTTTGATGCATCAAGCAATATAATTGCTTTGTATCATTATTCTGGATAGGCTTACAAAAGGACCAACACCAATCCCTCCAAATTGGGCCTTGCATTCGAATGTTCATCTTAAACAAATCCTCTAAATGGACCATCCTTTGAATCTCCCAAATAGCCAATATGTCTGAAGTAAGAAAAATCTTCTAATGACCTGGAACTATAATGGGTGCATGATAGGATCATCTCTACCATAATTTTACTGTCACATGATACTCAGATTTGAAGTCATAGAGTTAACCTATAGTGAGAACAGAAAGATTAGAAACACCAATCAAAATTACACATCTACATAAACACAACTACTCACTGGTGAACTCAACAGCATAAACATTGCATATCAAAAGATGAGGTCAGCCCTACAAATGGATAGAGATTATATCAAATAAATCAATAGCATGAATATAGTGGACAGCCAACAGAAGTTTGAGGCAACAATCATTGTCTTCTCAATCACACAATACAATAATTACAATATTGTCCTCAAGGGACTTGTTATCACTCAAATCTACACCACGAAAAATGACTCCTCTCTAAAATCTAATGTTACCCCTCATGTCAGCAAGGGTATATATATTGTAATATTTCTAATGGAAATATTAAGTGATAACAATAGTGAAATCATAAACATGCAATACAAATTGTACACACATGCAGAAATACCAAATTACACCAGAATAACACCCAAAACGCTAAGCCTTTTTATTATATTATCCAGATGGAGTATAATGAGTAGGAACAAAAGAACCTGGGCTTGCTACTGCAAGCAAGGCAAGATCCCAGGTGAATATGATGGCACCCAAATGCTGGAAATGGCTCAACTACCAAATCTACGCCCACCCAAACAAACTGTTGTTGATGCTGGAAAGGGACTGCTGATGTAGCCCTCCAAACCGCTCCAAAAATTATGCAAAATTAAATGTAGGCTCTCCATACAAGCACCAACAAAACCCAGAAATATCTCACGCACCCAAGGGGTGGAAATGGTCCCGGAATAAACTATGTCCTCCTCCAACAATTTTTGTTGCTGGATGCCAAATGGAACTAGTGATTCTACCCTCAAGAGTGCTCAGAAAATTCTGCAAAATTAATCCTAGCCTCCTCTCACCAAACCCACAAAAACCCAGAAATGGTTTGGGTTGAATCCACCGACCCCCAGTGACCCCTAACAAGTGCGAGTTGCTCAATTGGGCCAGAAAATGCCCCACAATTCATATGCTGCTGAATTAGGCCGAAATATCCCTCCAAGAAATCCTTCATAACTCCTGAGAATTTCTCCCCTCAATCGCCAGGCAGATCCCAGCTTGAATGCTTCCCCAAACTATGAGTCTCTGCAAGTGCACTGAAGCTGCCAGTAAACCCCTGTGTCAGCCCTGGAATAGACAAAATCAACCTTCTAAAATGCAACACTCTCACCCTTGCATATCACCAAGGGAAACTCGCTCTCCCTAAGGATAAATTCTTGTAAATTCTCCAGTGAATACTCCATTGATTGCTAGCTTCTCTCAGCCGCCACAGAATTCTTTTGCGCCCAAGGAAAATACACACCAGCTGGAAATGCTTTGCAATGTAGCTCCTTTAGAAGTCCTGAGAGAGACTTCTCCCTCCTCCCCCTAGGGTGACACTTGAAGTTCACCGAAAGAAGAGTTTGTATTTTCGCTTGGAAATTCCTTGTGCTAACAGCACAGTTGTCTTCGCTAAACAGCTCAAGAGAACTAAGGTTTGAATTGTGAAATGACCAAAAGATACCAAAAGTGAGGCCCTCAAACTTTATTTATAATTTGTTGGCCACTTCTCCCTTTCTGGTCCCCACTCTCTCCCTCTCCCCTAATTCGCACTTCCTTTTCTTTTCTCTCTCCTCCAAGAGTGTGAGTTCCCTCCTTGGGTCGAATTTCTCTTTCCTATGGCCCCCACATTCCACTAGAGCTGCAATTTTCCCTTTTTCTCCTAAGTCTCAAAATCAGAAATGTCCCCTCTTTCATAATTTGTCTCTTGTTACAACTCAAACTAGCAAGGGACTTAAAAGGGTTTCCTAATAGGGCAACTGCTAGGTTAAGGGCAACGGTGGAGGCTCAGCCCACTGTCACCACAGCTAAGGCTCCCTTCTCTTTACAGAATTTCACCGATGGGAGGAGTCCCAATGCTTTTGGGAAGCCACTTATAAAGGATATATCAATGAAAGTCAAGGTCCTTGCTTAAAGAGCAAGCAATCTCCATCCTTCACCTCCTCCTAGGGAAAGGGTTTAAGGGGTCACTTCTTGTCTATTCATTGATATATCCTTTATAAGTGGCTTCCCAAAAGCATTAGGACTCCTCCCATCGATGAAAGTCTGTAAACAGCAGGGAGCCTTAGCTGTGGTGACAATGGGCTAAGCCTCCATCGTTGCCCTTAACCTAGCAGTTTCCCTCTTAGGAAACCCTTTTAGGTCCCCTGCTAGTTTGAGTGGTAACATTTTTGGCGTCGTTGCCAGGAACACGAGACGTGTGTTTTGTTCCCCATATGACATATTGACATATCATTATTGGCGTCTCCATTGGAAGAACGAAGCCCTAGTTCTTCATTGAACATCAAGGTCGATGCTTGTAGGGTAAAGCAAGCATTTTTCTAGGCATATTTAAATTCACCCTGGTGACTCCTACATATTTTTCATGCATATCTCAAATAGGTTGTCTTTCTTTGATAAATTTCCCACTTTGGACATCGCTAGCATCTCTGGGCACCCTAATCATGTCACATGAAGCATGGTACGTGGGGTGCCCGTGTTTGATGGTGATCCACTCTCTGCAGTTGACCATGTAGAAAGATTTAAAGCACATGCTGCGAGAGAGAAATTGGTTCACCAAGATGTCCTTATGTTATTGTTTATGGGATCTCTCGGTGGTCATAATTCATGGTTGCATGATCATGAGCCTAAGAGTATCTCATCTATCAAGGAGTTCACTGATGGCTTTCTTAGACATTTTCAATTATACCTTGCATTAAGCATCCAAGAGGAAGCCTTCATTGAGCATCATCAAGACATTGAGAATCTAAGTAGTGAGCAAGTAGATGAGTCCTCCTGGGGTCGACATGATGAAAATGATGATTTTGAGAACACATGTGTTGGGAGGGATGAATCTATGGAAGGTGATGTTGAGACTAACCTTACCTTTCTCGAGGATATTACTTCTAATGATTCTCCTTTTAAGAACCTTGAGGAAGGTGATCCCATTATCCCTTTGGAGGATGACATTGGAGATTACTTCCTCATTGAAAAGGGGAAATGGGAAACTGTTGGTCCTCAATTTGATTGTGCTCCCATTTACGACAACGACAAGGAAGACAAGGATGAGACTAGTTTTCCCTTTCTCTCAGGCACTATTTATGATGACATATCCATTGGTACTTTTGGGAAGGGGAATATTTATTTCCCCTTGCATAAAGAGGGGCAGTTGGAAGTGATCAATTTTCCTTTTAGAATAGACCCAATCTTTGATACTAAGGAAATTGATAAGGCTCCCACCTCTCCCAAGTATGATTCTATGTTCAAATCACTTAAGGCTTTAGATTATGATGTTAGGGAAGAAAAACCCTTTGAATACAATACTTCATCCTTCCTCTTGCCTATTGGTCATCATTTTGAGTCCTCATCAAGTGATTCCCTCACCTCTTGTCACATGATCCCAACTGGCAATGAGCCCTTTCCCCCTTCCAAGCATAGTGTCAAGGATGAGCCCCTCATTGATTAGACTTTACCTCCTGGGGCACCCCCTTAAGATCATGATCAATCTATAATCTCCCCTTTTCAGTGTGATCCCCATGGGCAACATGTGTGTGTTTCTCCATCTCATCAGTCTTCCTTTCCTACTAATCATAACCCTGTGGAAGCCATAAAATATGACATAAATGATAAGGACCATCATGGAAATGATATGCCCGAGATTGCCATCCATCAAAAGTTTATGAGCCTTGTTGACCACACTTTGTCAACGACCCCATAGCAGTACACCCCCATTTTTTCAAATGGGATTCTTCATGTTCGACGTAGTTGCGCCATTCAGATTCCATCATCTGTCGACAATTTTTATAAATGATGTAAACCCATTCTGCATGTAATGATGTAAATGATCTAAGTAAGACCGTCAATGTATGTAACAACCTAGGTAAGCCTAGTATGTTGTTGATGATCTCTATCCTAGGAGGTTTTTTGTCTCACTAATTCACGAAAGTGATCGGCAGAGTTTTTCCCTCCAGCCTCACCCCAAAGCTAGGGTGGATTTTATCATCAGCATACTAAGTGAGTCCTAGTGTTCTATCGAGTCCTTGTAAAAGTAGTTTCAACTACTTGGTCTACTAGATCATGTTTTGAGTTGCAGAATTGGGTATTTATTTGAGGGTCTATACGAATGGGTATTCCCCCTTCATGTATGTAAATATATTATCTCATGTAAAAGAGGGTTGGAAAAATAATTATAATCCCCTCTTAGTCAATTAATTAAATTTTCTGGTCAATTAATTAATAAAATCCTAAACCAGAAATTTAATTAATTTAGGGTCCTAAATTAGAATTAAATCTTTAAAAGCAAAATTTCTGAGTCCTTGGAAAATGATTTTGAAAGCCCCAAGCCAAGGGAATATTGCGAATTTTAAGAAATATTGGACCCTTGGGCCTTGGTGGTTAAGTCAAGGTCAAAATTTTGGGGTAATTAACTCAAAAATAATATTTTTGAGTTAATTAAAATTGAATAAAATGATAAATTCGTTTTTTCCCCAAAATTTTAATTTCAACGTTCCGGATTAAAAGATATTAAATCTTTTGGACGGTTGAGATTATTTTGACGAGGATCATCCAAACTAGCCGTTAGAGATCTAGTCCTATAAATTTAGAGGTCTTTGTCATTATTGAGTCATCCGATCTCAGAATCGTGCACTTGCTCTTAGAAGCTCTTGTAAACTTTTTGAAGAATAAAGCTAAAGACTTTGGGGTTACAAATCTGGATGTTCCTTCTCAGATCTATGTGGTGAATTGTCTCTAAACTCTGCTACTTGGTTTCTTGCATTTTATGATTGATGGCCTACATGGATTAATCTGCATACAGGTATCTTGTGCAGTTTTCTGGGTTTATAAAATAACATTCTGATTTTTTCTAAGGGTCTCATGTTGTTTTCTTAAATCTCTATCAGTCTAAAGTTCAGATCTAAGTGTGCAGGGAAATTTTTTTAAGATTGGGCGTCTCGGGAAGTCTTCGGTTGGACCAGCCGACTCTCAATAAGCATAAATCTGATAAGCTCTTTATTTGTTAAATTCCGAGTCTATCTTACGATATTTGTGATTTTGCAGGGTTTCGAAGGCTTGTGCCTCTCACAAAAATTTTAATCTCTGAAAATTGTGCTAAAATGAATTTTAAATCTGACCTTGAGGGTTCTCAATTTGTAAACTAGTGTAAATTTGTAATTTTTCTTTCAGGACTATAAGGGTTTAATAGTTTCTTGGTGTGCATCTTCAGATTTGATCAGTTGTTGCAGGTTACAGGTTCAAAATCGAAATTTTTTTTATAGATTTAAGGCAGATCTAGCCTCCAAAGGCCAGATCTGGCCTCAAGTCTCCATTGTGAACGAATCTGGGCGTTATTGGTTCAAAGAATTTTGAAGATCCGGGCTTAAAAGGAGAAATTTTAATTTAACTGGGCGGAATTTTGTGTGCACTGGGTTTATTTAAATTCGTTTGCTGTATCTCATTGACCTGCCTCTATCTCCCCTCATATCTTTCCTATCCTGTCTTCCTCAGCATCGAACTGCTTTCCTTTTTTCGAGTCCACCGATTCATCCTTCAGCCTTATCTGAAATCGAAGCTTTGATTTCCCGTTCCTCTATACGTTGATCCATATTTCGAGCTCCCTGCAAATCGATGTTCTATGCTGCGTTTTCCCTGCATCCGCCCTCTTTTCTCTGCGTGACATTTTCCTTGCCGTCCACGTTGCTCCACCCATCGATCTGCCTTCGAACTGCACACACCATCCTTTCTCTACTGTGCTCAACCCTTTTCCTGCCTGCGTTAAGTGTCGTCCGTCAAACCCCTGCTCTCTGCCCACGCAGCATACGACCACCTACAAACATAAATCGACAAAGCAGCAAATCCCGTCCAGCATAATTCTGCCATCGAACCAGCGTCCAGTTCTCACGTCGACCTTGCTTCAGCTGCCTCGTCTGTCTGCTCCGTCCATCGACCTGCGGAAAATACAAAAAAAATATGCGTGAAAATTTCGAGCCATTCCAAGATCTTAATGCGTTTCGTTTCGATAGCGTAGGTTTTGTTCATTGTATCTTTAATGTCGGCTGCATTTTAGAATAGGTTTCGATTGGGTTGTTTTAACGTTTAAATTTTTTAAGTTTTAGATTTAATAGAGTTTGGATCCTAGATTTTTAGATTGTAATGTTAGGTTTCGATTTTTTTTTAGTTTAGTTTAATTCTGGTTCTATTTTGGTTTAGATTTAATTTTCGTCTAGTTTTGTTTTAAATTGTAGTTTAAGTTTAGTTTGACTTAGTTTTGTTTCAATTTAAATATTAGTTTAGATTTTGTCTAGTTTAGTCTAACCATAACTTTAGATTTTAAATTTTAGTTTTAGTTAGATTTTGATTTTTAGATTTAACTTTAGGATTTTAAATTTTAGATCAAAACTTTTATTTAGATCTAGATTTGTTTTAAAATTTAAAAAAAAGCAACAAAAAATATAAAAAAAATTTCAAATTTTCCATAGTCAAGTGCGCTAAATTTTTATCTAAGGTTTGATTGTGGATATTTTAAATTTTCGAACTGGTTTATAATTGCAGCATCTTAATTTCGGAAATCTTTCAAACATCTGGCATTTTCATTCATGGTTGTGGCATTTTTTCAATTAAATATCATCGTCATCAATCGTGTTTTTATAAGCAGCAGTTAGTCATCATTTACTGGTTTATAATTGCATAATGGGATTTTGTGTGACTCCTTGAGGCACTGATCATAAAACGTAAAATCTAATTTAGATCTGTGGAATCTCGTTCATTTCTATCAAGTATTTGATGTTTTAACTGTGTCTCCTAGATTTGTCATCCTCATTTATAATAGGGTCTACCTCCCTTAGCTTGCAAGGAGACAGCTTAAATAGAGAGATTGGGGATAAAGGTGACAGCCCCCGATCTGAGCCGTTGTCGCGGTGCCTTGACAATCTGTGCGACAACAAGCCTAATCATTGACATCTCTATATTTTGGTTAGAGGAGAGGATCTCATGGACTAGATTACATCCTTTTCTTACCTCTTCTCACATAATCATCCATGCGTGGGCATCCTATTCTGCTACCTCCCACCGGCCTTATCATCCATCTGATTATGTCCACCTTCACTTTCACATTTGCTACATGAGTAGTCATATAGGCTAGTATATTTATATTAATTTGATGATATGTTGGTTGCACTAGCTTTATGATTACACATAGTATTAGTTTTGTACCATATGCATGTTAGGGTAGGATGCATTACATGTTGATTTTCTGCATTAGAACTAATCTCATATGATATTTCTCATGATAGATTAGTTCCATTTAGATTAAAAATTGCATATTTGTATTACTTGTTGATTTTATGGGTTGACATTAAGCATGGGTGAACATAAGACATCGTGAAAAAAACATGTTGCCCCGTGGTTTTGGTCATTGACATATGTAGATAACAGGTCTACGGTGACCAAGAGATTGTTGTAGTTCTCATGACCTCTCGTTCGAGTAGCCTTTCCCACCGCTTCGAGAGACCATGTCCCAGTTGGAGCCAGATGTTACGCACCACTTCGTGGGTGATATCCTAGGAGAACTTTTTTCTCCACGATGGACCTCAGCCGGCAGCCAGAAGCCCCTTGCAACCCTCAACTAGCTCGTTGTGCCATTTCTCTGCCACCTGAGCCAGCCATCTGGTCCTTCACCCATCTCTACTGATCGCATGTTTGAAGATGGGCCTCCCGAATCTAACGATATGTCTTGTCATTTGGTAATTGAGTATTGGGTTTCCTTATCATGGACACTTTTGGGCATGGATTGATGGGGGGATTTGGCGGAAAGAGTGGGCTTAGTTTGTGCTCCTGTCCCTTTGATCTCTTTTGGATGTTACCCTTGGATCCTAGTCCCATGGGATCTCCTTTATTGACCATTTGGTTCTAGGGTGGTACTACTTGGGGACCCCGACTTTGGGTGCGTGGTCTCGTTCCTTTATCCGCATATATTACTCCCTTTCCACTTACTATACCCCCATTCATCATTTCTCCCACCTGGGTCCACATAGGGTCAACCTCCCTATCCCCTTGCCCCCACTTTGGGTCAGGCCTGGAATGATGCCCTAGAGGTTGAAGCAACTAAAAGAAAAAGTAAAAGTATAAATGGCCACATTCAACAGGAAATTGTACCATAAAATGAAAAAGATGGTCGGGACAAAAATAATTAGCACGTGCGCAAAGTCAATACATGAGTTGTAGCCCATACCCATGGTCATCACCCTAGTTCCATAGGCCCTAGATGAGCCTCCTTTATCATTCAGGAGCCCATGATTGTCCCAACCCCTGGAGGGCAATGAACAACCCTACCTAAAAGGGGGTAATCACTGCTATGGGCAGCATGATGCAGCATTTGAGAGGGAGCTGCAGTACAGATGAGGCAATGACTGTGGCAGAGTCATGGGCAGCAGTACAAAAGGTAGCAGCACAAAGGGTGAGGGGCAACAGCCGAGCATCAGCAGCGCAGGGGACCGATGTCGTGGATCAGAGTAATGCTTCTGGATTGAAGTGTTGCTAGAGCACATTCCTCGCTAAGAGGGATGGTTGATTTTTGGGTAGCATCGGATGTGTTCTAGCTCCAACACTTTGTGGAGGGGCTAGAACACATGAGATCTCCAAGACCCAGAAATCGTTTGGAGAAATTCCACCTGGAGCTTAAGTTATTCAAATAATTAATTATTTTAATGGAGACCCTAAGTCTAACTTAGGGAATTTAAATAATTAAAGTGAATTAGTTTAACATGTGGATGAGAATGTTCTAAGTGACAAGGATCAAGTATTTTCTAATCTTAGCCGTCGATTAGAGATTATATCACAGTCGTTGATTCGTCAACAGGAAAAGTATTAAAGGAAGGCTTGGGGTCAGTTGGAGAACATACACAGAGTGCCAGCACTTGAACTAAGTCGAAATTTTGGGGCGTGGTTTGCTGAGAATTTTTTAGTGAGCTTGCAGTGCAGCGAGGGGCAATTCGGCAGTGGGATTTCTGATCCAAGGCCGATAATACAATAGTAGAGAGGCAGATTAGCACCAAAGGAGCAGTGTAGGCCCAGGAGGGGTGACGCAAGCCCAGCCAGGCTCACGCGGAGCCAGCGCAGAGGCTCACGCAGGCCTAGAGGGGTGACGCGAGCATAGAGGAGCTGACGCAGAGTCGGAAGGGGCAGCACTGGGGTTTCAGTGGGCTAGATCGAACTCATATTCAACAGATCTAGAAGGGTGGTGTAGCCACACTGAAGGGTGACACAGTCTCAGCGCAGAGCTTGCTGGGGACTATGTAGGCACATGTGGGGTTCTTCATTCTCACGCTGAATCAACCATAATATTTGTCTGCAGAGATAGAGGTACTTCTGCTGGGATTTTCTCTGTTGGGTAAACCACTACTGGTACCCTAGTTTGTATTCAAAAATTTGCATAATAATAAAAACCCTCAAGAGTTGTTGCGCCGGTTTTCCCACATTGGGTTTTTCCAGGGACATTTGTCCGACAAATCTTGTGTGTCCTTTGTCGAATGTGCTTATTTCTTCAGTACTTGATCTGTATATTTGTGTAGGCAGCAGTGTATTTACTTCAATGTTTTTCATGTATTATTCAGAAAAATAACTTGTTAAGTTAATAAAACAAGTAGGAGAAGTAAATCAAATTACTGTTGTAGGATTTTTGTTTAGTAAATTCAGAAATTTTCACAAGATCATGTTATCTTGATAAGCTTGCACCATTTTTATCAAATATAAATGCTTGGAAGTCACTTTTCTTCTCTTTCCTCTAACATTGGACGAAGTTGACTTTTTGGGCGTCCTTGAACAAGACACTGAATCCTTCTTCATTATTATCCTTGACTCTATATCCCCAAGTGAATCAGGGACTGGTCCCTCAAAAAAGGGTGATCATCTTCCCCTCTTTTTCACTTTTTTCCCTTTCTTCCTAGGTCTAGCCCCATTAGGTCACCTACGTCTTTCTTCTTGATGCCCTTGTTGACAACCACAAAGTGAAAATTCCATCAACTGGGGAATCCTATTGCAAGAACTTGAATATGTGAAAATTCCTAGATCTCAAACAATCTAAGGAATCCTACTACAACCAACTGGATTACTTCTTCTATTATGTAATTTACTTTACACAATTATTTTTGAAACATACATGAAATACTGAAGCAATCACTGAAGCAGCCTACACTATAATACTCATGATTTTGAAATAAGGTAATTAATCACACATATGACACCTTTATTTTGGACTAAGTCCCCGGAAAAACCCAATGCGGGAAAACCGGTGCAGCAGATCTGAGGGTTTTATTATTATGAAGAAGCAATGTCTGAATACATCTTTAAATACCCCTAGGTTAAATTAGTTACAGAGAGAAATATTGGCAGAAGAATTTGTGAGGGTTTACCTCACTCAATCACTAAGTTCCCGACTGATCCAAATGAAGACAAAACTGCCCTGGGAGGCACTGCGCAGTCCCGATGTTGTAACTTCCAGCCTCTACGTCACCCCCTTCCAAGCTCAGCGTTCAGCCCCAGCCAAGTCGTTTTGCTTTTGTCAACCCTGAGGAACAGCCTCTCGGTGTCACTTTTTGGATCCTGACCTCTGAAACTAATCCACAAGCAAATTTTCTAGAAACCTTCCTCTGCCTCTATGTTGCTTCTGCGTGAGCCCTACGCAATCACTGCGTTAGCCGTTCTTCCTTCAAGCCAATTGGTTAGATCACCTCTGCCTCTCTCTGACTGATGCTCCACCGGTTGAGAAAATCTCTCTCCGGATGTTATCTCTGCCCCTCACTGCTCAGATCTCTAGCTCAATTTCCTCAGCAAACCCGGCCCCAAAAATTTCGAACTCTTGGATCAATTCGGTGTGTCTTTCCAAATGGCCCTCAAGCATTCCTTTATAGTCTTCTCGTTGAGACATCAACAGTCGAGATTAGATCTCTAGTCAATGGCTAAGATTATAACATGACTTGATCTTCGTCTTCTATATCATTCTCACTCATGTTTTATTAATGTCCTTTAATTATTTAATTTCCCTAAGTTAGACTTAGGGTTTCCATTAAAATAATTAATTATTTTAATAAAACAACAACCGAGTGGAATTTTCACAAACGGTTTTTGAGTTCTTTAGAATAGCAGTGTCTAAGCCTCTCCACAAAATTTGGGGCTTAGAGCACTTTTTGATGCTACAAAAATCAACACTCCCTCTTAGCGAGGAAAGTGCTCTAGCAATTACGTTTGTTGCATACTGCTCTGACTCTGAAGCATCCTCTGCACTGCTGAAGTCCATCAACCATTGCGTTGTTGCTCGTAGCTGCCACTGTACTGATGCCCATGACACTGCCACTGCCACTGTTGCATCTGTACTATAGCTCCCTCTCAAGTGTTGCATCTGCTATGCTGCTAACACTGCCACTGTTAACACTGCAACTCAGCTGCTGAGAGAAATAGCTGAACTCACCCAAGACTGAACAAGTGTTCAATGGATGCACCTCGATGCTGAAGACTCTAACTGTTGATAACTACTGCATTGTCCCTCTGATGGGTTGCGTTGTTGTTGCGCAGCACTTATCTGCGTTGCACTGCTGTTGTTGCCTCTGCAAAGAGATGTCGTGATCCCTCTGTTCATTCATGCTTTTCTTTGGAAATTGCGTGAACCCTTCCAATTTGTTGTTGCAGCAGCTTCTGGATTTCGTTCCATTGCAGGGTCTCCACTTCTGTTACTCAATCTCAACTCTAATACCATTTGAAAATTTCAATTCTGAAATTTAACTGCAGTTATAGATTTATTTCTCCTACTTATTTTCACAATAAGTTATTTACAAAACCCTTCCAGTAAATTTCAAAATAAACACTACTGCAGTTATCACCAAGTACATATAGAGAAAAGAACAAAAAAATGCAAGCACAAGAATCAATCACAATCACACAATTATTTTTGGACAATTGTCCCCGGAAAAACCCAATGTGGGAAAACTAGTGCAGCAGATGAGGGTTTATATATTAATCTTCAGCAGCAAATTCTTTACAAGGAAATACTGGCAGATAAATTGAGAAACTTCTTTAGAAAACACCTGAGATAAGTTCTCTCCAGACCTCTGGAGAATTTTCGACACCTGAGGGACTCACTGGCCCTCACTGCATCACCCCTGTGTGTCTCTCTGCGCAAAGCCTGCGTGAGACTGTGTCACTACTGCATGAGCCCTCTGCGTTGCCTCTCTACCCCTTCTGCTTCCTTCTTCCCTTGAGCCCTCACACTGTTGATGCCCTCTACTTCCTGTGCCTTGCAACTCTGCCTCTGAAATCGAATTTTATTCCTTCATAATTGACTTCCCTCAGTTTAATGAGTGTATGCCCGGCTTATCTTCCAAATGACCCTCAAGTTTTCTTTTATAATCTTCTCATTGACAAATCAATGGCCCAGATTAGAAGTCTAATCAATGGCTAAGATTAAATCTTGACTTGATCTTCGTTCTCTAGAAGATTCACACTCTGTTTTATTAATACCCATTAATTATTTAATTTCCCCAAGTTTAGACTTAGGATCCTCATTAAAATAATTAATTATTTTAATAAAACATAAACTGAGCAGAATTTCCACAAATGATTTTTGGGTTCTTTAGAATGCTGATGTCCAAGCCTCCTCACAAATTTTGAGACTTAGATCACTTTCCGATGCTACAAAAATCAACAGTGGGGACATAATTACCTTGGCTTTTTGCTACTCTTCTGGTGGATTTTACCAGGTTGTAATGTCCCAAATGGAAATTTTAATAGTAGATACTAGAAATGAACTTGAACGCCAAAGTAATTGTAAATAGAGATAGCCAACAAATTGATATAAAAATGAATTTCCATAAAATCACTGAGCTATTTTATTAATCTACTGAAAAGAGTATATCAGCATGAAGGAATAGTGGAACCTAAGCTTGCCAAGCAAGCAGAACAAAACGCATAAAAAAGATCTATGACCCAACTGATGAATGGCTCTAGCAATGATGTCGATGTCCCGGTGAGAAGACTGTTGCAAGCCGCTACTGCAAAACTGCTGTCTCCAAAATCTAATGAAGCATGTGAGATTCTTGAGTGAAATTTCCTCAAGAGTGTTGAGTTTTCGTCCAACACCCACTAGCACACCCGAGGGTTTTCATCCCGGGGCTACCAATGAAGTAGAGAATCTGGTTCTCAACCTCTCATAAAATAAGAAATATCAAATCCAAGATGTCCTCCAATGGCCTCCTCCTCCTTTATAGATCTGATGGACTCCTATTTTATTATTATTTTAAACATGGAGCATTTTTACCTCTTTTATTTCAATTAAAATATTATTTTTAATGCAGGAAAAGGGTAAATTGGCCACCATGTCTCCTCAGGTCACTGAAACTCACATCTAACCATCTGATCCTGTAGATATTGTCGTTTCGGTTCCAACGAGCTATTACACTAAGGTGTTTATCAAGTATTCCTCCCGGAATGCCACCTTAAGCGTAATTAATTGAGTCGGGCTCAATAATCTATGTTTTTTGAAAGTTGTCAGAATGCATCGAAACAAAAGGCAAATTGTGTGGATGATGGAATATACCAAGCGAATGCCATCGGACCTCAGAGAAACTCCTCAAAACCCCTCCAAAAGCCCCTAGGCTCGTTGATGACACCAACCTACGCCTGTGACCTGCCTACCCCCAAGTCTGAAAGTCCATCCTAACCATGTCATAAGGAACATTATAAATCCTCCCGCCCCAAGATTGCTTGCCCTCAAGCAATCCAAGCTTGTGGACGAATCTGGTGACCCAACGCAACTGAAACCCAATGCCCGGATCCCATACGAACGACTGGGTGATGCTCTGTCTCTGTGTCAACCCATCATGAACGGACCCCTCAATGCCCAGATCCCAAACTGATCTCTGATTGTACCTGTCATCATCCAATCCTCCTGGATCCCAATGCCACCATAGCCAATCATCGCCCAAGTCCCATGGCTCAGAATGTGTTGTGTCTCCGATTATAGCTACTACTCCATAAAGCAAATACCAACTCATCAACTCTCTCCAATACCACCTCTGGCATAGGCCGAGCAAAACCCCACTCTGCTGATGTTGGGCTAGTGCTACTGAAATGTTGATGAATTTTCGGTCCACATCCCACTGCCCACTGAAACATGTATTAACCCTCTCATCTAAGCACCCTTGTTGTACTGTGCTCCAGACTAAGGTTGATACTCCATCAAAAGGATACCAACTCATGATCTCTCACCAATCCATCCTGTGGGAAGGATCGGATGCATAGGCACCTGTATATGTGATAAATCCCCTATGTTGCACTATGCCCCACTCATGCAACCCACGTAGTCAGTCAACAATATCCATTGAGAAAATCCTGCCTCTCTCCCTATAATGGGTACAAGTGGCCAAACTGTGCTGCAAGCCCTATCTATGTACTGCTGGAGAGGGTTGCTCCTTGAAAGAAATGTAGCTCTGTCAGTTGCCTGTGCATCTACCCGCACCTCATCAATGGGTCGGCCCAAAGATGGACACACCACCATCTCCAACAGCTCCTCTCTCCTTTGATCGGAAACTCCATGCTCTTGCCATTTACTAGTCTCCTGCAAAACTACCCTATCAACCTCCAACACCTCCTAAGGACAAGTGTCTGCCAATACTGCCACCCTGCTAGTTATCTGTACATTTGCTCATCATCAATGGTTGACCCCAAGCGTGGCTACCCATCTTCCTCCATCACAGGCTCAATATGAACCCCCAACTGGCTCTCCCCCAAAGGCTCATTGTGCATATTGTGGACATCATCATCCTCAGCTAACTCATGCTCCACCATATGCTCCTCATGCTGACTCATCACTAGTTACACACCATCCTGAATGTCTCCCATAGGGTCCACTGATTGCTCATCATATAAATATGCCCTACTATCAACAACTCCACATGACTCATGTCCCACAGAGGCATCCTCATATGAACCCATGAACTTGTCCAAAGAAGAATCCTCACTCTGAAAGTCAGAAGAAATCTCTTTCTGCTCTACCTCCACCGTCTCCTCCATATCACTCAAGCATGAGTGGTCAGGACCCCAAGGCTCCTTACAAATGAAGCAAAGACCCTTCCTCCTCAGCTCATTCTTGTTGCAAGATCCACCAAACCTGAGCAGCTCCTCCTTGGTCAATTGTCTCCCGAAAAACCCAATGTTCTGCTCAACCAACCTTTCGGCTAGCTCATAAGCAGCAAGTGAGACCAATTGTTCTCTCCTCCAAATGCTCAACAATCTAGTCTACAACTCCCTGCAAATGGCATCACGACCTCCCATACATGAAGACAAAATGGACTGCATATGTATTATGACCCCATCAGGATGATGTTTCCTAAAGCTAAAGAAGCATTGGAACATCTGATAAATCAAGTCATCACACTCCAAATCAAACATGATTTCATATGTTTTGACCATGGCCATGCCTCCTAAAATCTCAAGCTTCTTCCCAAACGTAGAGCCTGCATTGTTGTCCAATTCCTGGAAAGTCTCTACTATCAGTCTGAAAACTCTCCTCATAACATAATCATTGTAAGAAGCTATAGGGGTAGTTAGTCTCATGATGTTACTGAGACAAGATGCAACTGGAAGTCTAACCCCTTCACAAGGCTCCTCCAAGAACTTGTGTTGTATGAAAGCCAGCATAGCTGCTTTTAGAGCCCAAATTAGTTTCTTCCCTTCTAACTGGCTCACTTTGGAAAGGAGTGCATCTAGTTCATCAAGTTTGAAAAGAACCTTCCATGTGACCCTCATGTTTTAAATCTGATCCAAGTTTAAAGATCTTGTGTCCCAACTCATGTTCTTTCTGTGGCAGGTCTTGTTGTAGCAAGGTAAGTATCCCCTTGGAAAGGGATCTGCTAATTTCTGTTGCTAGTTTATTAAGGGAGTTCATGAAGTTTTGATCCATGTTTAGCTGTGATAATGAAGCCATTGTTTTTCTGAGTTGAGTTGTTGAATTTCTCAGTGAGATGTTTTGACAAACAGTTTCATGACAAACTGTTGTGGGTATATAATGTGGGTTCCAATAGGGATAATAATGCTACATGGAGAGATTATACCTGGGATGGGCCTTGCCAATTGAAGATGACTTGGAAAGCTCCTCAAAACCAACTCAGTCTTTCCAAAAAGTTGCCACCAATAGATTATACAGTGCACACGTGTTCAACAGACCTCAAGGTAAAATAATATATCTTTTAACAGACCCAGAAATTAGCAAATAGCACTTCTTCTCTTCTTTTTTCTTCTTTTTTTTATTTTCATTTTTATTTACTAGAATAATCCAAAAGACACATCTTCTATGAGTCTACTAACACACAGTTGTTTGGAAAGAAATTACAAACACGGACACAAATTCATTTGTACAGAGATTACAAGCACAGCGTTGTGCACCAGCGAGGTAGATTTCAGTGAAAACGTGGAACCTGGAATAGAGGGAATGGTTGGACAATCCTTTGATATTTCTCCAGGCAGGAGTGGTTTCAATTATTTGCCCAAATGTGCCTCCAACAAGGTAGGTCGGACTACAGCAAAATCACATACACCAATGTATTACCCAAATGTGCTCATAAACAAGCCCAGCAAGTAGTGTAAAGGAACAACGCTCAATTTTAAGCATATACCAATCCAAAGAACAAGGAACTTGTGGTTCCTGCACGTTCAACACATAAGATGTAAGACATATCCTCTTCCAGCAATGGTTTCACGGCCTCTACAAGCCCAGAACGACTTCAGCAAGCCCAGAAATTAATGCCACAACTAATCACGCATAGGATAATGGTACCAGCGATCACGTCTTGGCCCACTGCCAGAAATTAATAAACTCTTCAACCAGTCATTACTTTACTTAGAAAATAAATCCATCACTTGGTCAACGTACCATTTCAATTATGGATTCATACACAAATAACACATGCGCCAAAGAAACTCTGCCATTCATACTTTCCCCTTTGACTATGTGTACGTCTTCCTCATGCCTTTCTCTAATGCAGCTACAATTCTTCCATTAACACTCAGCAACCGAACTTACAATGCTCAGTGTCAGCATTTCTGCACTCCATTGTTCTGATGCTTACCATTCAGAAAATGAACTTTTGCGTGCACCACAACTTGCTTCTAATTTTGGGCCTCGAATTCTATGCTCAACAAGGGTTTTCCCCACATTTTGGGAAATATAGATAATAATAAGAAATGTCGATAGACAGATTCGGCCTTATGATGTTAAAGTGAATTCAGCTTTAATTCATAAAACGATTGTGGCAGCTTGCTCCCATTTAACTCAGACAGCAGACATTGTTTCAGCGTTTGCCCTCTCACAGCACAACCCACAATCTCAATTAAATAACCTTTACATTGCGTTAAGCAATCGACCACCGGGTCACGGCTCTTCGAATTTGCACTTATAACTCCATCAAATTCATTACAGCATCCCAACAATGTGACTCGGCAACTCGATCAAGGAATTTTGTTTGGCAATAGCTCCAACCAAAAATTTGGCCCTGCCTGCTGTCTCTTCAATTAAATCATCGTGGCATGTATCTGAACACAACATTGTTTCCTTATAGTTTTGGAGCCCCTTTCACCACTGATGTGGAAGCTCGAGTTTATTCTTGCGCACAGTTTTTACGAACTCCGTGAGATACTACCTGCACAGACATAGCTCTCGGTTGGCACGAACAAAGCAATCGACCCCCCTTAAAATTAATAATGTGAACTTTGTGCTTTTGATTAAATATGACACAATAATTGTGAAATTTTCAAGAAGGAAAATATTACTGCAATACTTGATTTATTTCTTCTATTTATGAGATAAGTTATTTACAGATGCTTCAATAAATTTTGAAATAAACACATTTGCAGACCTTCACTATCATCAAGAGCATAAGAACAGAAAGATAAATTACACATGTAGCACAATAGAAACAACCATATGAACACAGTTATTTTTGGACAATTGTCTCCAAAAAAACCCAATGTGAGAAAACCGGTGCAGCAGATGACGGTTTTGTATTTATCTTCAGAAATGGAAAGTACATTTACAAGAGTCTGATGAGCAAAGAAAAATTAGCAAACACCTGGATGAATTTTCTGGAACCTCCAGACAAATTTCCGAACCTCGAGGTGACCTCCTTCACCCTCTGCATCATCTAGCGTAAGAGCTCTGCGCAGTCTCTCCCTGGACTACCTAACTCTACGTGGAGGGGGTCTCGTTGCTGATCAGCTCACCCTTCCCTTCACCCTCCAGACTTCTGCTTCCCGATAACTGAATCCTCCCTCCTCCTTCTACTTCTGCAACCCTACCTCCACAATGTCACCCACTGAAATCGAATTCTCTTACTTCAGAATCAATTTCCTTCGGGTACTGAGAGTGTCCCTGGCTTGATTTCCAAATGGCCCTCAAGTCTCTTCTTATAGTCTTCTCGTTGATGAATCAACATCCAAGATTATATTGGTAATCAATGGCTCAGATTAAAAGATGACTTGATCTTCGTTTTCTAGAAGATTCACACTTTGCTCTATTAATACCCTTTAATTATTTAATTATTTTAATAAAGTCATATCCGAGTGGAATTTCCACAAACGATTTATGGGTTCTCTGGATAACTGTTGTCCAAGCCTCTCTACCAAAAATGAGACTTAGAACACTTCCCGATGCTATAGAAATCAACACTCCCTCTTAGCGAGGAAGGTGTTCAAGCAAGATGCCACTGCAATGCTCTGACTCTATAACACCTGATGCGTTGATGTTGTCATGGTTGTTGCCCTTCATCTCTGCATTGCTG
Source organism: Pinus albicaulis (assembly GCA_034641835.2). Taxonomy (NCBI): domain Eukaryota; kingdom Viridiplantae; phylum Streptophyta; class Pinopsida; order Pinales; family Pinaceae; genus Pinus; species Pinus albicaulis. The sequence continues at coordinate 1,447,992,585 of CM076575.1, forward strand.
CCTCCTGTACTGTTGCCTTATGACACTGCCTTTGCCACTGCCTCATCTGTACTGCAACTCCCTCTGTTTCTGAAGACCACCCTTTCCTCTAATGGAAAGGGTTCTCGACCATCCCCATCTTCTCTCTAAAGTAAGTGAATTTGATCTTACTCAGAGCCTTTGTGAGGATATCTGCCACCTGTTCTCCTATAGGAGTGTATCGCAATTGTACTGCTCCTCTTTGGACATAGTCCCTGATGAAGTGGCACCGAATGTCAATGTGTTTCGACCGATCATGAAACACAGGATTTTCAGAGAGCTTAATACAACTCTGATTATCGCACATAATCCCAGTTGGTTCTATCCGCTTCTTAAGCAAGTTCAAGAGTAACTTGCGGAGCCATATGGCCTCGCAAGAAACTGTGTTAGCTGCCATGTACTCTGCCTCGGCTGAACTTAGTGCTACGGACTTCTATTTCCTGCTGCACCAAGAGGTCATTCCTGATCTGAGACTGAAACAGTACCCAGTGGTACTTTTCCGATCCACTGTGCTTCTAGCCCAATCTGCATCTGTGAACCCACTCAACTGTACCTCATTGCCCTTGGTGTACTTCAACCCATACTCGACTATCCCTCTCAGGTTTCTGAGAACATGTTTGGCTGCTGCCCAGTGAACCCTCCTTGGTTCCACCATGAACTGACTGAGGGTATTCACTGCATAACAGATGTCTGGTCTAGTATTGACCAGATACATCAATGATCCAATGAGCTGTCTGTACAAGGTGGGATCAGCTTCATCATCCTCTATTGTGTCTATCTTCTTCTAGTTAGTAATCATTGGCGTGGCCATGGGTCTACAGTCTTCCATCTGAAATCTTTTCAGGATTTCTGTCGTGTATCTTCCTTGTCCTAGGAAGATTTCCCCTTCTGCTGCCAAACTTCTAATCCAAGAAAATAGTGCATCTGCCCCAGATCCTTCATGTCAAATTCTGTAGCCAAATTCTCCTTGCAGTTCTTGATGAGCTTGGATGATCCGGTCAAAAACAGATCATCCACATAAAGTACCAGAATAAGCGGCTCATCTCCTACTCTCAAGTAGTAAAGGTTGGGGCCTGCGTCACTCTTGACAAACCCCATCTTCTGCAAGTGGCTATCAATCCATCCATACCATGCCCTGGGGGCTTGTTTTAAACCATACAAGGCTTTCTTAAGCCTGCAAACATGAGTCTTCTGCTCATGTGTCTCTAAGCCCTCTGGTTGCTCTATGTAAACTTCCTCCTCTATCACCCCGTTCAAGAACATTTTCTTGACATCCATCTAGTGAATCTCCCATCCCAACTGCGCATCCAGAGAGATGACGGATCTGATAAAAGTGTAGCGAGCTACTGGGGCAAAGGTTTCCTCATAATCAATGCCTTCCTTCTGTGCATACCCCTTAGCTACAAATCTTGCCTTGAACTTCTCTATGCTGCCATCTGCAGCATATTTGATCTTGTAGATCCACCTGGATCCTACAACTGATCTATCATGTGGTCTAGGGACTACTTCCTAGACATCATTTGTCATGATGGAGCTATACTCCTCCACCATGGCATCCACCCACACTTGATGCTGAGCTGCTTCCCGAAAGGTGGACGGTTCACCAACTTGAGCTACCAGTGCTTGATATCTATCCAGTTGCTTCCTTATCCTCTTTCCTTCTCTAGGGTCTCCAACAAATTCTTCTGCATCCTTAAGAATTTGTTGAAGTTCTCTACTCAGTCTCCCATCGGTGGTGGGCAGTCTTACCTGCTCTCCTTCTTGTTCTTCTTCGGAGGAGCTCTCCTCGTAATCCTTGTTCCTTGGAGAGGCACTTGACTTATCCTCTGTAGGCTGTTGAGGTTGTACTAGTGGATCCTCCTCAATCTGCGTATCTATGGCCATTTCTCGAGATTTCCTGAAGGCTCTCTCCTCCAGGAATTTTACATCCCTTCTTACCACGATTTTCCTGCTCTCTGGAATATAGATGCGATATGCTTTCGTATTCTCACTATAGCCCATAAGAAAACCCTTTTCTGCAGTCTGATCCAACTTCTTCATCTTTTCATCTGGAACATGGCAGTATACCATGTTGTCGAATATCCTGATATGGCTCACTTCTGGCTTGCTACCTGTGAACACATTCTTGGGAGTTACCTTCCCCAAAGCTCTATGGGGAACTCTGTTCTGAATCTATACTGTTGTATTGCAGGCTTTTGCCCATAAGAATTTGGGCATATCTTGGTCGTACAGCATTGCCCTTGCAGCTTCTATTATGGTCCGATTCTTCCGTTCTGCAGCTCCATTTTGCTCTGGATTGTATGGAGTTGTCCATTCTCTCTTGATGCCTTCCCTTGCATAGAAATTGGTGAAGTCCTTATCGATATATTCTCCACCATTATCTGACCGCAACTTCTTAACCTTCTTTCCCGTAGAGTTCTTCACCAATGCTTTGAAATATTTGAATCGATCAAAGACTTCATCTTTGGTTTTCAAAAAATAGATCCAAGTTTTTCCGGAATGATCATCAATGAAGGTGGCAAAATACTTGGCACCACTGAGAGCAGTTGTGGACATTGGACCGAAAATGTTAGAGTGTATTAACTCCAATACACCTTTGGTTCTGCTGCTGCTTCTTGGAAACATTGCCTTAGCGTACTTCTCTAGTACACAGCCCCTGCAAACTTCGTCTTTCTTCATGCTGAGTTCAGAAGCCCCTATGACAGTATTTTTGAGAATCCCCAAGGATCCATGATGTAGATTCCCTATCCTTCTGTGCCATAATTCATTCAGATATCTGTCGTCTATACTACCAATCTGGGCCACCGAAGATTCAAGCTGGAGCTTATATAGCTTGTGACTCCTCACTCCGATTTGTGCCTTTTTGCTCCAGCTAGGGTGTTTGACATACACCTTATCTCTAATAAAGTATACATCATAGCCCTTGTTCTGAAGTTGAGACACTGAGAGTAAATTCATCCCCAACTCTGGTACATGTAGAACATTCGTGGCTCGAATCATGTTGCCATCTTCGGTCTGAAATGTTATGGTACCTCTCCCAATGGGGGTACATTTTTCCTTGTTTCCCATAGTTATCTGGAAATTCATCTGTTCTTCTTAGTAGCTCGAAAAACATTCTCGAACCCCTGTCATGTGAGTAGATGCTCCACTGTCAATATACCAAACACCTGGAGGAGCTGTGCTCGACACACAAGCAAGATCCTCCTCTAGTCTGGATGCCAGCACTTTCATGTCATGTTCTCTCTACATTTCTGCGTACTCTGGAGGACTACGTGAGTCCCTTTGACTGCGTGAACCCTTCCGAATGATGGATCTTTGGTCCATGGAAGATCCTCCCTTTCTGTCTTTAGCCCTTAGCTCTGATACCATGTGAAATTTTCCATAAGGAAAATATTACTGTAATACTTGGTTTATTTCTCCTACTTATGAGATAAGTTATTTAGAGATGCTTCAGTAAATTCTGAAATAAACACATTTGCAGAGCTTCACTATCGTCAAGAGCATAAGAACAAAAAGATAAATTACACAAGTAGCACAATAGAAACAACCATATGAACACAATTATTTTTGGACAATTGCCCCCAAAAAAACCTAATGTGGGAAAACCGGTGCAGCAGATGAGGGTTTTGTATTTATCTTCAGAAATGGAAAGTACATTTACAAGAGTCTGATGAGCAGAGAAAAATTAGCAAACACCTCGCTGAATTTTCTGGAACCTCCAGACAAATTTCAGACCCTCGGGGTGACCTCCTTCACCCTCTACGTCATCCAGCGTGGGAGCTCTGCGCAGTCTCTCCTTGGACTGCATAACTCTGCGTGGAGGGGGTCTTGTTGCTGATCAGCTCGCCCTTCCCTTCACCCTCCAGATTTCTACTTCCCGATAACTAACTTCTCCCTCCTCCTTCTGCTTCTGCAACCCTGCCTCTATAATCTCACCCACTGAAATCGAATTCTCTTACTTCAGAATCGATTTCCTTCGGGTACTGATAGTGTCCCCAGCTTGATTTCCAAATGGCCCTCAAGTCTCTTCTTATAGTCTTCTCGATGATGAATCAACGGCCAAGATTATATCGTTAATCAATGGCTCAGATTAAAATATGACTTGATCTTCATTTTCTAGAAGATTCACACTCTACTCTATTAATACCCTTTAATTATTTAATTTCCCTAAGTTTAAATTTAGGGTCTGTATTAAAATAATTAATTATTTTAATAAAGTCATATCCGAGTGGAATTTCTACAAACGATTTCCAGGTTCTCTGGATAACTGTTGTCCAAGCCTCTCTACCAAAAATGAGACTTAGAACACTTCCCGATGCTATAGAAATCAACAATAATATGTTGGGCCTCTTAAACATAATTTGGCAGGCCTCTTGAAAATAATTCAGCAAGCCTTTTAATAAACTTTGGGTTAAGTAGATAATGTGACTACTGTAATATTTGCCTTCAACATCTCAAGCTCTCAGCCTCTTATGGAAATATTTGACTGCCCCTTAATATCAAATACTTGGCTTTTCAAAGAAAGAAATTTAGAGAGTCGACCCTTTGAATACGACCTTTAATCTAGAAATTTTCGAATAATATAAGTGCACTGAGTTTCAAATTTTTTGCTGAATAATTGATCCCAATTTAATTTTGCCAACAAATTTTGTTGAAAAACAATATTCGTAAGACAATTTGCATTGGGACCAAATAAAATAAGAAATTTATCAAACTCTTAATATGTAGAGACAAATTGCACATTGCTTAATCAAAATCTGGCTCTAATTTCAAATTGAAAGTCTGAAATATCTTCATTGAGTAGAACCCCCGCAAAATATTGACACCTCGGCTGGCCAAGGCCATGCTATGATACCATTGTAATGTCCCTAATGGAAATTTTAACAGTAGATACCAGAAATGAACTTGAACGGCAAAATAATTGTAAATAGACACACAGCCAAAAAATTGATACATAGATAAATGTCGATAAAATCACTAAACCATTTTATTAATCCATTGAAAAGAGTACATTAGCATGAAGGAATAGTGGACCCTGAGCTTGCTAATCAAGCGAAGCAAAACCCAGAAAAAAAAAAAAAAGATCTCTGACCCAACTGATGAATGACTCTAGGAATGATGTCGATGGCCTGGTGAGAAGACTATTGTGAGCCGCTACTGCAAAAATGCTCTCTCCAAACTCCAATGAAGCACTGTGAGATTCCCGAGTGAAATCTCCTCAAGAGTGTTAGGTTTCTGTCCAACACCCACTTGCACACTTGAGGGTTCCGTCCTGGGGCTACCAATGAAGTAGAGAACCAGGTTCTCAACCTCTCATACAAGAAGAAATATCAAATCCAATATGTCCTCCAATGGCCTCCTCCTCCTTTACAGATTTGATGGACTCCTATTTTATTATTATTTTAATCATGGAGCACTTTTTCCTCTTTTATTTCAATTAAAATATTCTTTTCAATGCGAGAAAAGGGTAAATTGGACACCATGTCTCCTCAGGTCACTGAAACTCACATCTAACCATCCCATCATGTAGATCTTCTCGTTCTAGTTCCAACGAGCTATTACACTGCAGTGTTATGTCAAGTATTCCTCCCGGAATGCCACCTTAAGTGTAATTAATTGAGTTAGGCCCAGTAATAACTCAGTTTTTTTAAAGTCGTCAGAATGCACCGGAACGAAAGGCAAACTGTGCGGATGATGGAATATACCAAGAGAATGTCATCGGACCTCATAGAAACTCCTCAAAACCCCTCCCAAAGCCCCTAGGCCCGCTGATGACACTGACCTGCACCTGATGTTGATGGCCCAGTGAGAAGATTGTTGCGAGATGCTACTGCAAAAATGCTCTCGCCAAACTCCAATGAAGCACTGTGAGATTCTTGAGTGAAATCTCCTCAAGAGTGTTGGGTTTTCGTCCAACACCCACTAGCACACCCAAGGGTTTCCATTCTAGGGCTACCAATGAAGTAGAGAATTTGGTTCTCAACCTCTCATACAAGAAGAAATATCAAATCCAAGATGTCTTCCAATGGCCTCCTCCTCCACCTTTATAGGTATGATGGACTCATGTTTTATTATTATTTAATCATGGAGCACTTTTCCCTCTTTTATTTCGATTAAAATATTCTTTTTAATGCGGGAAAAGGGTAAATTGGATACCATGTCTCCTCAGGTCACTGAAACTCACATCTAACCATCCCATCCTGTAGATCTTCTCGTTCTGGTCCCAACGAGCTATTACACTAAGGTGTTATGTCAAGTATTCTTCCTGAAATGCCACCTTAAGCGTAATTAATTGAGTTAGGCCCAATAATAACTCTGTTTTTTTAAGTTGTCGAAATGCACCGGAACAAAAGGCAAATTGTGCGAATGATGGAATATAACAAGAGAATTCCATCAGACCTCGTAGAAACTCCTCAAAACCCCTCCAAAAGCCCCTAGGCCCGCTGATGACACTAACCTGCACTTGTGACATGTCTGCCCCCAACTCTGAAAGTCCATCCTAACCATGTCATAAGGAACACCAGAAAAGGAACATTACACACGCTGATTCAGTGGCTAGTCATCAGGCCAAAAATATTTCTCCAATGCACACGTAGAGGCAGTCTTACTAGGCCCGCACAGTACCTTGTGGAGCCACTCAGTTGTTGGTGGGTTATCCGGTGTTTTGGGTGGAGATTTTCCAGGAGGTATATGGGAGACTTTAGGAGATAATTCTCAGCATTTGGGAGCTCATTTTGGTAGCACGGATATAGGTGGTGTGAAACCCAGCTAGAGGGGAGCTCACATTATTTGGGGTCAGTTTCGGAAGGTTGGAACTAGGCCCAACCCTTTCTAGGTTTTTCTAGGTTTATTGAGGCCAAGATTAATTTGGAAAAAAAATTTGAGCACTCTAGCGGGCTCAAATAGGTGTCTCTTTCCAACCAACAGTTGTTGGTAATTCACTCCATTTTGTGGGTTTTCTGATGTGAAGGATTGGGACCAATTCTTTTCTGGGTCCTATGGGAAAAGTTAAGAGGAAGTTGCAGCAGCAATTTCAGGTCAATCCGGGCATTCCAACGGGAGATTCGAACCATTTTCAGATAGCAGCAGTGGGCACAATTTCTGGGCAGCGCAGAGGAAGTTTGGGGGTCGAAACTTCCAGTCATTGGGGCATCTTTCTCACCTTGGGTTTGGTTCAACTTGCTTATGTAAGCCCAAGCGCACTTGTTCCTTGCTATATGTACTCCTTGCAAATTATAAATTTAATAAAATGGCTCAGCTGTAGATTCAGAAGTGTCCTCAGACACATAACTTTATTGATCATGGAAAAAGATTACATAACAAATTACAGGAGTTTACAAACGTAAACTCTCACTCTCACACTACAATGAAATTAGGAAACTAACCTATTTATAAGCTCTATGTTCTAACTTAATCTAGTTATGGATCACTTGGAAAACCAACAAGTGTCCATTTACAATAAATGACCTTCTAACCATTCTACTAACTTTATTCCTATTTTAGAGCCTAGGAAATGACTCTATTCTAGAGTCCTATTTTTACTAACAAAATACTATTTCTAAGTATCTCAAATATTTATTAAATATTCTAATTTAATAAATATATTTATCCTAACTTTACATTATTTAATTTATGTATTTTTGGATTTATAATTGCCTTTATGAAAGAGGCTAACATTCCCCCCTTCAAGGATAAATCCAAAATAAGAACGAGGAACCATCTTCCAAGTTCTCAAGTTGATGCTGAAAAAATCTTCAATCTCAAGAGACCATGAGTCAGCTGTATCTGATTCATCTCTGAATGTTTCTTGACAACTCCATCACTTGCCAAGTTGAAAAGGGATCCATCTATCCTTTGCATGAAATCAACGTCAAAATTTGTTCAAAGCCCACTGGCTGATGATGTCAAAAACAACTCACTATTGCTTTTGCTGTGCTGAAAACTGTTCACTGCTTCTTTGCTGTCGACTGCCCACGGCAAATTTGTTGATGCCCACTGGCAAATTTGTTGATGCCCACTGGTTGCTTTTGTTGGTTTTGTCGAGACTTTCAGTCTGACAACCACTGTCAATCTCATTGACATTTTCCCCCTTTGTCAGCTGAAAGGAGAGACACTTCTCTTGGAAAGTATTCCTGAACTCCCCCCCTTTAGGTGTAGGAGTTTTACACTGGTGTACTCCCCCGTTCAACTGTATGAGAGTACCATCATCTTTTCACTGTTGGCTGCACTATGTGTGAGTGAATTTGATTGTAGAACTGAGACAATCGTTTGACTGTGGATGACCATTTCCAAGGGTCGATCCATTCATAATGTATCTGCAATCTGGCTGATTTTTGTGGTTGGTTGCAACATTTTGCTGAGGAATGATTAGGCTTGCCACTCTGGCGACAAGGATGGAGATCAAAACACTGATCTTCCATATGACTGGTTCGTTGACAATGAGAACATGTCGGTTGGACTTCAACTTCAGGTTGTGTGCAGTTCTGTTTGTCTGCAACTTTGGGTGGCATGCATTGTTGTTTGTCTACAACTTTCTCAGAACTTGCTAAGGTGAGTGGTGCAAGAAATCCTGCACTGACGAACTTAATTGGCTTGGAATAATCTGGGATATGCAGGTTGGTGTCATCAGTGACATATCCTAAGCCTCGTCGATTCTTGTTATTATGAATTTCTTCCCAGGGCTTGATGATGGGCTTGGAAGAAATTTGAACTAAAACAACTTCGACACTTGAAGCTGTTGGGATGAATGACTTATCATCTAGATGGTTCAAAGACTTGAAAGTATCACTCTTTTCTTGCAATTCAATCCTTCGAAGTTGCGACTCTAGTTGAAGAAACTCAATGGTTTCTTTTGTTTGTTGTAGATTCCATGAAAGATCAGCAAGAGTTTCTTTGCTGATGTGCACCATATCTTCATCACTTGAGATGATCAAACTGTGAAGAATGTTTAACAACTGAAGATGTTGCACCATCTGAACTTTCTCACTTGAAATCAGGCTCTCTTGTCGTAGATGTCGTACTTTGAACTGTTTCACTTGAATGACAGGCTCGCTTGAAGGTGACTTGAATGGCACGCTCACTTGATTGGTTGCTTATTGCACTTGCTGGGAACACTTGCTAGAATTTTCTTGCTTAAACTCTGGAATTCACGATCGCTTGATGACGATCGCGTTTGTTTAAGCGCTCACTTGACTTACTTGATGACTTCACGCTCACTTGAATGAATAGCCACGCTCGCTTGATGTCGTTCTCAACTTGCTTGATTGTTTTAACTTGTTTGGTTGCTTTGATGATTGTTGCAATGAAGTTCACACTGGCTCGCTTGAAGGTTTGAAAGTTGTAATGTCTTGACGCAAAATTGCTTAAATGAATAATCACGCTCGCTTGCAGGAGATGTAAATTTGTTGCTTGTTTGATTCAGAAATTCGTGCACTCACTTGATTTTGCGTAAAGGAAGGGTGTCGAACACTGTCGACAATGCACCCAAGAAAGCTTACAATGATTTTAATGATTCACTTGTTCTCTTAAAAATTCATTAACAATGAATTTTTAATGATTCACTTAAAACAATGAATTTGATTACAAGTTTTTAAATGGATTTGCAAGAATGTTGATGTAGACTTTGCTTTGAAACACTGGAGTGTCCAGATTCATGAAAGTGAGTGAATTTGCTTGTTGAAGTAGAATGCTGATGTAGACAATCTTTGATTATATGTTGTAGTGGCGTAAATGCATGTGTTGATCTTGCAACTATTTCGGTACATATGTTGTGCTTGCTGATATTGAACTTTATGTATGTGATATTAAATGAAATTATTGATGTGTCACAACTAGACACAAATCAAAAACAACAACATGAAGCCATAAAAAAAACATGCGCCATCACACACACATGGTGTACCTAAGATCCCCTTATTCAATTTCGGGCGGATCTAGGACACAAGTACCAAAAAATATGTCTTTATTAATCACTGGAGTACATCATCTAAAGCAATGATAATGCCAAGCTCACAACCCTTGGAAGCAATTTGTCTTCAAAATTTGGATATTCACCGACTCAATTTCTCTCAAAGAAAAATGGTACTTGGAATCACAACAATGACTTTCCCTTATCACTCCAAATTTACAAAATATGCACCTTATTACTCCAAAAATTACAAAAATAATTTCACTCCATCAAAAAACCTCACTCCACTTTTTAAAAAAAAGTCTATGAGCACTTATGTCTCCCCAAAATTACATATTCCTTTAATATTTCTAAAAAAAAGAATTTATAATGTCACTTTTCAAAAAGTGAATTTACATTAAAATACTCTTCAAAGCACTCTTCAAAGCATTTTTTAATGTAATCTTCAAATACTTCTTTATGCTCCAAAAAAAAACTTTATAATCCACCTTTACATACTACCATTCATTCATGGGATCGGACCTAGCTTCCAGCACTCGAATATACCAACTCCTCCAAGACAAGGAGGTCCCCCACAGGCTCCAGCAATTCGCTGCCAAGCACAAGGACGTGCTCTTCCTTCAAAACACTTTGCAATATAATTAATTTTTAACACAGTAACTTCTAATTTCGGTTTTCTTTTGGTTTTTTTTTTTTGGCCTTTCATACACTAATTTCAAAACAATAGCGCTTCTCGTTGGTGACACTGCAAGCTTATGAGGAGGCGTTGTGCTCAGGATTGCCTATTTTCTAGCTACAACGTTATTTTCTGAACTGTGTCTCTCTGCGCGTTGAGGTAGACCACTACCAAGTTAAACTACAACTGCAACTACAAGAAATCTGCAACAAGCAATCTGCAATTGCGTCCTGTTGAGGAAGCATTGGTTGGCGGCTTCCTTTCAGAACGATGGGTCTCGATAAAAGTGTAAATACTTCTCACAGTTCACCCAGTGATACCAGTGCAGCGAAATAACTTCAACCTTTAGTGACATTATTCATATGCCTCTTCGACATTATCTAATTCCTGGCGATTGCAGCTTCCTTTGAAAGGGATCGATTTACCGGAAGATGCGCTTAGGGGAGAAATACTTACCGCTCTATGCGTTGTAAGCATCATACGACCCGATCCGCAATATACAGAACGAACCGTGGGTCAGCCAGGATCCACAACGAAGGGTTGTAATATTGCTCTGTTCACACGTGACTTTCCAGCCGACTTTTCTTACAGCAAACAAACCCATACAGATCCACAGTCAGCTCTTCAACTCTATTTGAGAATCGAATCCCAGCAGCCACACCAAAATGTTTTGAGCGTATAATTTAAACTCTGCAAATTTAAAGATTAGGCCAATCTTCCACTGTTCCACGCAGCATTTTAATTTACCAGAATGGCGATATTACCATTCAATTTTCATGCAAACACTTCAACAGTGCTCGTTATGATTCCGGCATGACATGATATGTTCAAAATCGGCTTCAACTCTGCTATTTGATACGCGCTACCTCTGCAATGTGCGCCCTTCAATTCAGAGGTTAATTGCTGTGTGCGTTTTCCATCGCACGCTTTCACACAACATGCAACGCTCAATGCCTCATGCAGGCAGAGCTTCAATACACAGAGTCTCTCAATCCCAAAGTGTAAATTCAGAAGATTCAGAAGTGTCCTCAGACACGTAACTTTATTGATCATGGAAAAAAGATTACATAAAAAATTACAGGAGTTTACAAACGTAAACTCTCACTCTCACACTACAATGAAATTAGGAAACTAACCTATTTATAAGCTCTATGTTCTAACTTAATCTAGTTATGGATCACTTGGAAAACCAACAAGTGTCCATTTACAATAAATGACCTTCTAACCATTTTACTAGCTTTATTCCTATTTTAGAGCCTAGGAAACGACTCTATTCTAGAGTCCTATTTTTACTAACAAAATTCTAATTCTAAGTATCTCAAGTATTTATTAAATATTCTAATTTAATAAATATATTTATCCTAACTTTACATTATTTAATTTATGTATTTTTGGATTTATAATTGCCTTTATGAAAGAGGCTAACATCAGCTTATTTGCCCAGTGTCATGGTGTTTTGATGGTGCATGCGTATTTGTGATTTTATTTGCTATAGCCTAGTTCATGTGTCTGTTATTAGATGTAAATTTTAATTTGGAATATTACACGTAATGCATGCAAAAAATTTCCAATGTTGCCCTTGTTTTTCCACCTATAAACTTGTTGTACATGTTGACCAACTTCAACCACCTATAACTTTATCATGCTTTCACTGTTCCAAAAAATTTGAACATGGCATGTTATCTTCTCATCAATTTCAGCATTTTTTTACCAAGTTGACTATTTGATTTTCAAGACCACTTGCATTGGGAAAGAAATGTGAAATGTTGATTTTGTGAGATTGCCATGTTGAGATATGCCTGAGGAATATTGTATCAAGGCCAAAGCCACATACAAACTTTATGACTCATAACCATACGAAAAGACATAGGTGCACACTGACACAGGGTGGACTAGTCCATACACCGATTATAACCTCTACATAAGCAGGCCCCTCTAAAACCATGGGTCCTCTTAAGATCCATCCAAAATCTCTTGATCTTACGCAGGACAAAGACACCAAGGACTTAAAGGACAAACCATGTCTGACCATCACAAAATCTAGGACGCCTAATACAATGACTCACATGGTTGTTATAAGGCTTTATACTTGTGACCTTGCGCTTACAATGGTGATAAATTCAATGTGAAAAATATGTATACCCCTGCTGAGGTGAGGGGTAACAGGAGGGATTCACAATCATAAAAGTAAACAAATAAAGAAATGAAAACACAAACATGTTGGCCATAGAATTAAGTGTCTTCGACATGAATAAAGCTGAGGAAGTATTTCTCTGCTTTACTTTGTAATATGTATTATGTAATCATAATGGGAACATTTCTTTCACAGCAAACCAGGGGTCCAGTTTTCGTCAGCACCCCTAATGCGTTGCCATGAGAACATGGCATAGGGACTGTTTCATCGAGATTCCGAATACTAAAATAGACTTAAAAAGAACAGATTGATTTTTGATAAAAAAGGAAAGAACTGATTTCTATTTTTAAACAAAACTAGTAAAAAATAGAAGAGAGTTTAATCATTAAACACTAGAGAACAAATCCTAATGCTAACATGAGGGTCCAAACAACTTGAAAGGTAGCAAATGCCAAAAATCAAAGATGCCACATAGGGCTAAATTTACAAAAATCATTTGTGTCACACAAGAATAAGATGCAACTCAGATGTTAATAAAAAAAAGAACCACATACATATCTATACATTAACGCATATGTGAAATCTGAAAACTGATAACAATCTGAGCAAAACATATCAAATAGAAATGAAATATCATCGAGTTGGTCAGTATCTCACCTCGTTAGAATCCAACAAAAGGTCTGGACTGGCTATGACAAAGGCAATGTCCCTTATAAGTCTGCACACAAACGATGCCAATGATTAATATCTATGAAAGAAATTTACACCACTATAAACTTTTAAATTACCAATGTTAATTTGTTTCTTAGTTTTTTCTTTTTTTTTCTTCCCTATTTTTTTGAGTCTCTCTCTCTCACACGCACACACAAACACATCCTTCAAACATCCTATTTATATAAACAGGAATAGGTTTTACAAGCAAAGAACAAGTAAATTTAAGTAAACTAGTGTTTGTGTAAAGTTTCACATGTACAACCTTGAGAGAATATTGCATGCAAAATGCCAAACAAATAAGTTCAATTGTGTCTGAACTTGAACCATGAAAACCAATAAGCTTGGTATGTTGAACATTGGAAACAAGTACACACCATATCCAAATCACTAAAGTTTTAAAAAATTGAAGATATTGAAGAAACAGATATTTAAAATGTCTAATCATTTCCTCTAACTCATATTTCCCAAATAAATATATCAATCCAGTTTTCTCTTACCAACGCATTACTGTTTAGACTAGTGTGGAAAAAGTCGGCAATAAGTCGCGACTTTATGAAAAAATCCCGATTTTTTCATTGTGCCAATTATATCGGCCGACTTTTTGCCGACCTTTTCAGCCTTGAAAAAGTCGTGATAAAATCGAAAAAGTCGCGACTTTATACCGATTCGACTGAAAAAGGCTTGTCCCTCAAAATGCACGGTTAAGAGGCCGAAAACTCGATTTTTCTCAGTCATTTTTCAATCCATTTGTTGTGTTTGAGGGTTGTGGAGAGAGAGGAGGTGATTGAGGCTTGAGTTTTGCCATTGTCCAAGATTTGTGGTGTGGATTTGGAGATTTGTCCACCGCTCAACGTGGGAGATTGAAGGTGTCATTTTGTTGCTTCCATGTATGTATTTTCTCTCTTATTCTTTGTAAATTGTTACAGAAATGTCTTCCTAAATCATTCTATATTTCAATTAGCTTGTTTTCTAACTTATTTTTGCTTAGAATCTAGAGTCTAGACTCTAGATTGAATTAAAATTTAAAACTTCAACTTTCAAGAATCAAATAACAAAAATTCAAACCCTTGTTTAGTGATTTTGTGTGTGTTCAAGTGAGTGACAAGAGGCATTTAAAATTTAAAATCAACAATTACATTTGTGTTTTCTTCTTATGTGATGGGCAATTTTTTATTTTTTTCAATTTTTTTTTGTGCCCAGGTTCAAATTCAATTATTCAAGTTCAAAGTTTCAAACAAAATGCCAAGGATTTTGGACCCTATGTGGAAATATGGTGAACCTGATCCTGTACCCGAAACTATGGGTGTTAATAGAATGTATTTGTCTTGCAAGTTGTATGGCAAGCATATGTCAGGGGGTGTCAACAGATTAAAATTCCATTTGGGGCAAATTCCGGGGCAAAATATAGAACTTTGCCCCAATGCATCTCTAGAAATCATTCGACAGGCCATTAAAGCATTGATGGATAAAGAGGATGGAAAAGACACCAAGGCAACAATAAAAAGCCAACTTGTAGGGACCTCAAGAGAGGGGGTAAGTGAGAATGGTTCTTCATCATCACCTTCCACACCAACATGTCCCAACTCCTCAGCTTTCTCATCTTTTTTTGTCCCTAGAACCACACTTGGTGCACAACCTGGCATCAAATCAAAAATTAAAAAAAAGGTAAAGGCAAAAGCTAACAGGTTGGTCAGTAAATGTCTTCTATGTAGTGATGTTCCTTTCAATATTTCCAAGACAAACCCATTCTACCAACCTATGTTTGATGTTGTTGTTGTCATTGGCCCAGGGTACAAAGCCCCTACCTTTGCAGAGTTGAGAGGGCCTCTTCTTCAAGATGAAAAGAATAATTGCACTACTAGATTGGAGGAGTTTAGGGCATCATGGGAACACACTGGATGCACAGTCATGTTAGATGGTTGGACTAACCAGAAGGGTAGGACCCTTCTTAACTTCTTGGTTAGTTGTCCGAAGGGGACAATGTTTATGAAATTTGTTGATGCATCTGCACACATTAAAGATGCACGTTTATTATGAGAGTTGTTGGACATCTTCATTCAGGAAATAGGCCCACAAAATGTTGTCCAAGTCATAATGGACAACACTGCAAATTATGTTGCAGCTGGCAGGTTGCTTATGGAGAGGTATCCTACCCTATTTTGGACACCTTGTGTTGCTCATTGTATTGACTTGATGTTGAAGGATATAGGTAAGATTCCTATTGTGAGGCATATTGTTGAATCATCCAAGAGCATAACAAAATTTATATATAATCATGCATCTGTGCTTAGCTTGATGAGAAGATTCACCAACAACAAAGAGTTGGTACGTCCTATGATAACACGCTTTGCCACTAATTTCATATATCTTCAGTCTCTATTGAATTCTATGTGGGATGTGAAGAGCATGTTTCTTTCATAGGATTGGCATGATTTATCTATTAGCCGCAAACCAAAGGGAGAGGGCATATGCAGACTAGTTTCATATGATCAGAGCTTTTGGTCAAGAGTAGAGGTGGTGTGTGCCATTTCAGAACCTTTGGTAAGGGTTCTTCGGTTGGTTGATGGAGAGAAGTCGGCAATGGGCTACTTGTATGAGGCCATGGATAGGGCCAAAGAAGCTATTTGTGCTTATTATGAAGATAAGGGAGACGAGGGGTTAGAGAAACAACAAGTCATATGGAGAGTGATTGATGATCGATGGAACGATACCCTCCATCGCCCCATTGATGCTGCAGGTATCTACCTCAACCCCGCATTTGCTTACTCCTGTGGTTTCAGATTTGATGCCAAGGTGATGGATGGATTCTTCACATGTGCTGAGAGGATGGTGGCATCTGAGCAAGAACATGAAGCTATTTCTAAATAAATGGAAATATATAGGATGGCAGGTGGCACATTTGGTTTTACCATGGCTATTAAGAATAGGAAGATCAAAATGCCAGGTAAGCTTTAGTTTGTTTCAACTCTTAACTTTCAAATTTCATAATTCATTGTCTCTTCATAATTTTTGCTTCTCATTTTTATTTTAACTTGTAGATGCTTGGTGGACAAGCTATGGTGGCAAAGTACCCCATCTCCAAATGCTTTCCATTCGAGTGCTCAGCCAAACATGAAGTTCCTCTGGGTGTGAGCGTAACTGGAGTGTATTTAACAAAATACACAGCAAAAAGCGCAACAGGTAAAAAAAATTCAAATTAAATTTTTGAATTCATTTGATTATTTTTACGACATAAATTTTCTAAGTCCTAATTTACAATCTATGACCCTTTTACATATTGAAATCACAACGCCTCAATGACATGGTGTACGTCTACTACAATCTTCGATTGTGGATGACACAACTTCAGAAAACCCCTGATATGGATGCCATCTCATTGGACAATATTGATACCACTGCTGCATGGAGGGTCGAGACTGAGAGGGCGAACATGGACTCGATCCCTGATTGGTTAGATGTGGATCTAGAGGCACTAGAGTCAGAGGAGGTAGCAGTTGCAGGGGAGGAGGAGCTAGAGGTAGAGGAGGAGCAGGGTCAAGAGGTAGAGCAGGAAGAGGATGTGGAGTAGGAGGTGACACCATCTAGGATGGGCAGCAATAGCAATAGAGGACAAAGGTCACCTCTTTTATTCGCTTCTAGAGGACGACTGAGTCCATTTGTATCCCCAGGGGCAGGGCCTTCTTCCTCTAGAGGAAAAGGCAAAGCCATTCCCTATTCACGTAAAATGTTGATTTATGGTAGCATCGGATGTGCTCTAGCCTTGTAACTTTGTATATAGGCTAAGACACATGTATTCCATAATACCCGAAAAGGATTTTGGAAAATTCCATTTAGAGATGGTTTAATTAAATTAATTAATCGTTTTTTAATGTTTTCCTAAGTCTAAATTAGGGAAACTAATTAATTAAAGGGTAGTAATTAAACTAAGTGTGAATCTTCTAGATAAAGTCATGGATCACCTCCAAGTTAATCTTAGCCCGTGATTATGTTTTAATCTTGGTCGTTGAAGGGTCAACGAAGGATTATAAGGAGGGTGAGGGGCCTATGAAAAATCACATTGAGCACATTGAGCATTTGGCATTTTCGAGCTTGTGAGAGAGACACAGCTTTTTGATCAAGATTGAATCACTAGGGTTGGGTTTGCTAAGTGATTTGATTTGGTGATCAGTTTCAGAGAGGGGCAGATGCAGTAACTGGTCAGGAGGACCAAGAGTACATTTCAGAGAGAGGCAGTGCAGTCACCTGGAGGTGTGACGCAGTTCTTGAAGGGAATCACACAGAAGTGATGCAGTGCCTTTTGTATTCAGTCCAGAGATAGCTGGAAGCTGGGATTTCTGAGCCAGGAGGGCCAAAACTCAGTTTCAGATCAGCCTTGATCAGTTGCAGAGGAGAGGTGACGCTATTCTTCAGCTTGCCCACGTAGGCTTACGCAGTTGCAGCATAGGCATCACGCAGAGGCAAAGAGGGGCTTCACCAGCACTGTTCATATCAGTCAGGGATTTGCAGAGTGAGGTATACCTCACATTTCTTCTATTGCCTAGACTTTATCTGAAGGGTGAGCCGGATATTGGCACCCTAGTTGTACTCAATATTCCGCTGCTTAATAATACAAAACCCTTAGATATGTTGCACCAGTTTTCCCGAGTTGGGTTTTTCCGGGGACTTAGTCCAAAAATAACTGTGTCAAATGTGGATGTTTTTCATTGTATTTTGTTCAGTTTGTTTCAGCACTTAGATTTATTCCGCAGCATTATTTGTGTAGACTACTTCAGAAATTACTTCAATATTTCACTATAATGAAATAATTATGAAAAATAATAGGAAAAGTAATTCAGATTTGTTGTAGTAGGTATCAAAATTTAGGATTTTTCACATGGTATCAGAGCTTATTCAAGCTGAAGTGCAGGAGAAACAAGAGTGAACCAGCAGATCAACGTTGAAGAGACTGGGAACTATGTAAGCAGCAGCAGACTTCCCCAGAAATTACGCAATCCTGGCTAGGAGGGCAATCCAGTGCAGAAAAGGGCTCCCTCTGAGAGAGTTGACAGAGGGGTAAGCTTTTTCAGTTGCAGAAGAGGCAGTGTAGCAGACCAGCGTAGCCAAAGGACGCAGTAGTTGCACCGCAGTGAGTGCTGGTCCATAAGCGTTAGAAAATTTCTGAAAAACACAGTTGGGGATTTCTTGACCTCAGAGAGTTTCTTACTCAAAGAAGCTTAGTTTTTCCCGTGCAGCAGCAAAAGCAGTGACTTACTCCTCAAGGAGTGCGTAAGTCTAGCTGAGCAGAGGGTTAGAGGACGATATCGACAGTTGAGGAGATGGCCAGCAACGGATTGCGTGTCCAAGATAGATTGGAGGGTGCCTCCAACTATGTTATTTGGAAGTCAAGGATTCAGTTTCTCCTTGATGAGCATGATCTAAAGGCCCTCATTGACAGCGCAGTTGCAGAGCCACTGGATGTAGCGCATCTAAGAGCCTTCAAGACCAACATGGAAAGAGCCAAACGATTGATCCTAGATGGTGTGAAGGATCACATCGTACCTCACATAGCAGCAAAGAACACTGCTAGAGAAATGTGGGTAGGGTTGGAAAAGCTATACCAAGGATCTTCCGAGCAGCGGAAGATATATCTGGAGGAGAAGATGCGTAATACCAAGATGAAGAAGGTAGAGCATTTTGAATCCTTCCTGTCTAGAATTCAGGATAACTGAGACCAGCTGTCAGCAGTGGGATCAGCACCTAAAGACTCAGAGCTAGTAAGGCTCGCTATGAACTCTGTTTCAAAAGATTATCAAGTCTTTGTCCAGAGGATTCTGGGCAGAGAAAAGATTCAAGGATGGGTAGCAATGTGGGCAACCTTGCAGCAAGAGATCTGAGGAGAGATCTCCTCAAAATCCATATTGAGGATGGCAGTAGTGGTCCAAAAGTCAAGAAGGAGGAGGAAGAAAACACAGCCCTTGCATCAAAGGGGCTATAGAGGCAAAAGAAGAAAGATCTATCTAAGATCAAGTGCTTCAGGAGTGGGGAAATGGGACATTATGCCACACAATATCCTCTTAAGAAAAAAGGATAAGGAGGAGAAGCAAGATCCTCAAGCCAAAGCTGCCAAGATTGAGGCAGAAGTTGATTGTGCTATGTTAGCTCATATTCTGAAAGGAGAGAAGTGGGCTGACTTGGAGTTGTAGATCCAGAATCTACAGGAGGCAGGATCCTTGAGTACTTTTGAACTCTTGGCCACATGCGAGCTACGGCAGCCTTAAGACAGTAGCAGGATGGACGGTTGCAGCAGAAGATGAAGAGACATTGCAGTGGCTAGCAGTACTAGAGCCTGATCAGCGCAGAGAAGGGGCTGCAGCAGCAGCAGTTGAGCAGCAGCAGCGTAGTGCACACTAGTGCAGCGTAGTGCAGTGCAGTGCTCACGCAATGTAGTGCAGTGCAGAGCAGAAGAAGCGCAGCATATTTAGAGAGCTACTGCAGAAGTTAGCAACAGTCAGTCTTATTATTCAGATGCAGTTTTACTTGTCCAATTTCATATGTTTTTCTTTTGCAATTACCAACAGTGCAGCAGCAGCAGTAGTTGAGCAGCAACAGTGGATGAGCAGCAGTAGCGCAGTGCACAATGGTGCAGCGTAGTGCAGAGCAGTGCAAAGCAGTGCTCACGCAATGCAGCAACATGGTTGCAGAGTTTAGAGGGAGTTGCAGTATAGTGGCAGTTGGCAGCAGCATGCAGAGTCAGCAGCAGTACAGATGCAGCATTTTTTTTGTGCAGTTTTGGTTGAGCAGTATCAACAGCACAACAACAAATGTTCCAGAAGTCAGAGCAACACATTGAGTTGTCTTGCTAGAGCACTTTCCTCGCTAAGAGGGAGTGTTGATTTATGGTAGCATCGGATGTGCTCTAGCCTTGTAACTTTGTATGTAGGCTAAGGCACATGTATTCCATAATACCCGGACAGGATTTGGAAAATTTCACTTAGAGATGGTTCAATTAAATTAATTAATCGTTTTTTAATGTTTTCCTAAGTCTAAACTTAGGGAAACTAATTAATTAAAGGGTATTAATTAAACTAAATGTGAATCTTCTAGATAAAGTCATGGATCAACTCCAAGTTAATCTTAGCCCTTGATTATGTTTTAATATTGGTCGTTGAAGGGTCAACGAAGGATTATAAGAAGGAGGGTGAGGGGCCTATGGAAATCACATTGAGCACATTGAGCATTTGGCATTTTCGAGCTTGTGAGAGAGACATAGCTTTTTGATCAAAATCGAATCACTAGGGCTGGGTTTGCTAAGTGATTTGATTCAGTGATCAGTTTCAGAGAGGGGCAAATGCAGTAACTGGTCAGGAGGACTAGGAGTACATTTCAGAGAGAGGCAGCGCAGTCACCTGGAGGGGTGACATAGTTCCTGAAGGTAATCACGCAGAAGTGACGTAGTGCCTTTTGTATTCAGTCCGGAAATAGTTGGAAGCTGGGGTTTCTAAGCCACGAGGGCCAAAACTCAGTTTCAGATCAGCCTTGATCAGTTGCAGAGGAGAGGTGATGATGTTCTTCAGCTTGCCCACGCAGGCTTACACAGTTGCAACGTAGGCATCATGCAGAGGCAGATAGGGGCTTCACCAGCGCTATTCAGATCAGCTGAGGATTTGCAGAGTGAGGTATACCTCACATTTCTTCTGTTGCCTAGACTTTCTCTGAAGGGTGAGCCGAATATTGGCACCCTAGTTGTACTCAAGATTCTGCTACTTAATAATACAAAACCCTCAGATCTGTTGTACCGGTTTTCCCGAGTTGGGTTTTTCTGGGGACTTAGTCCAAAAATAATTGTGTCAAATGTGGATGTTTTTCATTGTATTTTGTTCAGTTTGTTTCAGCACTTAGATTTATTCCGCAGCATTATTTGTGTACACTGCTTCAAAAATTACTTCGATATTTCACTATAATGAAATAATTATGAAAAATAATAGGAGTAATTCAGATTTGTTGCAGTAGGAATCCAGATTTAGGATTTTTCACATAAAAGGGGCATGGGAACCCAGTGACTGATTACTTTATGACATGGAGATGACTCATGATATACATTTATTATATTTTTTGTTGATATTTTGACTCTTGAGAGTTGAGACTGAGAAAGGACTCAAGATTCAGTAATTGATTCACTATTTTGATATGTGATGTAGCACTAGACTTCATATACATATTATATATTAGCTTTCTTTACATGTTTATGTGGAAATGCATTTATTTGATGTTGTGGATACTTTAGATGCTAAAAAAATTGAATAATTTTGATTTTTTTTTAGTTTTGCCAACTTTTTCAAAAAACTCCTAACTTTATCGAGTTTTTCAACTTTTTAACCCTTGTCGATTTAATCCTAACTTCAACTTTTTCCACATTGGTTTGGACACACATTTAAAGCATAGAGAACTTGTGTGAAATTTCAACTCAGATAAATATGTCTGGGGCCTGGGCAATTCGATACAACAAGGTTTTAAGACCAATTTAATGACCCTTATAAAAAATGTAAAATCGTGTAATACATAGTTGTAATGACTTCGTAAAATAGGACCTGCTACCATTGCATAATTTGCTTCTAAGTTGTAATGAATTTGTAAAATAGGACATGTTATCGTTGCGTAATTTACTTCTGAGTTGTAATGACTTTGTAAAATAGGACTTCTTACTACTCTCTGCTCTGCCTTTATACCAATTCTTAGTGCTTCTTGCTCCACAGAGCTTCCTTTTGGCTTTAGCAAAAGAAACCTACAAATTCCTATGGGTAGGTGGTAAGGAAAGCTCCAAAAAAATCCATTTTGTTTAAATGGACTCTGGCGCAGGCCCCTAAAAATCATGTGGGTTTGGGAATACGGGATCCATTGCTAATGAATAAGGCAATAGGAGCAAAACTAGTTTGAAGATTTGTCACCCAAGAAGAAGACTAGTGGAAAGTCGTCCTAAAAGAAAAAAATGTTCAAGCAGAAAGAGCTCAATGCCTGGAATCCATCCAGATAATGCAAGGATGTTCCTCGATCTGGAAATTATTTGTTTCATCATCCCCCCTCATCCCCTTAAGGCTGTATTGGAAGCCATGAAATGGTAACAGTATTAATCTATGGACTGATAAGATTATGGACCTGTTGCACACTTTTTTTCCAAAGTTCCAAGGAAGCAGTGGTACCATATTTTTTTTCAAAAATCGAGATCATCAACCATCAGTTATTGTGTCATTGTAATCCCATTCTGCAAATTTGTAATGAAAATGATGCTAGTAAGACCATGTATGTATGTAACAACCTAGGTAAGCCAATTATTTTGGTGACGAATTTCATTCTAGGAGGTTTTTCGTCTCACCGATTCAACTATGTTTCTAAACACGGATGATCGGCAAAGTTTTTCCCTCTAACCTCACCTCAAAGCTAGGGTGGAATTTATCGTCAAAGTCTTAGGTGAAGCCTAGTGTTTTAGTCGAATCTTATGTCAAAGCGATTTGGGAATAATTTAAGATAATTGGCTAAATTATTTTATTACAAATCACTTGGTCTACTACATCATATTGTGTTGCTGAATTGGGTATGTATTTGGAGGGTCTATAACAAATGGGTATTCCGCCTTTGAGGGTTGAATTATGTAAAATCTTATGTAAAAAATATTTTAGTGCATGGTCCTCTTGCACTCAATTTTTCAAAGTGTAATATTCCTAATTAGAAATTCTGCTAATTAGAATATTAATTTTTGATAAATTTTGATGTTTCTAATGTAAAGCATAAATAAGGTGGGTCAAGACCCGCAATTAATAATTGAGGGAAAAGCTACAGCCTACCCCTATAGTTCACAAGGAAAATTTGTGGCCTTAGTGGGGTCCATGTGGCCAGCATTCGATTTGGGGGCAACTCCCCAGGTGGCAGTATGAGAGAGGCTCTATGGGGGCAGTGCAATGAGTGGCTGGATGAGGGGACTACGCAGTCCATGGTGGGCCCAAGGGAACGTTGGGGGCTCAATGAAAAAAGGAAGTGAAGGCAACTCATTTCCTCATTCATTTGACTTCTATTTGATTGTCATCTTGACATAGCACGCTTGTGGCGGGTGCCAAGTCCGTAGTGTTGTTTGGCACACGAGATCTTCAGGCAGAGATCACAACCTCTACTTCGGGGGACTTCGAGTGCCTGCTCAGGAGGAGATTCACCATTTTGGAGGAGAAACACAAGCAAATTTGCTGGAGGAACTTCAACACTTCAGGGATTGCACAGAGGGTGCAGTGACTGCGCAGTGAGGATGCAGTCTAGATGGAGAGTTAGGCCGGGAGGTGAGGAGCAGGAACAGTTGGGGCTTTGGTGGGGAAGCTCAGGGCTTCCTAACAGGGATTTTCGTGGAGTTTTGGGAGACTTCCCACAGCAGGATTTACACGAGGGTCGATTTACCCAGCAACGCAGTCAGCCAAGCCCAAGAGGGCCAATTTCCCGAGGTCACTCTTTGGGCGAACCCTTTTTGGGTTTTTCTAGGTTTATTGAGGAGAAGCCAAGATTAATTCGACAAAATTTTCTAGGCAGGTTTGAGACGTGAAACAGAGATCCTAACGCAGTCAGCAGTTAGAGAAGCTAGAGGAAATTGGGCTGAAATTTTGGGGTCAACATCTAGCCAATTCCTTCGCGGGTTTTTGTGGGTTTGGTGAGAAGATTCCGAGGTTAAAAGCCCAGAATTTTCTGAGCAAAGGAAGCATGCCAACCAGCAATCTGAATTCAGCCAGCAGCAGCATTTTTTAGCGGAGCAGCATAGCACCAGAGCCACACCGAGCCAGTTGCCGTGAGTCATTTCAGTTTGGATTGAGGAGTATTCCAACCTGCCTCGAGCAGGCCCAGGTGCAACTATTCCAGCACCTCATTTGTACTCAATTCCCGACATTAATAAAATGGCTCAAATTCATCTTTTGGCTTCAGTTTCTCATGAATTGATGGTGTAATTTATTTTGTTGTAGTTTTAGTCTATTGTTGATTGTATTACTGTCATTTTCCCTTTTTGGGATATTACAGTGGTATCAGAGCCATGATCTTGGCCAGTTGTGGAGTAACCAATTAGATCAAGGAAGATTTGTGCATGTATACACAGTGACGGTTTAAACCATAGACAAACCATGGCACAAGGGGGATTTAGTTACCGCAAATTATTGACCGAATTGATGAAGGCATCAAACGAGATCTATCCTCTTTCTTATAGAAGAGACACTAGAGTTTCACAAGTCGTGGGGGTACAGCCACCTACACAAGTTCGTGGGGAGCAATTGGATACACCCAGTATGATGCAGGGGTCACCTGTGTTGGAGACTTCCTTGACCGTGTCGGTTGACATCTTAGTGGAGAGAGTAGAGCCTACCCTAGTAGTGCCATCCAGTGAGGTGATGACAGGGGTTGTGTCCGAATTTTTGGGTGACAACAGCACGCAGAAGATGGGTGAGGTGCCAAGAGAGGTATCACCCCTTGATGAGACAAAGATGGGAGGCAGAGGTAGTGACGAGATGAGAGAGGAAGTACACATTGAGGAGAGAGTTCATCCAGATACATTCCAGCCAGTTGAGCATGAGGCTAATGACACGCCAGAGAAGCACAAGGATACACCTAGTGTGACGTAGGAGTCACCTCTGATGGAGTTCCCTTTGGTAGCCGCAGTGGACGGATTGGAGGTAGTGGAGCACACAACCATTGATGAGGAATATCGGTCTATGACAGAGCTTCAAAACGGCAGACACCTACAGTTGACTGATGATCACGCCTTGCATGTTGGGTTGTCGGTGGAGGAGCAATGGGGGGCTCATGTTGAGTCCATGATGGAGGAGGACATGCAACCATCCGTTGGGCTAGCCATTGATGAGGGGCAACAGGGAGGCCATGCGTTGGGTTTCCAGCACAGTTCGCTCCAGAGGCACACTATCGAGGAATAGAGCGTTATTAGCCCACCCTTACACATTGAATTGAGGGAGGCAGAGTTGTCTATACGTACCCGAGGGGATGGCCAGGTTAGCAGGACTGAGCAACATGGGCTGAGTGTGACACCACATTAGTTTGGAGGGTTTGTTCCTTCCACAGAGGATTGCACATTCAATCCCTCCTTTGGAATTGGATGGCAAGAGGTACTGAGTAGGCTAGGCAGTTGGATACATGCATGGCCACGTTTTAGCAGAGTCCATGGATTACCAAAGGGACACGAGGGCCAGATTGTTGTTGGGATCCAGGTGGGATTTCCCATCACATCATAGAGTCAGTAGGTGATGGTAGTAGTTGCACGATGGGTCTAATGTTTGGGTGCACACACATTTTCAGATCTCTATCAGAGCCCCGGACAGCCCTAGTGACAGGATGGTTCGACAGGAGGGAATACACTTTTCAGGAGTTATCTTAGCATATTGACTGTGAGTGGAGTCACATGGTGATTAGCCTACTTTGGCAGGAGTTTGTAGGAGGAGGTGGCATCGGCAGGCCACCGGACAGGGCATTGCATAGAGACGGTGCTCTCTCATTGGTATATGGGACACTTGAGCTATGGAGGATAGGAGCAGTGATGTCATTGTCGTTGGCATGTGCGGATTCAGGCCACTCCGATCCTTCAGAGCAGATGGGGAGATGTAGCCCACATCATGGAGGGTTTACTAGCAAAGTGGTGGATATTTTGGCCCATGCAGGATACTATACGTTACAGGGTGGTACGGTAGTAGGAAATGATACATAGGACTACACAGAGTTATGTCATAGGGTCCAATGTTATGTAGAGGGATGCAGACTAATGCGTACAAACCCAATGATAGACCATGACATCTAGGAGTGTGCAGGGCTATGCAGCAAGGAGCAGTGGCCTGTAGAGGAGCATGGAGATGCATGGGGGTGTTGTAGTATGTCAAACTACATTGTGGAGTAGAAGTGTCTCACATTGCATCACATGTGAGTGACATATGTTGACACTTGTAGGTGTACGAGTTGACAAATACAAATAGGATGGCGTGGTCGATTGCCAAGGTAGCATATTCCACCCTTGGGCTCACATTTGAGGGATGTGTTGCAGACTCGTCTACAAGAGGCGCCTTACTCCGCAAGGTCCAATTGTATCATCGTAAGAGGGTCTCCATTAAAATAATTAATTATTTTAATAAAACATAAACTAAGTGGAATTTCCACGAACGATTTCTGGGTTCTTTAGAATACTAGTGTCCAATCCTCTTCACAAATTTTGAGACTTAGGTCACTTTCCAAAGCTACAAAAATCAACACTCCCTCTTAGCAAGGAAAGTGTTCTAGCAATTTGCCTGCTACATATTGCTCTAACTTTGAAGCACACTTCGCACTGTTGATGCCCAGTTGTTGCCCCTCATTCGATGTGCTCCTGCCTTCTGTACTTTTCCCCATGACATTGCCATTGTCACTGCCTCGTCTGTACTACAGCTCCCTCTCAATTCTGCATTTGCCCACTTTTGCTACTGAAATGGATTCTTGATCATCCCCATCTTCTCTCTGAAGTAAAAAAACTTTGTCTTTCCCAAAGCTTTACTGAGGATGTCAGCCACCTGTTCTCTTGTTGGAGTGTACTACAACTATACAGCTCCCCACTGGATACAGTCTCTAATGAAATGACCCTGATGTCAATGTGCTTCGACCAATCACGAAACACAGGTTTCTCAGAGAACTTGATGCAACTCTAATTATCACATAGAATGTTGGTCGCTTCCATCTTTTCCTTTAGTAGATTCACAAGCAGCATCCTGAGCCATATGGCTTCACATGAAGCAATGCTGGCTGCCATATATTCTGCCTCATCTGAGCTCAGAGCTACAGACTTCTATTTCCTGTTGCATCAAGAAATCATTCCCGATCCAATGTTGAAACAGTACCCACTAGTACTTTTCCAATCTACTGAACTTCCAGCTCAATCTGCGTCAGTGAACCCACTCAGTCTGATGTCATTGCCCAGGGTGTATCTCAATCCATGCTCGATTGTTCCTCGTAGGTATCTGAGAACATGCTTGGCTGCTGCCCAATGCCCTCCTTGGTTCCACCATGAACTGATTGAGGTTGTTGACGGCGTAATAGATGTCTGGCCTAGTGTTGACCAGATACATTACGGACCCAATGAGTTGTCTATACAAGGTAGGATCAGCCTCATTATCTTCGAATGTATCAATATTCTTCCAGTTGGTGATCATTGGAGTAGCCATGGATCTACAATCCTGCATCTTGAATCTTTTCAAGATTTTTGTAGCATATCTCCCTTGACAAAGGAAGATTTTACCCTTCTGCTGCCAAACTTCCAACCCCAGAAAATAATGCATCAGCCCCAAATCCTTCGTGTCAAATTTTGCAACGAGGTTCTCCTTGCAATTCTTGATGAACCTAGATGAACCTGTCAGAAATAGGTCATCTACATACAACACCAGTATCAGAGGCTCATTCCCTACTTTCAGATAGTAGAGATTGGGATCTGTGTCGCTCTTGAGGAATCCCATCTTCTACAAGTAACTATCAATTCGACCATACCAAGCTCTAGGGGCTTGCTTAAGTCCATACAAGGTTTTCTTAAGCCTACACACGAGTCTTTTGCTCATGCGTCTCAAAGCCCTCTGGTTGTTCGATATATACTTCTTCTATCACCCCATTCACGAATGCAGTCTTGACATCCATCTAGTGAATCTCCCACCCCATCTGCGCAGCAAGGGATATCACGGATCTAATAGAAGTATATCTGGCTAGTGGGGCGAAGGTTTCTTCATAGTCTATCCCCTCCTTCTGAGCATACCCCTTAGCCATGAACCTGGCTTTATATTTTTCGACGTTGCCATTTGCAGCATATTTGATCTTGTAGATCCATCTTGAACCCACAATTAATATGTCCTGAGGCCTAGGAACTACTTCCCAGACATCATTCGTCATGATGGAGTTGTACTCTTCCACCATTGCATCTACCCTTACCTGACGTTGAGCTACCTCCTAAAAATTAGAGGGTTCTCCAACCTGAGCTACCAAGGCTTGGTTTCTGTATGGTTGCCCGCGCTGCGTCTTCTCATTTCTAAGAGCTCCGACAAACTCCTCTGCGTCCCTCAGAATCTGTCGTAATTCCTTGCTCGTCCTACCTCTGGTAGTCGGTGGATCTTCCTGCTCCTCCTCCGACAAATCCTTTGGATCCTTACGCCCTGGAGAAGCACTCGTGCTAGTTTCTGTTGGTCGTAGTGGTTGGACCAGTGGATCATCTTCAGACTGATTTGCTGAAGGCATCTCCCAGGATTTTCTGAAAGCTCTTTCCTCCATGAACTTTACATCCAGTCACACTACAATGTTCTTGCTGTCAGGAATGTAGATTCTGTAAGCCTTAGCATTCTTGCTATATCCCACCAGATATCCCTTTTCCATAGTCCTATCCAATTTCTTCCTCTTCTCTTCGGGTAGATGGTAGTATGCCACACTACCAAAGATCCTGAAGTGGCTTACTTCAGGCTTCCTGCTAGTGAAGACACTTTCTAGAGTGATCTTACCCAATGTGCTGTAAGGAATCTTGTTCTGCACATATACGGTTGTGTTACAAGCTTCAACCCACAGAAATTTGGGCATGTCTTGATCATACAACATTGCCCTTGCAGCCTCCACAATAGTTCTATTCTTCTGTTTTGCAATTCCATTCTGCTCCGAATTATATGGAGCGGTCCAATCTCTTCTGATGCCTTCCCTTGCGCAGAATTTTATGAAGTGTTTATCAATGTATTCTCCACCATTATCTGATCGCAGTATCTTTATCCGCTTTCCTGCCAGATTCTCAACCAGAGCTTTAAACTCCTTGAATCGATCAAAGACTTCATCTTTGGTCTTTATAAAGTAGATCCAAGTTTTCCTGGAATGGGCATTTATGAAGGTGACAAAATATTCGGCACCAATAAGAGCTCTAGTGGACATTGGTTCGCAGATGTCCGAGTGTATTAATCCCAACACACTCTTAGCCCTATTACTACTCCTGGGGTAGGCTGCCTTGGCGTACTTTCCTAGTACACACCCTCTGCAAACATCAGCTCGCTTGGTGCTCAAATATGGAACTCCTGTGACGGTCTTCTTGAGAATTCTCAAAGCCCCATGGTGTAAGTGCCCCATTCTCCTGTGCTATAGTTCATTCAAATCCTTCTCATCTCTGATGTCTATCAGTGCCATCGGAGATTCAAGCTGCAACTTATAAAGTTTATTGCTCTTGACTCCGAGTTGTGCCTTCCTCCTCCAACTCAAGTGTTTGACATAAACTCTTTTGCCAATGAAGTAAATGTCATAGCCCTTGTTTTGTAGCTGAGACATCGAGAGCAAGTTCATCCCCAAACCAGCCACATGCAACACATTGGTGGCTCGAAGCTTATTGCCAACTTCAATTTGAAATACTACGGTACCTCTTCCAATAGGGTTACACTTCGCCTTATTATCCATGGTGATCTGAAAGTTCATCTGCTCTTCTTGGTAGCTTGAGAAACATTCTCATACTCCCGTCATATGTGCAAAAGCTCCACTATCAATATACCAGACTTCTGGAGAAGCAGAGCTTGATACACATGAGAATTCTTCTTCCAGTCTGAAAGCCAATACAGAGATGTCGTGATCCATCTGTTCTTCCATGCTTTCCCTTTTCTCTGGAGAGCTGCATGAACCCTTCCGAGTTGCTGCTGCAGCAGCATCTAGACTCCTTTCCATTGCAGGGTCTCCAATCTTGTTACTCAATCTCAGCTCCAATACCATGTGAAAATTTCAATTCTGAAATTCTACTGCAGTTATAGATTTATTTCTCCTACTTATTTCCACAATAAGTTATTTACAAAATGCTTCTAGTAAATTTTGAAATAAACACTACTACAATTATCACTCAAGTACATATGGAGAAAAGAACAGTAAAATGCAAGCACAAGAAACAATCACAATGATAGTTATTTTGGACAATCGTCCCCGGAAAAACCCAATGTGGGAAAACCGATGCAACAGATGAGGTTTTATATATTAATCTTCAGCAGCAAATTCTTTACAAGGAAAGGCTGACAGAATAATTGAGAAACATCTTAACAAAACACCTGAGATGAATTCTCTTAGACCTTTGGAGAACTCTCGACACCTGAGGGACTCACTGGCCCCTACTGCATCACCCCTGCGTGCTTCTATGCGCAGAGCCTGCGTGAGACTGTGTCACAACTGCGTGAGCCCTCTGCGCTGCTCCTCTGTGTTGCCTCTCTGCCCTTCTGCGTCCTTCTTCCCTCGAGCCTTGACACTGTTGATGCCCTCTGCTTCCTCTGCCCTGTAACTCTCCCTCTGAAATCGAATTCCATTCCTTCATAATCGACTTCCCTCAAGTCACTGAGTGTGTGCCCGGCTTACTTTCCAAATGGCCCTCAAGTCTTATTTTATAATCTTTTCATATTCAAATCAACGGCCCAAATTAGAATTCTAATCGATAGCTAAGATTAAATCTTGACTTGATCTTCGTTCTCTAGAAGATTCACACTCTGTTTTATTAATACCCATCAATAATTTCAATTCCCTAAGTTTATACTTAGGGTGCCCATTAAAATAATTAATTATTTTAATAAAACATAAACTGAGTGGAATTTCCACAAACAATTTATGGTTCCTTTAGAATACTGGTGTCCAAGCCTCCTCACAAATTTTGAGACTTGGATCACTTTCCGATGCTACCAAAATCAACAAAGATGAGAGTCAAATGGGTTCTAGCAGGTAGCGGTGCTACGCAGCGACATCCTGTGAGGAGTGGGGGTTGTGAGCTCCCAGTATGGTTGGGGGATCCAGGGATCTGTTGGGAAGGTGGATCACTCCACTTTGTGACGAACAGGGACACGGCAGAGGGTGATCCAGTCCACCTTGGGTTTGACACGTGGGGGAGCCTGAGACCTCCACTGCATGGCAAGGCAGACTTATCCTGTTGTTTCTCAGGGTCATGATTGGCAGTGAAGGGGTAGACATTAGCATCGTGGAGATGCCTGAGCAGGATGAGCTTGGCCTTCACAGATTTTTCGCCACAAGGCCCCAAGAGAGAGGGATATAGTCTACACAGCTCGATAAGCTTTAGGGATGAGTTGTATACTACATGGGGAGATCATGTATATCTTCCATTGGGCTTTAGCGAGTCACTGATGGAGTGGGGGACTTCATTAGCATGGCAGGTTGGTCAGCGAGATGATAGCAGGGGGGGATCATGTGAACGAGATACTATCTCTGTAGGGATTAGGTGGTATCTTCGAGGGTTTACTCTTGGAGTGCATGGGATGGACTACTTGGTAGGGAAACTTCATGAGGAGTTGGGCATAGTGCCATATTATCATGATTCCCTACTCACTGATGGTGTTCAGAGGGCTTCTGCTACTTGTTCCTGGCAGGATGGTGAGTGGAGCAAGGGGAGTTTCACGTTGGACAGGATGGCTTAGGAACCGGGTATTGAGGGATCCCCTCATATCAAAGAGATGCAGAGGTCAGGGATGATTCAGTGGCGCATCTAGGACCTTGGCACATTTTGCAATGATAGTATGGAGCATCAACTAGAGAGGATGCTTGTTCAAGCACTGCTTGAGGACAAGCAATTTTTGGAAGGCAAGATTTTAATATTCCTAATTAGCAATTCTACAAATTAAAATATTAATTTTTGATAAATTTTGATGTTTCTAATGTCAAGCAGAAATAAGATGGGTCGGGACCCACAATTAATAATTGAGGGAAAAGCTACAGCCTACTCCTATAGTTCACAAGGAAAAATTGCGGCCTTAGTGGGGTCCATGTGGCCAACATTCGAATTGGGGGCAGCTCCCTAGGTTGCAGCGTGGGAGAGGCTCTATGGGGACAGCGCAGTGAGTGGCTGGATGAGGGGACTACGCAGTCCATGGTGGGCCCAAGGGAACGTTGGGGGCTCAATTGACAAAAGGAAGTGAAGGTAGCTCATTTCCTCACTCATTTGACTTCTATTTTGATTGTCATCTTGACATAGCACGCTTGTGTCAGGTGCCAAGTTTGTAATATTGTTTAGCACACGAGATCTTCAGGCAGAGATCTCAACCTCTACCTCAGGGGACCTCGAGTTCCTGCTCAAGAGAGGAGATTCACCATTTTGGAGGAGCAACACAAGAAAATTTGCAAGAGGAACTTCACCACTTTAGGGACTGCGCAGAGGGTGCAGTGACTGCGCAGTGAGGACGTAGTCTAAATGGAGAGTTGGATCAGGAGGTGAGAAGGAGGAGCAAGAACAGCAGTGGCTTTGGTGGGGAAGCTCAGGGCTTCCTAACAAGGATTTTCGTGGAGTTTTGGGAGACTTCCCACAATAGGAGTTACAGGAGGATCGATTTACCCAGCAACGCAGTGAGCCAAGCCCAAGAGGGCCAATTTCTCGAGGTCAAGCTTTGGGCGAACCCTTTCTGGGTTTTTCTAGGTTTATTGAGGAGAAGCCAAGATTAATTCAAAAAAAAATTCTAGACAGGTTTGAGACGTCAAACAGAGATCCTAACGTAGTCAGCAGTTAGAGAAGCTAGAGGAAATTGGGCCAAAATTTCAAGGTCCACATCTAGCCAATTCCTTTGCGAGTTTTTGTGGGTTTGGTGAGTAGAGTCTGGGGTTAAAAACCCAGAATTTTCTGAGAAGTGGAAGCAGCCTAACCAGCAGTCTGAAGTCAACCAGCGGCAGCATTTCTAAGTGGAGCAACGTAGCGCCAGAGCCACGCAGAGCTAGTTGTCGTGAGTCATTTCAGTTTGGGTTGAGGAGTATTTCAGCCTGCCACGAGCAAGCCTAGGTGCACCTATTCCAGCACCTCATTTGTACTCAATTCCCGACATTAATAAAATGGCTCAGCTCATCTTTTGGCTTCAGTTTCTCATGTATTGATGGTGTAATTTATTTTGTTGTAGTTTTAGTCTATTTTTGCTTGTATTACTGTCATTTTTAGGATACTACACAGTTCCAAGGAAGCGGAAGTGCCAAATTTTTTCAACTGGATCGAGTCATTTATCAGCAGTCTACATGTCATTATACACCATTTTTGCAAGTTATGTAATGTAAATGATCCTAGCAAGACCTTGAATGTATGTAACAACCTAGGTAAGCCTATTATTTTGGCAAAAAGTTTCATCCTAAGAGGTTTTTTGTCTCACTAAGTCGTGTGTTTCTAAACACGGAGGGTTGTTCCCTCCAGCCTCACCCCAAAGCTAGGGTGGAATTCTTCGTAAAATTATTAGCTCATTCCTAGTGTTTTAGTCGAGTCTGATGTAAAAGTGATTTGGGAATAATTTAAGCTAGTTGTCTTAATTATTTTATTACAAATCACTTGGTCTACTACATCATATTGTGTCGCAAACGGGTTATGTGTCTTGAGGGTCTAAGCCTAATGTGTATTCCCCCTTTGAGGGTTGTAAATGTAAAAAATCTTATGTATAAGAGGGTGGAAAAATATTAAATCCCCTCATGTGTAAATTAATTAATATTTCTGGCAAAATAAAATTAAATCCTAAAGGTAAGAGGACCGGCCTCCCCATCCTCTCATATTTACCCGTGTACGGGAGGAGTAAAGGCAATCTGTGTGAAACCTCCATCAACCTCGACCCGAGTGGGAGGAGATGATCGACAGCAGATTATGGCGGGTGGTGTATATGTATTTTTGTAATATTCCCAATTAGCCTTGCTAATTGGACTATTTCATTTTTGCTTTATTTTGCCGCTTTAGCTAGACATAATAAATAAAGTGAGAAATAAGAGGGGTCACCTCACTTTAGTCACCTCACTTTATAATAAAGTGTTCTTTTCCTAGTAGATTGACATTGTAACTTAAGAGAGGGGGCCTTGGGGGTCCACATGAGTATGATGGGGGAGGCATCAGGCTGACCCAAAGTAAACTGCGCAGGTCGAAGGAGAGTTAAGTTTTGGAGGGAGTTTGGCATTATAAAAGGAGAGGTTCTCACCTCATTTGGATCATGCATATTTTGATATTGATATTGAGAGCTAGACTTTTGTCTGCTTCAGCACGTCGGTTGTTTAGTCGGTCTGCAGCACTGTTTAGTGCACGAGTGTCTCCGGTCGGAGATCTCACCCTTAGCCTCGGGGGACTTCGGTGCACCTTACTGTGGGTTGTTACGGTTCACCCTTAGCTTCGGGGGACTTCGAGTGCCGCCTAGGGGAGGTTTTGTTACGAGGTTCACCTTTCGATTTCGGTAGCGAATGGCGGTTTACGGTGCGATTTTGAAGGAAGGAGAGATCCTCTTGTGGGCTGGCAACGTACTTCGGAAGGAGGAAGGACGCTGTTTCAGGAGCAGAGAAAACGCTGATTAGCCTTGGAAGTGAGGACGCTGTCCAGTTCTGAAGAGGAGGACGCAGATCTGAGGGTTACAGTGATAGATCCAACCTTGGTGATGATAGATTTGAGCAGATAATTGCCGATCTAGTTTGGTATGGTGCAGATCTGGAAGTATAGCATTAGATCCAGCTTGGGAGATTGCAGATCTGAGGAGATATTGGCAGATCCAGCCTAGATCTGAAGAGATAACATCAGATCCAGCCTTTGAGGTTGCAGATCTGAGGAGATATTGGCAGATCTAGCATAGATCTGAGGAGATAGCAGTAGATCTGATATAGGAGGACGCAGATCTGGAGGGATAGGACCCAGATCTGGATTGGAGGCTTCAGATCCAGCAGATCTGAGCATATAGGACGCTGATTCATCTAGGAGGACGCTGATCTGATGAGCAGGAGCATGTGTGTGGGTTTTGGCAGCGTTTTTCAGTGTTTTCAGCCCTGAGGAGTTGGGTTATCTTATCTGGAGGATTTGCAGGAGGATTCAGCCCCTTTTCTCAGCATATTTCTTGAGCTTCTGTGCCTTTCCTGGAGGCCCAGCGTTTTTGTAGGAGGAGGGTTTCCGGGGGCGATTTTCGGAGGTGGTCCGTTTGGTAAATGGTTTCTGGGTTTTGTCCGGAGCAGTGAGTATAGGTGATCTGTAGATTTTTAGCTCATTCCGGCAAGGGGATCAGCCCCTAGCTTCAGTTTCTTCCAGCTGCTGGGATGCAGTTTCTGTAGCAGCCATTTCCTATTTTTCTGAGAGGATTCTGTACTTGCCTTGAGCAAGGATAGGTGCACTCACTCTGATTTTCTTGTACTCCTCTCTATGTACTTTCAGATTAATAAAATGGCTCAGTTTCTGGCATTCTATGTGTATTGGTTCCATGATCTGGTTCAACATTGTATTTTCTATATCTGTCTAGCATATTTCTGTTTATTACTGGTTATTTCCCTTTGGGGATATTACAGTGGTATCAGAGCATAATTCTGGCTCAGCCTGTGGTCTATGACATCGGAAAAGAGATCATACAGAGCAATAGCAGTTGCAATACCAGAAACGCAGTTGGAAAAAGGGCCAAAATAAAAAGGGTCAAATTTTGAAGTTTGGAATTAGGAAAAACGTTTTCTGGGTTTTTCTGGGTTTTGGGCAAGGATCACTTTCCCAAATTCCTAGAATTTTCCGAGTAGTTTTCAGTGGGTAAATCGAAGGTCGAAGTTAAGCGGCAGTATGGCAGGAGATGTGAGTCCAGCTCGATATGCAGCCGTTTTTGCAGATTGGCAGAGCATGGGTCAGGCATTCATGGATGCTTTTCCCTGGGAGCACTATTTCCAGTTCCGATGTGGTGTCAAACCCCCTGAGCAGCACCAGCACAAGGGGCACGGATACCACCGTGATGACCACCGTGCAGCTAGTGGATTTCATTTGCCGAGGTTTGATGGCTCATCAAACAGTTCGGCAAAGTCCAGGGTGGTAGAGCACTTTGACAGGAGGGATCCGGATCAGTATTTTGGTGAGCTGATCAAGCTCAAACAGACTGGGAGTGCAGAGACATACATTTCGGACTTCTTGAGGATTTCGGTGATGGTACCTGATTTATCTGCAACTCGGATGGTTGGCTTGTTTGTGGAAGGGCTGTCAGAGCCACTTCGTAGCCTAGTCCTGTCGAACAGACCGGCTACCCTTCAGGATGCCATCAGCAGGACTCGGGACTTACAGGATGTCTTACCCAGGACTCGGACACCTTATCCCCAGAGACAGGCTTTCCAGCCTAAGGGTAAGGACATGACGGCTCCGCCTCCCAAGGCGAATCCTGGACGAGGGCAGTTTGATGATGAGGACAGGAGAGAGCTGAGGAAGAAGCGGGTGTGCTTCACTTGCCGGGAGCCATGGGCACGAGGACACAGGTGTACGGCAGGGAAGGCACACTTCATTGAGGTCTTCTCCGAGAGTAGTGGAGAAGAGGATGAGGGAACACAGGGTTGCAGAGAGTCTGAGGTTACACCTAGTGAGACACAGGACTCACCATCATTAGAGACTACCTTGACCGTGCCGGTTGATATCGTAGTGGAGGAGGTAGAGCCTACCCAGATAGAGCCATCCACTGAGGTGATGACTGGAGCCATGTCCGAGTCTTTGGGTGGTAGCAGCACACGACAGATGGGTGAGGTATCAGGAGATATATCTACTATCGATGAGGCACTAGGAGACACAGAGGCATTGGATGATGGTCGCAGACAGCGGTATCATCGGCTTCGGACGGACCTTCGAGCTTTGAGGGAGAAGGCCGCGTCAGTACGGGAGACCATTTTGTTGCAGGACCAGGAGCTGGAGGGTATGAGAGTGACTTGTGCCAAGTCGGCGGCCAAGTTGGTCCACATTGGGGAACAACTGGATTCCCTGATGGTACAACCAGAGGGCACGAGGGAGCGTCAGATCATTCCCCTTCAGGCATGCATGGATGGAACTAGCAGTATTGTTGGGTCATCTCTTCCCGTTGGAGAGAGAGAGGTAGAGCCACCTAGTCAGGTCTCATATGTTGACTTGGATAGTGGTATGAGACGATCAGAGTTGCACCGAGTACAGCAGCCACGTGTTGAGATTGGATGGCGAGAGATTTTGAGTTGGTATTCGGTGGAGCAGACTATGGATGAGAGGGAGGTCTCAAGGAGAGATCTCGCTGGAGATGCACTTCGACACACCATGGGGTGCAATGACTTTCTTCCCTTCTCACAAGAGCAGATAGAAGATGGGGGACATCTTCGGATGGATAACATCTCTCATGCTTGTGTTGGACATCCCTTGAGCCATACACATCATGATGGGAGGTTTTTGCCTACCACCTATTTGATTCTTGATAGGGTCTCATTGACCCTTGAGAAGTTTATATTCCGAAATCCCATGAAGTGCAAAATCAGAAATTTGATTTGGGAGGATGATAGCTCTCATGGGAGGAGTACCAGGATGAGGAGAAGGAGGCATCCACAAGTGATTGAGTGGATGGGGATGATGAGCAAGGAGCTAGGAGGCTGCTTGCAGATCTGTGACACCAGGCAGCAGGAGGCTTGGCTGCGCTGGTTACTCTTGAAAGAGTTTGGCCATCACTTGGCAAACACTCTTCCTAAGAGTAGGAGGATGGGGAAAAGATGGATGGATACTTGCATCATTGAGCAACATAGAGTATGGATGCATGGTGTTGATGTGTTACTCATATCATTCATTGTGTCTTCATCACATGAGTTGTTCGATGGAGGTATGGAGAGGCAACACAATGTCTTGTTGCTTGGGTTGTTCCTAGGAGAGCAAGGGCAGATTTGCTCTCACACTTTGTATGATGTTGCAGGAGAAGGGGATGGCACAATCTCCATGGTCTTTGATTGGGAAGCACTTCCACCTTGGGAGGTATTCCATATTTATTGCAGCATTATTAGAGGAGTCTTTGACAAGGAGCATGTCAAAGAACAGAGTCTTGTACTGACAGGAACTCATTTGCATGAGCTCACGGCGTTGTCACCTTGGAGCAGAACATTATGGAGGAAGTATGCGCAGCAGAGATATGGTGGATCTATAACCCATAGGTCCCAGGATCACTTCATATTTGTTGCACTTACAAGAAGTAATGATGATAGAGACATCTATGGCCTATTCTTCTTAACTTGGGTTTCCAAGCATAAGGAGGATTATCTTCTTGCACCACATGAGACCTTCGGCATTTCCTTCATTTTGCTGCTGATCATGTCTTCATTTGTTGATATATATCAGATTTGTATGGGAGGCTTGATTATGAGGGAGACACATGAGCTGGATGTATCCGTGAGTGGGAAAAATTCTCACAATTTCTGCACTACATGTTCTAATGGGAGCATGGGCGGAGGCATGGCCACCACTACTATGTATGCGTTCTCTTTTGATGTGGGCCATGAGATTGATATTTACAGCCATGGGCAAGTGTTTGGACCTATGTTGTTGTCATATTCAGCCATTTGCTATCCATTAGTAGATGTGTTGAATCTTGTACATTGCTTGCCATGTGATTTTCTGAGGTTGCAGTGGATGAGGCTGCACTATGGTTTGTTTTGGGCCAGCTTGTTCTTCATCGATGGAGGAACCTTCTATGGTGGATTGTTTTTCACTTTGCCATTGGAGGGCAATGATTTTGCAGCCCAGGATCAGCATAGACTCTACACTTGTCAGGAGTGGA
Organism: Pinus albicaulis; assembly: GCA_034641835.2. Classification (NCBI taxonomy): domain Eukaryota; kingdom Viridiplantae; phylum Streptophyta; class Pinopsida; order Pinales; family Pinaceae; genus Pinus; species Pinus albicaulis. Next base: position 1,448,031,542 of record CM076575.1, read on the forward strand.
GAGAAGGACAGCATGAGGTAAGCTATGATGCTTGCCAAGTTCATATTTTCAGCCCACCTTCATTACCAGAGCTTGAGGTGGAAGGAGATTTTTGGGGGTTGCCTTGTTGGGAGGTGGCTCATTTGGTCTGGATGATTGCTTGGAGATGGAGGATCCACAGGAGGGAGATATTCCTCATTATATTTTCGACTCCATGCCTTGATGGGAGAGAGATGATGAGCTGGTGCACAGTCGATGGGACAACTTACACCGCCATAGATGCAGAGCAGCAGCGGTCATGGTCTTCAGTCATAGCTAGAGGCAGTGAGCAGTCCGAGCCATGGGGCTTGTACGATTATTGGCCACAGTGGCGATGGGATCTGGGAGGACTATTGATTGGCTGGTACCATGAGAGGCCAGTTTGGGATCCTGGCATTGAGATATCCCTTCATGTCAGGGTGATGCAGGAGACAGAGAGGTTTCGGTGGGACCCAGGCACATTTTGCAGTATCGGCAGGGAGCATCAGCTAGAGAGTAGGCTTGTTCAAGCATTGCTTGAGAACAAGCAATTTTTGCCGGATGAGGTTGCCACTTGGGAGAGCGAGCAGACTTTACAGCATCCATCACTTCGGTTGCTTGAGGACAAGCAACGTTTTGCCGGGGGAGACTGTAATATTCCCAATTAGCCTTGCTAATTGGAATATTTCATTTTTGCTTTATTTTGCCGCTTTAGCTAGACATAATAAATAAAGTGAGAAATAAGAGGGGTCACCTCACTTTAGTCACCTCACTTTATAATAAAGTGTTCTTTTCTAGTAGATTGACGTTGTAACTTAAGAGAGGGGGCCTTGGGGGTCCACATGAGTATGATGGGGGAGGCATCAGGCTGACCCAAAGTAAACTACGCAGGTCAAAGGAGAGTTAAGTTTTGGAGGGAGTTTGGCATTATAAAAGGAGAGGTTCTCACCTCATTTGGGTCATGCATATTTTGATATTGATATTGAGAGCTAGACTTTTGTACGCCGACCTTGTAGGTTGTTTGGTCGGTGCAACGACCTTGTTTAGTGCAGTGTCTCCCGGTCGGAAGTCTCACCCTTAGCCTCGGGGGACTTCGTGCCACCTTACTGTTGGAGTTATTTACGGTTTCACCCTTGGCTTCGAAGGACCGGTGCCGCCTAATAAGGTTTTGTTGCGGGTTACACTTTCGGTTTCGGTAGCGAGTAGCGGCGATTTACCGTACGGTTGCCAGAAGAGCCCTCTTGTGGGCTGTGATTCGAGAGGAAGAACGGCCATTTCGGGGAGCGAGAGAAAACGCTGACTAGCCTTGGAAGTGAGGACGCTGTCCAGTTCTGAAGAGGAGGACGCAGATCTGAGGGTTACAGTGATAGATCCAGCCTTGGTGATGATAGATCTGAGCAGATAATTGCAGATCTAGTTTGGTATGGTGCAGATCTGGAAGTATAGCATTAGATCCAGCTTGGGAGAGTGCAGATCTGAGGAGATATTGGCAGATCCAGCCTAGATCTGAAGAGATAACATCAGATCCAGCCTTTGAGGTTGCAGATACGGGGGAGATATTGGCCGGATGCGCAGATGCGAGAGATAGCGGTGAATGCGATGTGGGAGGACGCCGAATGCGGAGGGATGGGGCCGCGATGCGGATTGGGCTTCGGTCCGAGGATGCGAGCATATAGGACGCGGTTCATCTGGGAGGACGGCCGGTCGAGGGCGAGGGCATGTGTGTGGGGTTTCGCGGCGTTTTCGGTGTTTTTTCGGCCACGAGGAGTTTGGTTATCTTATCGGGAGGATTTGCAGGAGGATTCAACCCCTTTTCTCAGCGTATTTCTTGAGCTTCTGCGCTTTTCCTGGAGGCCCAGCGTTTTTGTAGGAGGAGGGTTTCTGGGGGCGATTTTCGGAGGTGGTCTGTTTGGTAAATGGTTTCTGGGTTTTGTCCGGAGCAGTGAGTATAGGTGATCTGTAGATTTTTAGCTCATTCTGGCAAGGGGATCAGCCCCTAGCTTCAGTTTCTTCCAGCAGCTGGGATGCAGTTTCTGTAGCAGCCATTTCCTATTTTTCTGAGAGGATTCTGTACTTGCCTTGAGCAAGGATAGGTGCACTCACTCTGATTTTCTTGTACTCCTCTCTATGTACTTTCAGATTAATAAAATGGCTCAGTTTTCTGGCATTCTATGTGTATTGGTTCCATGATCTGGTTCAGCATTGTATTTTCTATATCTGTCTGGCATATTTCTGTTTATTACTGGTTATTTCCCTTTGGGGATATTACAATTTGGCATGGTTTCAGTCCAGTGCGTGCTATTGGTATTCTGCGAGCAGGCGTAGGACGAAGCGAGGATTCTTTGTTTGGGAAAGGTGGCGACCTCGTCGTTGGCATTCCCTCCCAGGCTTCTGGGTCTGTAAATTGGCAGCTTTCTTCTTTGGTGGGTGGAATTCGGTGTCTTCGTGTGTGAGCGGAGCATGGCCTCTGGAGGTTCAGGTCATACAGCGGTCCTGTTGCGTGTGGGGGGATTCCTTTTTGTGTTTGTATGACAATTGGATTGCCTTCTTGCGCATCTCCTCTTCAGGGTTTTATAAGCTTCGGCAGTCTCTGCATCAGGGATCTTTGTGGCAAGGCTCTTGGGTGGGCTGGCTAGTTGACGTCTAGCAACGGAGTGAAGTTGGTGAAGTGCGGGCTCAGACCCATCTTGTTGGCAAGAAAATGTGGGTATGGTTGTGTATAGTCCCGTCGGAGAGGGAAGGGCGAACCCTTGTGGTTGCAATTTCAATTTGTATACCAGCTCATAGGCTTGCTCGATCTCCTCAAACCGACACTGGTTCTGTAAGAATGTGTCTAGTTCCTTGTCGCAATCGCTCGTCCTCCCCGACGAAGCCTAGCTCGAGTGGACAGGGGGGTCGAGAGCCGCAATTGCAGGCGACAGTAATGGAAGTGGAGAAATTGGGGTTGGCCAGGGTGGCAAGACTGTTGGTTGTTCAAGGCGGGCAGCGTCCGAACTCCGCGGCGATCGTGGTCGTGGTGGCTCGATGGTTGAGCGTGGGGGTCGCAATCCGTAGCCTTAACAGTGGGGTGGGGCGATGCGACGTGCCAGCACGGGCCGACGAGGGAAGACAAGGCGTATGGGCCGTGGTCAGAGGGATGTTCGACGATGATGTTTGGAGAATTTCACAGAATTGCTCCAGTCGATGCTGGGGCGACTGGAAATAGTAGACCGGATCCACCAGGAAGAGTATGCTGAGCTCATAGCTACTCTGAACAAAATGCACTACTTTTAGTGCCATGTCCGAGAACGAGTTGTGGTGGTCTGGCGCAAACAGAACTTGCTAACCGAGAAGGTGACGAAGCTGGAGTCTTGGATGGCCCACTTTGAAGAGCATGTCCAGTGTTCTTTCCGCCCTCCACCTCCTTCTAGAATAGCCTCACACAACCCAGCTTCAATTACGTCAGACGACTAGCATGGTTACAGGTGTTCTCCTTGTTTTATGTGTTTTCTGGTGCTTTTGGCCTCCTAGGTTGTGGAATGTGTCTTTAGTTTCCTTTATGTTTCTTTGTCACATGCTGATCGCAGTGGTCAAAAAACCTGGTCGAGGTGAAACTACCTGCATTTTGTTACTAAACTACTTATTTTTTGATGAATGAATAGAACATTGATTTACAAAAAAAAAAAATCCTTAGCCAGAAAATTAATTAATTAGAGTCGAAATTAAATTGTCTTAGGAAAAATAATTCTCCAAGTGGAAAAATTCGTCGATCCTAAAGGAATCAATTTTTAAAGGTCCTCCACCAAGGGAATATTGTATATTTCAAGAAAAATTTGGACCCTTGGACATTGGTGGTTAAGTCAAAGTCAATTTTTTTGAGGAAATTAGCTCAAAATAATTATGGAATTCAATGATAAATTCGAAAATTCCTCAAAAATAAAAAATCAAGGGCCAAGATTAAAAGATATTAAAGTGTTTATCAATGGCCAAGATTATTTTGACAAGGAACAAAAAAATTAGTCGTTATTTTTCCACTTGGAGGATTTATCTATTATAAATTAGAGAGTCATTTGAATCTCTAGCATCTTCATCCCTGGCTAGGACATTGTTGAGGAAGCATCTTTGTAAACTATTGTCCCGCTGGGAGCTATTTTTTCTATCGTAATAAAGACTTTTGGGTGCAACTCGAGATGTTCTATGCCTATTGATTTGGTGCCATGTGGTACTTACTGACTATGGTATTTCCTATGTTGTGTTGAATAATGGTAAGATATGTTTTCATTGGATAGAGATAAAATCATACTATTGATAGTTTTGGAGAAAAGCTTTGGTTGTTTGATTCTCTATATGACTAACAGATTATTTTGAGATAAATAAATACTGTTTGCAAGTACTTCAGTCCTTCGCCTCCAAGTTCACAAACTTGGGCAAGAATTATTTCTCTTGGATCCCAAATAATTTTATGGTGGATTAAATCTTTGCTAAGGCTATAATGTACATTGGGGTTTCTAATGTGTTTTAAATCATTCATCAAAGAAATATGTTTTCATTGGATAGAGATAAAATCATACTATTGATAGTTTTGGAGAAAAGCTTTGGTTGTTTGATTCTCTATATGACTAACAGATTATTTTGAGATAAATAAATACTGTTTGCAAGTACTTCAGTCCTTCGCCTCCAAGTTCACAAACTTGGGCAAGAATTATTTCTCTTGGATCCCAAATAATTTTATGGTGGATTAAATCTTTGCTAAGGCTATAATGTACATTGGGGTTTCTAATGTGTTTTAAATCATTCATCAAAGAAAAAACTCCGTATAAAATTATTTCTCTGAAAAAAAAAATTCAAAACCCTTGTATATTTGTAAAATTTTGTGAATAAACTTGTAAATTATTTTTGCTAATTGGGAATTTGGGGTTTTTGAGATTTTGTATATATTTGGGGTTTCGGGGTTTTGAAATTTAAATTTATTTTTTTATATTGAGTATTTGGGTTTCTATTCTAAATTTGTTTCAAGGTTGAGGAAGAAATTGGCATTGGAGACCTCAGAAACCTTAGACGTCTAGGGTTTTCAGGCTATTTTTGCAGGTTGTTTATTCTCAAATCGGGGAAGTCACCCATTTTTGAAGGCCCTATCCCTTACCCAACCTAAAAGGCCAATGTTTGGGACCTATTTTGCAAGCATTAAGAAGGCCATAATCCCTACAAGGGCTAGATATCTTTGCGAACAAGTTTTCTTCAAAGGATTGATATTTTATCTCTAACAATTTGTTTTGCAACGATTTTGGGATTAACATTATGTTTTTAGGTGGTCATCTTCATTGGAAGTCTTCCTAGCCATCTACATCTACAGGGCCCCAAGGCCTCTTGGTTTCCTATCTAAACCCTAGTTTCTCACTATTTTATCACTCTTGTAATTCTCAGTTTATAACAGTGATATATAAGCCTTAAAATCACATTTAACTCTGTCAAAACAACTCAAAATTGCAAAACTTGAATTTTCTTACATTTTCGCTATTTGGGCATTGATTATCTAGCCTAGATCTGATTTTTTGCTTACTGGAATTTTACTACATAACTGAATATATCAGATCTGAATTTTTCTGAATAATTCACCTAAAAGACTCAAATTTTCAAATTTTCAGTTTTGGAAATTTTTTCCAAGTTCTAGGCATTTTTTGGCATTTGTTCAAGCACTAATTGTGAAAATTCTACTGCAGTGTATTGGTTTATTTTCTCCTACTTGATTTAATTTATACAAGTAATTTTGTAATATCCCGGATGAGATATTTTAACTAAAAATGCAGAAAAATAACTAAACTCCACAATATGCCGTAAAATCACTATTTACTCAACAGAAGATTGTCATGTAAAATAAACACATAAGAACTGCAATCTATCAACACATCAAATAGGAAGAATCACAGCATTTTATTATAGATAATAACTAGGGTTACAAATACATCTGACCCAAAGAAAGCACTGAGACAGAGAACTGGCCACCAAGATGAGTTGTTGCACTGCGCTAGCCTCAAAACTGAACTACTACACTCTCCCTCCGGCAACAGCTGTCACTGAACCCACTGAAGATAATGAAGCACAAGTTGAAGATCTAAATAATCCTCACACCAATCCCTGAAGCTCTGCAAAACTTCTGAGTGAAGTCTCCTCAAGAGAGTTGGGTTTTCGTCCAACACTCACAAATCACCAGAGGGTTTCTGTCCTGAGGCTACGGCTGAAGTAGAGAACCGTGTCTCACACCTCTCATACAATAAAATGATATGATCCAAAGATATCCCTCAATGGCCACCTCCCTTTCTTTATAGATCTCTTGCAGCCTTCTAGAACCTTATTTTAATATTATTTTATTCATGGAGCACTTTTCCCTCTTATTAAAATATTCCTTTTTAATGCAGAAAAAGGTAAATCGGCTACCACGCCTCCTCCGGTCACTGAAACTCGCGTCCAACCGTCCCATCATGTAGGTATCCTCGTCCCAGTTCCAATGAGCTATTACACTAAGTTGTTCCATCATGTATTCCTCTCAGAATGCCACCTTGAGCGTAATCAGTCGAGTTTAGCCCACAAATAACTCAAATTTCCGAAAGTTGTCGGAATGCACTGAAACGAAAGCCAAACTGCTCGGATGATGGAATATATCAAGCGAATTCCACCCGACTACATAGAAACTCCTCAAATCTCCTCCAAAAAGCCCCTAGGCCTGCTAATGACACCAACCTGTGCCTGTGACCGGTCTGCTCCTAACTCTAGAAGTCCATCCTGGCCCTGTCATAGGTGACACCAAAAAAAGGAATATTACAGACCTTCCACCCCAAGATTGCTTGCCTTCAAGCAATCCAAATATGTGCGTCACCCTGTTGGCCCGATGTAACTGAGACCCAATACCTGGATCCCATACAAACCCTTGGGTGCAGCTATGTACCTGTGTCAAGCCACTCGAAATAGACCCCTCAATGTCGAGATCCCAAACTGATCTTTCCTTATATTTGTCAGCAAGCAATCCTCCCAGACACCAATGCCACCATGGCCAATCATCGCCCAAGTCCCACGGCTCGGACTGCACACTGCCTCTGGCTATAGATGATGCCCCATGAAGTGAAGTTTGCCAACAAGCATCAATGCTCCCTGGCTCCTGCTGTGATGTACCACTAACTGTATAAGTTGCCCCACCAACTGCATACCAACTCATCACCTCTCTCCAATCCTAGTCCTAACTCAATCCCACTCTGATCCTGCTCTCCTGAAATCGGTATGGAGTGCTGAAGAAACGACGACCTATGCCCCACTGCCAGTTGGGATCTGTAACATCTACTATGTCTAAGGGCCCCTGCTCTGCTGTGCTCCCTATGAATAAAATCGTACCATCAAGAGGGTACCAGCTCATGATCTCCCACCAATCTATCCTGGAAGAAGAATCCAATGTAGTGTCAACTGCATACGGAATATGCCCAAAGAACTGTCGCCAGCTCATAATCAACTCACGCTGCTCTATCCCGTCTGCCAACGAAAGCTGCGTGTAGAAGAAAGCCCCTCTCTCTATAATGGGCCAAAGTGGGCAAGATATGATGCAAGCCCCATATATGTACTCCTGGAGAGTGCTACTCCCTGAAGTTACCGCAGCTCTGCTGACTGCATGTGCACTTATCTGCGCCTCATCAATGTGTCGGCCTACAGATGGATGCTCCACCATCTCCAACAGCTCCTCCCACTCTTGATCAGGAATGCCATGCTCTTGCTGTCTACTAGCCCCCTGCAGAACCATCCCATCAACCTCCAACACCTCCAGAGGATATGGATCTGCAACTGCTGTCACCGTACTCGATGTTTGTGCATCTAACTGCTCCTCCTCAATGGCTGACCCCAAGGTTAGCCGCATATCCATCATAGACTCAATGTGAGCCTCCATCTGGCTCTCCCCCAAAGGACTATCATGCATGATGTGCATAGTATCCTCCTCTGCTAACTCATGCTCCATCATATGCTACTCCGGCTGAATCGTCACAAGTGACTCATCACCTTGAGTATCTCTCATAGAGTTCCCTGACTGCTTACCCTGCACACTGGAATACAGCTCTGGCCTACTGTCATCATCTCCGTACGACTGCTCTCTCTCCCCAGAAGCCTCCTCGTATGATCCTGTGGAGTCACCTGAAGAAGAGTCCTCATCCTGGCATACAAAAGGAATGCCCTTCTGTTCTGCCTCCACCACATCATCTGCATCACTCAAGCATGAGTGTTCAGGCCCCCAAGGTTCTTTGCAAATGAAGCAAAGTCCCTTCTTCCTCGGCTCATTTCTGCTGCCTGATCCACCAACTGAAGCAGCTCTTCCCTGGTCAACTGTCTCCTGAAAAGCTCAATGTTCTGCTCAACTAGCCCTTGAGCTAGGTCATAAGCAGCAGGTGAGACCAACTGCTCTCTCCTCCAAATGCTTAGCAACCTAGTCTGCAACTCCCGACAAATGGCCTCACGGACTCCCATACATGACGATAGGATGGGTTGCATGTGTGCTATGACTATGTCAGAATGATGTCTCCTAATGCTGAAGAAGCATTGGAACATCTGTAGAATCAAGCCATCACACTCAAGGTCAAACATGATCTCATAAGTCCGGGTCATGGCCATGACTTCTAAAACCTTAAGCTTCCTCCCAAATGTAGAGCCTGCACAGTTGTCCAAATCCCGAAAGGTTCCTACTATCAATCTGAAAATTCTTTTCATAATGTCATCATTGTAGGGAGGGAAGGGTGTTGTTATCCTCAAAATATCACTAAAACAAGAGGCAACTATAAGCTTGACTCTTTCACTTGGATGTTCCAAGAATCTGGCTTGTACCAATGCAAGCATAGATGGCTCCAAGGCCCAATTTAAACTCCAATCAGATTGCTCTAACTTTGGAAGACAGGATTCTAGTTTCTCCAACATGGGAAAGTCGTTTTTTGATCTTCCGCTCTTTAAATCCATCCCAAGTGCATAAAGCCAATTTCCCACTTCTCTCTCCTTTTGTAAATTCCTCAGGTGCCTTTGTTGGAGCAAATTATGTACCTCCTTGGAGAAGGGTCTGTTGTTTTGTTTCAAGGAACTAACTTCTGCATTGTTTAATCTTTTTGGTCTTTGGTTTAGATCACAACCCACTGAGGCACTGCTATGTTGATTTAGGAGTTGTTTTAAAAACTTCATTGTTTCAATGACATATATGGAAGTAATAGTGGTTTAGTTGGGCTTGCACAAGGCAAGCTACAAGCACCAGGTGATGATTGCAAGGAAATCCAACCACCCCAATAGCAAGCTCCTCTAGAAACTGCATTGTTGCTCCAAGACTACACTGCTTCCTGACCTCGGCCTCTGATTTACCCACTGAAAACTGCTCAGAAAATTCTAGGAATTTGGGAAGGTGATCCTTGCCCAAAACCCAGAAAAACCCAGAAAGGGTTTACTCTAATTCCAACCTTCAAAATCTGACCCTTTGTAGTTTGGCCCTCTTCCAATTTCGTTTTTTGGCACTACAGCTGCTACTATCAATCATTGCTCTCCAAAATCCCAGCCAACCTCCTTATATGCAATCCTATCAATTTCCCAACACCCTATCTCTAAAATCCCACCAATGCAGCTCCCACAAATGAGCCTCCTCTGATGACTGCGTAGGCCCTTCTAACCAAAATAGCTGCAACCGAAAATGGAAAACATGCAGGTTGAGCCAAGATCGAGGCTCTGATACCACTGTAATATCCCGGATGGGATATTTTAATTAAAAATGCAGAAAAATAACTAAACTCCACAATATGCCGTAAAATCACTCTTTACTCAACAGAAGATTGCCATGTAAAATAAACACATAAGCACTGCAATCTATCAACACATCAAATATGAAGAATCTCGGCATTTTATTATAGATAATAACTAGGGTTACAAATACATCTGACCCAAAGAAAGAGTTGAGATGGAGAACTGGCCACCAAGATGAGCTGCTGCACTACGCTGGCCTCAAAACTGAACTGTTGCATTCTCCCTCCGACAACAGCTATCACTGAACCCACTAAAGATGATGAAGCACAAGTTGAAGATCTGAATGATCCTCACACCAATCCCTGAAGCTCTGCGAAACTTTTGAGTGAAGTCTCCTCAAGAGAGTTGGGTTTTTGTCCAACACTCACAAATCACCAGAGGGTTTCCGTCCTGGGGCTACGACTGAAGTAGAGAACCACGTCTCACACCTCTCATACAGTAAAATGATATGATCCCAAAGATATCCCTCAATGTCCTCCTCCCTTTCTTTTATAGATCTCTTGGAGCCTTCTAGAGCCTTATTTTAATATTATTTTATTCATGGAGCATTTTTCCCTCTTATTAAAATATTCCTTTTTAATGCAGAAAAGGGTAAATCGGCTACCACGCCTCCTCCGGTCACTGAAACTCATGTCCAACCATCCCATCATGTAGGTATCCTCGTCCCAGTTCCAATGAGCTATTACACTAAGGTGTTCCATCATGTATTCCTCCCAGAATGCCACCTTGAGCGTAATCAATTGAGTTAAGTCCACAAATAACTCAAATTTCCGAAAGTTGTCGGAATACACCGGAACAAAAGCCAAACAGCTCGGATGATGGAATATATCAAGCGAATTCCACGCGATTGCTTAGAAACTCCTCAAATCTCCTCCAAAAATCCCCTGGGCCCGCTGATGACACCAACCTGTGCCTATGACCGGTCTGCTCCTAACTCTAGAAGTCCATCCTAGCCCTGTCATAGGTGACACCAAAACAAGGAATATTACAAATTTTCAGAAATTAGAATCAGAAAATACCGAAAATAAACACAACTACAGCCTACACATGCAAATCATTTACTGAATAATTCACTCATGCAACAAAGTAACACATGGATTTTTGGATATAAGTCCCTCGAAAAACCCAAAGCGGAAAATTGGTTCAGCAGATATGAGGGTTTTATTATTAAGTAGTTCTGAGTACAGCAAATCTGGGTTCCAACCTTGGAAAACCCGACAGAGAATAAACGATATAAAATTTGCAACTAACCTGAAGATCTGGAGCCAAATATCTGACTGATCCACACCCTCAAACAGGATTTACAGGACTCAACCCAAATCTGACCCTAGAAACCCTCAGCGTTGCTTCTGAAGCCCCAGCGTTGCCCTGGAGGGACTGCGTAGCTCTAGGAGGGCCTACATCACCCTAGGAGGGTCTACGCTACCCCTGCGCTGTCTCTACTTGGCCAGTGTCAGCACAGCGTGGCCCTAGCTGCCACTGCGTTGTCCCTACTGCTCTGCGTGGCTCTAAAGCCTCTCTGCGTTGTCCTTGTGGCTGCTCCTCTTGCCTCTTGTTGTGTCTTGGCCCTGGAATCAAAACATTCCCTTGGCCAATACTACCCCTCACTGTAGGAAATTCCACTGGAAATTCTTAGCAAACCCGCCCTAGAATTCCAGATCTATTCCTCAGTTCTATAGAAACTGTGTCTTCAACTGACCCTCAAGCCTTTCTCTTATACTTTTTCGTTGAACCCTTCAACAGCCGAGATTAAATCATCCATCAACGACTGAGATTAAAACACTGTTTGATCCATGTGACTTAAGACAATTTCAGCACATGTGTTAATTAATTCTGGGTCCTGTAGATCAAGTGTACTCTAGTCCCTCCACAAAATTTGGGACCTGGAGCACAACTGATGCTACCCCAAATACACAAAATCTCAACACTCCCTCTTAGCATCAGAAGTGTGCTCTAGCAATACATCACACCATGTATTACAAGATCTTGAGTACTTGGTTTGTGTTGTTGATGCTTGGCTTGCTGCCCTCCATCCACTGCACTACTGCTCCCTGTACTGCTGCCCAAACCACTGCCACTGACACTGCCACATCTATACTGCAACTCCCTCTCAAATTGTTGCATCATGCTGCCCATAGCACTGCCACTGCTAACTGCTGCACTGCAACTCAGTTGTTGAGAAGTAAGCAACTGAATCACTCTGCCCAACTGTTTGACAGACAAGTCAAGTTGCCCTCCACCACTGAAGCCTCCTGGATGTTGAATCACATTGTCCCCCTGGAGACACTGTCATGCTGCAACACTGCACTGCATGAGCCCAGCGTCTCTGCGTTGTTGAAGTCCCATCAGCCTCTCTGCGTTGTTGCCTCCATGTTGTTGCTACCTTTGCATCACATTTCTCCCTCTTCAGCTCTTCAGCTCCCTCTTTCTCTTCAGTGTGGTCATCTGCAACCATCTCCCAACTCATCCCGCTACCGTCTTTAGGCTCCCGTAGCTCATATGTGATCCAAGAGTAGGGTTGACTCAAGGATCCCGCCACCAAATATGGATACTCTAGATATCCATGTCACCCCACCTCTTCTCTCAGAGTGCATGAGCACTCATGGCTGCATCGTCATCAAAGCCATCTTCATTTGCTGCTGCAGCCTTGGAATCAGAAGCTCCTTTGTCCTTCTTCTTAGGACAACAGCGGACAAAGTGACCAAGATCACCACAATTAAAGCACCAGACCTGGGAGAGGTCCTTCTTCTTCTTCCCTTGCTTCTTTTCCCTTGATGCAAGGGTTGCATCCTCCTCCTCTTCTTTCTTTACTTTGACTGATCTGCTTCCTCCACTGAAAGATTGTTTATTGGTGATCCTCCTAATCTCCTCTTGGCGAGGAATAGCCCACATATCTGCCCATGATGGTAATGCTGCCCTTCCCAGAATGCTCTGGACAAACGTTTCCCATTCTTCAGAGACAACATTTAGGGCCATCCTCACTAGGAGCCCTTCATCTGGAGTAGCACCCATGCCAATCAGCTGGTCACAGATAGCTTGAAGTCTGAAGAGAAATGGATCTATCTCTTCGCCCTTCACCATTTGGAACATCCGCATCTGATTCTCAAGAAGCATTCTTCTTTGCACAGGGCCTCCTTGGTACATCACCTCCAAAGTCGTCCACATGGCATTTGTTGTATTCTTACCAGCAATATGCGGAAACATGTGACCCTTGACTCTGTCTATGATCAACCGCTTTGTCCATGCTTGATTTTCTTCATACTTCTTGAGTGGATCTGCATTAGTTGGTACAGCAAGTGTCTACTCTACATGATCTTTGAGACCATACTCATCCAGAACTGAGAGGATACTGGCCTTCCAGATGACATAGTTGGACATGCCATCCAATCTATCTTGATCCCTCAGTCCATATCGAGCCATCTTTGCTCAGATCTGAATAAACTAAATTCCCTCCTGGAAATCTTCCACAAAATTTCAAATGGACAGTATTCTTCGATCCTCCTGATCGAATCTCAGATCTGTTTGGCTCAAATCTGCTGAATAACTGTCTTCCTCTCGAATTTGTTGCCTTAGCTAGGCACAATTCTGCACCTGCAGAATCTCTACCCCACCAGCACTGCTGAAGATCTAAAGCACTGCTTCCAGAACTTGGTTGAATTCTTCTGCAACAAGAGAAGTGACTGGACAGCATCCTCCTGGCTGGCCCAGCGCAGTCCCAGCGTGGCTCAGAAGTGGACTGCGTAACCCCAGACTGGGTGACGCAGTCCTTACGCTACCCTGGGAAGGGTCTGCGTAAGCCCAGAGGCCTTCTGCAGCTTCAGCGCTGTCTCCTGGATCTGCTTTCCCTTGCTGCCAAGATGCCCTTTCCTGATTTGCTGCTTCTTTTGCCACCTGCAGAAAAATAATTCTTCAACTTATTGCTGGAGATTCAGCTTGATCTGCTATTGCTCTGATACCATATGAAAATTCTACTGCAGTGTATTGGTTTATTTTCTCCTACTTGATTTAATTTATACAAGTTATTTTCAGAAATTAGATTCAGAAAATACCAAAAATAAACACAACTACAGCCTACACATGCAGATCATTTACTAAATAATTCACTCATGCAACAAAGTAACACATGGATTTTTGGACATAAGTCCCCGGAAAAACCCAAACCGGTTCAGTAGATATGAGGGTTTTATTATTAAGTAGTTCTGAGTACAGCAAATTTGGGTTCCAACCTTGGAAATTCCGACAGAGAATAAAAGATATAAAATCTGTTGCTAACTTGAAGATCTAGTGCCAAATATCTTATTGATCCACACCCTCAAACGGGATTTATAGGACTCAGCTCAGATCTAACCCTAGAAACCCTCAGTGTTGCTTCTGAAGCCCCAATGTTGCCCTGGAGGGACTATGTTAGCCTCTGCGAGACTCTAGGAGGGCCTACATCACCCTAGGAGGGTCTACGCTACCCATGCGCTGTCTCTTCTTGGCCAGCATGGCCCTAGCTGCCTCTGCATTGTCCCTGCTGCTCTGCGTGGCTCTGAAACCTCTCTGCATTGTCCTTGTGGCTACTCCTCTTGCCTCTTGCTGTCTCTTGGCCCTAGAATCAGAACATTCCCTTGGCCAATACAACCCCTCACTGCAGGAAATTCCACTGGAAATTCTTAGCAAACCCGCCCTAGAATTCCAGATCTATTCCTCAATTCTACAGAAATTGTGTGTCTTCAACTAACCCTCAAGCTTTTCTCTTATACTTTGTCGTTGAACCCTTCAACGACCGAGATTAAATCATCCATCAACGGCTCAGATTCAAAGACTACTTGATCCATGTGACTTGAGACAATTTCAGCACGTGTTAATTAATTCACTTTAATTATTTTATTTTCCTAAGTTAGACTTAGGAAATCCATTAAAAATAATTAATTATTCGAATAACTTGAACACAACTTGAAGTTTCTCAAATCCTTTTCTAGGTCCTGTAGATCAAGTGTACTCTAGTCCCTCCATAAAATTTGGGACCTAGAGCACAACTGATGCTACCCCAAATACACAAAATCTCAACACTAATATCTCACTGGTTTTCTGATTTCCTCACTGCTGTAACAAGTTTTTTCAGATTTGATATTTTCTGAATATCACACTCTAAAAGCCCCAAAAACTTGATTTTTTCAATTTTGGTAAATATTTCCTAGTTTTGGGCATATTGGGCACTTGTTGTAGCATCATTAGCTTGTTGATCTGATGATTTGTTTACTGTTGTACTAAGTTACTTCTGCAATGTTCCTTTTTTTGGTGTTCCCTATGACATGGTTAGGATGGCCTTTCAGAGCTGGGGGCAGACAGGTCACAGGTGCAAGTTGGTGTCATCAACGAGCACAGGGGCTTTTGGAGGGGTTTTGAGTAGTTTCTATGAGGTATGATGGCATTCGCTTGGTATATTCCATCATCCGCATAGTTTTCCTTTCATCCCGGTGCATTCCGACAACTTTCAGAGAACTGAGTTATTTTTTGGCCTAACTCAATTAATTACGCTTAAGGTGGTATTCCCAGAGGAATAATTGACAGAACACCTTATTGTAATAGCCCGTTGGAACCAGAACGAGAAGATCTATGGGATGGGATGGCTAGATGTGAGTCTCAGTAAGAAGACATGGTGGCTGATTTACCCTTTTCCGCATTAAAAATATTATTTTAGTTGGAAATAGAAGAGGGAAAAGTGCTCCATGATTAAAATAGTAATAAAAGAGGAGGAGGAGGACATTGGAGGACAGCTTGGATTTATTATTTCTTCTTGTGGAGAGGTTTGAGAACTCGGTTCTCTACTTCAGCAATAGTTCCAAGACGGAAACCCTCAGGTGATCTTGGCGAGAGTGGAAGAAAACCCACATCATCTCCTTGGTGGATTCAACTAGAATAGTGATTGATTTCAATTCAGTTTTGGGAGGGTCGGCTTTAGCATCAGAGCAGATCAGTTTTGGAGACCAGATTGTCTATCTCAGATATTTCAGCTATATCATCATGTACACTCTTTCAAATTTTTATTATAATGAAGTCTAAGATTAATTCTGCTCAATATGTAATTGAAATTGCATGTGCTCTATTGTTTTATTTTACATGACCATCTTCTGTGAAATAAATGATAATTCTATGGCAAATTTCTGGTTAAGTGAATTTCTGCAAAATTAGTCAAAATATCCCGTTCAGGATACTATAGTGGTATCAGAGTTGGTGTTCCTTCCAACCTGAGCGTGTACTTGCTAAACCGTCGTACCAGATTTAATGCCAAAGCAAGGAGGACAAACCCTGGTCGAAAGGATAAATTTCTGATTTATCTCCTGAATATTCAGCAAATTGTTGGGCCATAGCAAGTTGTCTCACAAATAATAATTATTCGACAAATTGAATACAATGTTCATGAGTGTGAAAATTTGTCAATCAAAATTTCAAAGGGAATCGACTTATATTTAAGACCGTGAGCAAGTCAAGGTGGAAATATAATTTCTTTATTTTTCAGAAGGCCCCCGTCAAATTATCAAAAGAGGAGCCCAGAAAAATCGAATCTTTCCATTGAAGGAAGCGACATCATTTTTTACACCGTGGAGTCCAATTATTAAAAACACCAAAAGTTATTCCAATTTAAATTAAATAAAATTGGCTAACTCTTGTTTGGAAGGTCGAATGCACATATTATCACGAAAGTCAAGCCAAAATTTTATAATGTTTGTTAAAATGGGGTTGCGAAAATATTACATTTTAGAAGGGCTGTGAGCCATTCAAGGTTAACTGCCACGATTCTGGACGAGGATTCCCTTTCTTTTTACAGGCCAAAATATTTTATTGGGAGTCGAATTACCTGCGGCAGACTCGTCGTGGTGTGCACCTTGTGTATGGAGGGATTGAACCAGATCGATCAAGCTGGTAGATGTTGTGCATAGCCATATGATGTGCCTATGCGATTGAAGGTGTAAGAATTGTCTGAAGGTGCCAACGTGGATTAATCTATTATGACATGAGATTGGACAAAAGGGATGGAAAGGCAGAGGAAGAATGTCTGCACGTGAGATTTCAAGAATAGACAACACATTGGGTGGAGTTTATTAAATCTCGTGCGATGGAACTCAATCGGGGTCAAGCCTCACTGTTTAAATGTCGAATGAGAACGAGATTATTAACCCGTCAAGCAGCCAAATTACCTGTAGCATTGACCAAGCACAAAATTCAGAGGATCGAGTTGGAGCCGCCATGTCATTAGCAGGTCGATAGATGCAGGTAAGATGTTAGTTGCTACTTGAGGTCGACGTGAAATTAAGAACAAGCTATAGCCACTCTATAGACCGGTCCATGTCAACACAATGATAAGAAAAGGGAGGGTGTCATTTGAAAACGACAAATATCGGATGTCAAGCATTCTCAGAAACTTCCACTATCATCATCAAGCAGCGTCAGAACCGAGCAGCATCACGTATTTGCAGCTCGATGTTTATTAACTGCACGGCTATCGGGTTCATCGGAGAGAGGCATTTATCAAATTTTTATTTGCGTGGATTGTTCCCTTCAGCAATACGAAGAAGTTTCACCTTCTTTGTGGGTTTTACTTCATGGCCAAAATCATATTTTAATTGCCACGTCAGAGGCTGATTTATGCTCGATCTTGAGCTTAATGGATGGATGTGATCTGCGTATGATTGTGTTGTGCGATTACAGATTGGCAGAAAAGTCTGTAATACAAAGTACGAAGAGGTTGCAAGGCTATTTTTGCTGGGAATTTTGAATGCCGAACTTCTTATCAGAGATCTGTCACAAGTTGCAAATCAGGTTCCTTGCTATGTTCCCTTTGTCCGCATTAAGATGATGAAGATGTATGTTATTAATGCAATTTATATCAGCGTCTCTTTGGTACTTCTGAGTTAAGGGTGTCTTTCTAGAAGCTGATTGCAGTTGGGTTATACATTCTTATCTTCGTGTGTTGGTATTGAGTGGAGGCTAGGGAAAATTACCTAAGCGTGTAGGGTTTGAGAATGTTGTAGCATTATATGCTCTGTTATGAGTTTTGCAGCAAAGACAGCAGTTGTTTGGTATTGCAGAGGGCTTGATTGTTGAATAATGGCGGGGTATTGCTACCAGTGCTTTCAGAAAACACATGTCGATATTCATGATGATTGGTTGAGGGTGAGTTGATGAGGGTCATTGCTACTAGCATTGTTATTATTATAGTTGTGTTGGGCAGTGTATTGCTGATGTTTGTGGGGAGATTGGGTGTCTTTTATTGTTGTAGCTTTTTACACATTGTTTTAGCCTTTGCATTGTTATGGAGTATTTAAAATACCTCAACCAACATAGCAGTCCCTCAATGGACCGCAATATAGATCAGAAAATGAAACTAGCCAACAAACCTTTCTCCAAAGAGATCCATATCATTCTTACCGATGAGCAGCCAAGGGATTTGCAGAAGGAGTTGGAGATTGGACACAAAATCCTTGCAGTTGGAACAGATTTGAAACACATGAGGACCACATGGAAAGTCCTTTTCAAACTGGACAAACTAGATGCACTCCTTTCTGAAGTGAACCAGTTAGAAGGACAGAAACTGATTTGGGCTCTAAAACGAGTGATGCTTGCTCTCATACAAAACAAGTTCTTGGAGGAACCTTGTGAAGGGGTCATACTTCCAGTTGCGTCTTGTCTCAGTAACATCATGAGTCTAACAGCCCCTATAGCTCCTTACAATGATCATGTTATGAAGAGAGTTTTCAAATTGATAGTAGGAACTTTCGAGGACTTGGACAACAGTGCAGGTTCTACCTTTGGGAAGAAACTTGAGGTTCTAGGAATCATGGCCATGATTAGATCTTATGATATCATGCTTGATTTGGAGTGTGATGACTTGATCCATCAGATGTTCCAATGTTTCTTTAACATTAATAAACATCACCCTGACACGGTCAAAGCAAACATGTTGTCCATTTTGTCCTCAGTCATGGGAGATCGTGATGCCATTTGCAGGGAGTTGCGGGCTAAATTGTTGACCATTTGCAGGAGAGAACAGTTGCTTTCACTTGTTGCTTATGAACTGGCTGAGAGAATGGTTGAGCAACACATTGGGTTGTTAAGGAGAGTTGACTAGGGAGGACTTGCTCAGGTTTGGTGGATCATGCAACAAGAATAAGTTGAGGAGGAAGAGACTTTGCTTTGTCTGCAAGGGACCTTGGGGACCTGACCACTCATGCTTGATTGACACTGAAGATATGACACATGTAGAACAGGTGGAGATTCCTTCTAACCTTCAGGTTAAGAATTCTTCTTTGGACGAGTCCATGGGTTCATACAAGGATGCCCCCCGAGGAGAATGAGTCATGTGGAGTTGTTGACAGCATGCCCAATTTACATTCGGGTGTGTATGATGAGCAGTCAGTGGACCCTATGAGGGACATTCAGGATGATGAGTCAGCATGAGCAACATATGGTGAAGCATGAGTCAGCTAAGGAGGAGGATGTGCACAGTATGCATGATGAGCCTTTTTGGGAGAGCCAGTTGGAGGTTCATATGGAGAAGGATGGGCAGCCACCCTTGAGGTCAACCATTTATGAGGAGCAGGCAAATGTACAAACAGTTGTTTATTTTTGTAGCATCGGAAAGTGATCTAAGTCTCAAACTTTGTGAGGAGCCTCGGACACTAGCATTCTAAAGAACCCATAAATCGTTCGTGGAAATTCCAATCAATTTATGTTTTATTAAAATAATTAATTATTTTAATGAGGACTCTGAGTCTAAACTTAGGAAAATTAAATAATTATTGTGCTTGCATTTTACTGCTTTGTTCTCTACATATACTTGAGTGATTACTACAGTAGTGTTTATTTCAAAATTTACTAGAAGAATTCTGTAAATAACTTATCGTGAAAATAAGTAGGAGAAATAAATCTATCACTGCAGTAGAATTTCAGGATTGAAATTTTCACATGGTATCAGAGTTGAGATTGAGTAACGGGAGAGGAGACCCTACGGTGAAACGAAGACTAGAAGTTGTTGCAGCAACAACTCGAAAGGGTTCACGCTGCTCTCCAGAGAAAAGGGAAAGCATGAAAGAACAGATGGATCACAACATCTCTGTATTGGCTTATAGACAGGAAGAAGAGTTTGCTTGTGTATCAAGCTCTGCTTCTCTAGAGGTCTGGTATATTGATAGTGGAGCTTCTACATATATGACAGAGGTACGAGAACATTTCTCAAGCTACCGAGAAGAGCAGATGAACTTTCAGATCACCATGGGCAATAAGACGAAGTGTACCCCTGTTGGAAGAGGTATTGTAGTGTTTCAAACTGAAGTTGGCAATAAGCTTCGAGCCACCAATGTGCTACATGTGTCTGGTTTGGGGATGAACTTGCTCTCAGTGTCTCAGCTTCAAAACAAGGGCTATGACGTTTACTTCATTGGAAAAAGAGTATATGTCAAACACCTGAGTTGGAATAAGAAGGCACAAATCAAAGTTAGGAGCAATAAACTATATAAGTTACAGCTTGAATCTCCAATGGCACTGATAGGCAGCAGCGATGAGAAGGATTTGAATGAACTATGGCACAGGAGAATGGGGCACTTACACCATGGGGCTTTGAGAATTCTCAAGAATACTGTCACAGGAGTTCCAGAACTGAGCACCAAGCGAGATGACGTTTGCAGAGGGTGCGTACTAGGAAAGTATGCCAAGGCAGCCTACCCCAGAAGCAGCAATAGGGCTAAGAGTGTGTTGGGAATAATACACTCGGACATCTGTGAACCAATGTCCACTAAAGCTCTTAGTGGTGCCGAATATTTTGTCACCTTTATTGATGACCATTCTAGGAAAACTTGGATCTACTTTTTGAAGACCAAGGATGAAGTTTTTGATCGATTCAAGGAGTTTAAGGCTCTGGTTGAGAATCTGAAAGGAAAGCGGATAAAGATACTGCGATCAGACAATGGTGGAGAATACATTGATAAAGACTTCACAGAGTTTTGTGCAAGGGAAGGCATCAGAAGAGAGTGGACTGCTCCATATAAACTGGAGCAGAATGGAATCGCAGAAAGGAAGAATACATCTATTGTCAAGGCTGCAAGGGCAATGTTGTATGATCAAGACATGCCCAAATCTCTGTGGGCTGAAGCTTGTAATATAGTTGTATATGTTCATAACAAGATTCCTCATAGCGCAATGGGTAAGATCACTCCAGAAAGTGTCTTCACTGGTAGGAAGTCGGAAGTAAGCCACTTCAGGATCTTTGGTAGTGTGGCATATTGGTATGCACCCGAAGAGAAGAGGAAGAAATTATATAAGAGTGCAAAAAAGAGATATCTGGTGGGATATAGCAAGAATGCGAAGGCTTACAGAATCTACATTCCTGAGAGCAGGAAGATTGTAGTGCGACGGGATGTAAAGTTCATGGAGGAAAGAGCTTTAAAAAAATCCCGGGAGTTGCCTTCCGCAACGCAATCTAACGAGGATCCGTTGGTCTGGCCATTGCGACCAGCAGAGGCTAGCACGAGTGCTTCTCCAAGGCACAAAGATCCAAGGGATTCATCTCCCGAAGATTTGCAAGAGGGGGAGCAGGTAGATCCACCCACTACCAGTGGTAGGACGAGCAGGGAATTACGAAAAATTCTAAGGGACGCAGAAGAGTTTGTCGGAGCCCCTAGAAATGAGAAGAGGCAGCACATGCAACCAGACAGATACCAAGCTTTGGTAGCCTAGGTTAGGGAACCCTCTAGTTTTCAGGAGGCAGCTCAACATCAGGTGTGGGTAGATGCAATCATGACAAATGAGGTCTAGGAAGTAGTTCCTAGACCTTAGGACAGATCAGTTGTGGGTTTGAGATAGATCTACAAGATCAAATATGCTGCAGATGGCAGCGTAAAAAACTTTAAAGACAAGTTTGTGGCAAAGGGGTATGCTCAGAAGGAAGGGATAGACTATGAAGAGACCTTCACTCCAGTACCCAGATATACTTCTATTAGATCTGTGATATCCCTTGTTGCACAGATGGGGTGGGAGATTCACCAAATGGACGTCAAGACTGCATTCTTGAATGGGGTGATAGAAGAAGAAGTATATATCAAACAACCAGAGGGCTTTGAGACACATGAGCAGAAGACTCATGTGTGTAGGCTTAAGAAAGCCTTGTATGGACTTAAGCAAGCCCCTAGAGCTTGGTATGGTCGAATTGATGGCTACTTGCAGAAGATGGGATTCGTCAAGAGTGACGTAGATCCCAATCTCTCCTATCAGAGAGTAGGGGATGAGCCTTTGATACTGGTGTTGTACGTAGATGATCTATTCCTAACAGGATCATCTAGGTTCATCAAGGACTGCAAGGAGAATTTAACTGCAGAATTCGACAAGAAGGATCTGGGGCAAATGCATTATTTTCTAGGGTTGGAAATTTGGCAGTAGAAGGGTCAGATCTTCCTTGGTCAAGGGAGATATGCTACAGAAATCTTGAAGAGATTCAAGATGCAGGATTGTAGACCCATGGCTACTCCAATGATCACCAAATGGAAGAAGATTGATACGTTTAAAAATGATGAGGTTGATCCTACCTTGCATAGGCAGCTCATAGGGTCCCTGATGTATCTGGTCAACACTAGGCCAGACATATGTTATGTTGTCAACACCCTCAGTCAGTTCATGGTGGAACCAAGGAGGGCACATTGGGCAGCAGCCAAGCATGTTCTTAGATATGTGCAGGGAATAGTCGAGCTTGGATTGAGATACACCCAAGACAATAACATCAGATTGAGTGGGTTCACTGACGCAGATTGGGCTGGAAGCCCAGTAGATCGAAAAAGTACCAGTGGGTAATGTTTCAATGTTGGATCAGGAATGACTTCCTGGTGCAGCAGGAAACTGAAATTTGTGGCTCTGAGCTCAACTGAAGCGGAATATATGGCAACAAGCACTGCTTCGTGTGAGGCCATATTGCTTAGGAAGTTGCTTGTGAATCTACTCAAGGAAAAGATGGAAGCGACCAACATTCTATGTGATAATCAGAGTTACATCAAGCTCTCGGAAAATCCTGTGTTTCATGATCGGTCGAAGCACATTGACATCAAGTGTCATTTCATCAGAGACTTTGTCTAGCGGGGAGTTGTACAGTTGCAGTACACTCTGACAGGAGAACAGGTGGCGGACATCCTCACAAAAGCTTTGGGAAAGACAAATTTTGCCTACTTCAGAGAGAAGATGGAGATGATCAAGAATCCATTTCAGTAGCAGAAGTGGACAGATGCAGAATTGAGAGGGAGCTGCAGAAAAGATGAGGCAAGGACAGTGGCAGTGTCATGGGCAGCAGCATAGTAGATGAAGGGCAGCAATAATCGAGCATCGACAGCACAGTGCAGCAGATGAGGGCAGCAGCAGCCAAGCAATAGCAGCACAAGGGATGCTTCAAATTCAGAGCAAGTAACCCAAAGGGCGTCGATTCTGAAGGAATAGAATTCGATTTCAGAGGCAGAGTTGCAGGGCAAAGGAAGCAGAGGGCATTAGCAGTGTCAGCGCTCGACGGAAGAAGGAAGCAAAGGGTCGGAGAGGGCAGCACAAAGCAGCAACGCAAAGAGCTCATGTGAAAAATCCTAAATCTGGATTCCTACTGCAACAAATCTGAATTACTTCTCCTATTATTTTCCATAATTATTTCATTACAGTGAAATATCAAAGTAATCACTGAAGCAGTCTACACAAATAATGTTGCGGAATAAATCTAAGTGTTGAAACAAACTGAACAAAATACAATGAAAAACATCCACATTTGACACAGTGATTTTTGGACTAAGTCCCCGAAAAAACCCAACTTGGGAAAACCGATGCAGCAGATCTGAGGGTTTTGTATTATTAAGCAGTAGAATCTTGAGTACAACTAGGGTGCCAATATCTGGCTCACCCTTCAAATAAAATCTCGGCAACAGAAGAAATGTGAGATATACCTCACTCTGAAAATCCTTGGCTGATCCGTAACAGCGTTGGTGAAGCCCCTCTCTGCCTCTGCGTGATGCCTACGTTGCTACTACGTAAGCCTGCGTGGGCAAGCTATGGAACTGCGTCACCTCCTCCTCTACAATGATCAAGCTGATCCGGAACTGAATTTTGCCCCTCCTGGCTCAGAAACCCCAGCTTCCAACTATCTCCAAACTGAATCTAGAAGGCACTGCATCACTTCTGCGTGATCCCCTTCAGGGAGTGCGTCACCCCTCCAGATGACCACGTTGCCTCTACTGCGTCACTGTTGCCTCTCTCTCTGAAATGTACTCCTGGTCCTCCTGACCAGTTACTGCATCTGCCCCTCTCTGGAACTGATCACTGAATCGAAATCACTTAGCCAACCCTGCCCTAGTGATTCGATCTTGATCAAAAAGTTGTGTCTCTCTCACAAGCTCGAAAATGCCAAATGCTCAATGTATTTTCCATAGGCCCCTCACCCTCCTCCTTATAATCTTTCGTTGACCCTTCAATGGCCAAGATTAAAACATAATCAAGGGCTAAGATTAACTGGGAGTTGATCCATGACTTTATTTAGAAGATTCACACTTAGTTTAATTAATACCCTTTAATTAATCAGTTTCCCTAAGTTTAGACTTGGGAAAACATTAAAAACGATTAATTAATTTAATTAAACCATCTCTAAGTGGAATTTTCCAAAATCCTTTCTCGGTATTATGGAATACATGGTCTTAGCCTATATACAAAATTACAAGGCTAGAGCACATCCGATGCTACCATAAATCAACACTCCCTCTTAGCGAGGAAAGCGCTATAGCAATACAACTCTATGTGCTGCTCTAACTTTTGTAGCATCTGTTATTGTGTTGTTGATGTTGCTCACCAACACCGCACAAATGTTGCATTGGTATTGTTGTTGACTCTGCATGCTGCTGCCAATTGTACTGTACTGCAACACCCTCTGAATTCTACAATCATGTCGCTGCACTACATGAGCACTGCTCTACACTGCGCTGCACCACTATGCACTACGCTGTCGTTGCTCCATTGTTGCTGCTACTGCTCAACTACTGCTTCATTGTTGCTAATTGCAACAGAAAAGATTTGAAATTGGACAAGTAAAATTGCATCTTGGATAATAAGACTGTCTGCTGCTAGCTTCTGCACTAGCTCTCTGAATATGTTGCGTTGCTGCTGCTCTTCTGCGCTGATCAGGCTTTAGTACTACTAGTCACTGCATTGTCTCTTCATCTTCCACTGCAACTGTCCATCCTGCTACTGTCTTAAGGCTCCTGTAGCTCGTATGTGATCCAAGAATTCGAAAATACTCAAGGATCCTGCCTCCTGCAGATTCTGGATCTACAACTCCAAGTCAGCCCACTTCCCTCCTTTCGGAATATGAGCTAACATAGCACAATCAGCTTTTGCCTCAATCTTGGCAGCTCTGGCTTGAGGATCTTGCTTCTCCTCCTTGTCCTTTTTCTGAAGAGGACATTGTGTGGCATAATGTCCCATTTCCCCACACCTGAAGCACTTGATCTTGGACAGGTCTTTCTCCTTCTGTCGTTGTTGCCCCTTCGATGCAAGGGTTGTGTTTTCTTCTTCCTCCTTCTTGACTTTCGAATCGCTGCTGCCATCCTCAATATGGATTTTGAGGAGATCTCTCCTCAACTCTTCTTGCTGCAAGGCTGCCCACATCGCTTCCCATCCTAGGAGTTTTTCTCTGCCCAAAATGCTCTGAACAAAGACCTGATAGTCTTCTGAAACAGAGTTCAGAGTGAGCCTTACCAGCCCTGAGTCTCTAGGTGTTGACCCCACTGCGAACAGTTGGTCTCGGTTATCCTAAATCTGAGATAGGAAAGAGTCAAAACACTCTCCCTTCTTCATCCTGGTGTTACGCATCTTCTCCAAATACATCTTCCGCTACTCGGAAGATCCTTGATATAGCTTTTCTAGCCCTACCAACATTTCTCTAGCAGTGTTATTTGCTGCTATGTGGGGTACGATGTGATCCTTTACGCCATCTAGGATCAATCGTTTGGCTCTTGCCATGTTCTTCTTGAAGGCTATCATATGTACTGCATCAGCGACTCTGCAACTGTGTTGTCAATGAGGGCCTTTAGATCATGCTCATCAAGGAGAAACTAAATCCTTGACTTCCAAATGACATAGTTGGAAGCACCCTCCAACCTATCTTGGTCACGCAATCTATTGTTGGCCATCTCCTCAATTGTCGACATCTCCCTCTAACCCTCTGCTCAGCTAGACTTACGCACTCCTTGAGGAGTAAGTCAATGCTTCTGTTGCTGCACGAGAAAAACTGAGCCTCTTTGAGTAAGAGAACTCTTTGAGGTCAAGAAATCCCCAACTGTGTTT
Organism: Pinus albicaulis; assembly: GCA_034641835.2. Taxonomy (NCBI): domain Eukaryota; kingdom Viridiplantae; phylum Streptophyta; class Pinopsida; order Pinales; family Pinaceae; genus Pinus; species Pinus albicaulis. Next base: position 1,448,057,657 of record CM076575.1, read on the forward strand.
TTCAGAAATTTTCTGACGCTTATGCACCAGCACTCACTGCTGTGCAGCTACTGCGTCCTTCAGCTACGCTGGTCTGCTACGCTGCCTCTTCTGCAACTGAAAAAGCTTACCCCTCTGTCAACTCTCTTAGAGGGAGCTTTCTCTGCGCTGGATTGCCCTCTTGGCCTGGACTGCGTAACTACTGGGGTAGTCTACTGCTGCTTACGCAGCACCCATTTTCTTCAGCGTTGATCTGTTGGTTCACTCTTGTTTCTCTTGCACTTCAGCTTGAATAAGCTCTGATACCATGTGAAAAATCCTAAATCTAGATTCCTATTGCAACAAATCTGTAATATTCCCAATTAGCAACAGCTAATTGGAAATATTAATTTTTGACTACTTTACTTTAATAAAGTTAAGTTAGAAATAAAGTGGGTGAAAGGGACACTTAACTCACACTTAGGATAAAAAACATTTCCTAAAGTCACTTGGAGACATGATTATTTGGCAACGTGGGGCCTAGAGGACGAAGTGGCAGCGTGGAGGAGATGTCAACGTGGGTAGAGTGGGCCCAAGACAGCGCAGAGCTAAAGGGACAACGTGGCTCAAGGAGACGGCGTAGTTTTGGTGAGGCCTAGGTGAGAGCAAGGCTCTCCAAGCATAAAAAGGGAGAGAGGCTCCTCATTTTCTCATTCTATTATGCATCTATCATATTTGTCTTTTGACATTGAACACGCTTCTGCTGTTGAGCAAAGTCTGCACGTGTTGTTCAACACATTGGGTGTCTCCGTGCGGAGATCCCAACCTCAGCCCCGGGGGACTTCGAGTGCCTGCTCGGGTGAGGAGTTCTATCCTTGATTTTCCGGAGAGAGTTACAGCAGCCACAGTTGGGATCATTCACTTGCATAGACAGCGCAGTCAGTGAGAGGGAGCAAGCAGTCTTTGGAGGAGGAGATTACGGATTGAGGGTTTATTAGGGGATTCGGCCCGAGAGAGTTGGAGAGGGGTTAGCACTTCCCTATTCCATCATTTTGGTAGAGTTGGAGGCCATCTTTTGCAGCAGATCATTCAGGGCCAGCGTTCATCACTAGGATAGCGTTATACCTCAAGGGAGGTCATTTTCCGAGGTCATCCATTTCCGGAAAGCTCTCTAGGCTTTTCTGGGTATTTGGTGGAGAGCCCATTCCCAAAGTTTCACAATTTTCTGAGGTGGGGAGCAGCCCCAGGGAGTTGACCTATTCCAGCACTAGCAGCTTTGGAGATAACGCAGTCATTGAGGGAGCTACCATTCCATGATATAGTCTAAGAGTATTTCTACGCTTGCCTAGTGCAAGCCAAGGTGCCATCATTTTGATCACCTTTGTATTCATTTTATCTTTCAGCACTTAATAAAATGGCTCAACGTTCTCCATGTTTTGTCTTGTTCATATGATGTCTCTCTAGTTGTTGTAGTTTCTTGTTTATGTGCTTTATATTGTTGTTTATTTCTATGCGGAATATTACAGTGGTATCAGAGCTCACAGACTTGGCTCAGCCTGTGGAGCAGATTGTCTATGACACCAGCAGGAAAACCATACATCTGTTACCGAGAAAGAAAGTACAGAGACCAAGATCGGAGGTTAGAGATCACTTTCGGGGAAGGTGATTGTGTTCCAGTAGTGGACGCAGAAGATGAGGAACCAATGGCAAAGGAAAGAGATGTCGAAAAGGAGTTCAGGGAACTTCTCCTCAAACCAGTGCAGGATTTGTCGAGACAAATAGAAGAGATGGGGCAAAAGCTCACTACACAACCTAGACAGCGTGAAACCCCAAGAGGTTTCCATACCGAAGAGGGATTAGGCACATCCCATCATTTACAGGAGCATATCACAGTGCAACAGATGGCATCTCATACACCCCCACGTTCCACGATGCCCACATTTCTTGACACAGACACTGGGGCAGGAGTACAGCAGGAGCAGGAATCGGCTCACATGGGGGATTACTTTGCCGAGTACCAGTCCTACAGTCAGGAGTTCAGAGAGGCCCTCATATTCCATGACTTCGTACAGCTCAAGAGGGACAGCAAACCCCACAACCATAACAGGGGGAATAGGCACTCACAGGATGGGGATGTATAGCGCACTATAGGTAGATTTTATCTGTCGACATTTGATGGATCATCCAAGTGTTCGGCAAAGGCTTGGGTGGAGAAGTTGGATATCTATTTCCAACTTAATCAGATGGCAGAGGCAGAGGCCATCAAGGTGGCAGCGCTGCACCTGGAGAGCGAGGCCCGTGATTGGTGTTTCCATGGGATGGCTATGCTAGGGCACTTAGGGGTGACAGCATATGCTGAGTTTACACGGAGGTTGATAGAGCGGTTTGATCGGAGGGATCCAGAGGAGCACTTTGTTGAGTTGACTAAGCTCAAGCAGACCGAGAGTTCGAACACATACATTTCAGAGTTTTTGAGACTGTCCGTGATGGTACCTGACTTATCTTCAGCCAGGATGATCTACATGTTCATCGATGGATTGGCAGAGCCTCTTCGGGGGTTAGTTAGATCGACGAGGCCAGCGACACTCCATGACGCAGTTGGGAGGACTCGGGATTTGCAAGATGCACTACCACGGACTAGAGCTCACTTCCCCCAGAGACCGGCGTTTCAGTCGAAGGGGAAGGACACGAGGGTTCTGCCTCTAAAGGGAAACCAAAGCCGAGGGCCTTTGGATGATGAGACCAGGAGAGATCTGAGGTAGAAGAAGCTATGCTTCACATCCAAGGTGCCATGGGCACCAGGACATCGTTCTGCTGCGGGGAAGGCACACTACATTGAGGTTTTCTCCGACAGTGACGGAGAAGAGGATGAGTATGAGGAGATGGCAGGAGGCAGCAGTGATGGACAGAGAGGAGATCATCCACCACCTCCACCACCAGGAGTGGGAGGTGCAACGTTTGCACCTACCGGGGGAGTCCTTGCTTCTTTGCGAGGGGTTCCCAAATACTTGACACTACATGTCCGAGGTACAGTGCAAGGACAGCGTGCTTCGGTATTAGTGAACAGTGAGGCTACCCACAATTTTATTGATGTACAGTTGGTAGAGCGAACGAGCATACCGACAAAGAGCTTTGATGGGTTCTCGGTATTGATTCCAGGTGCCAGAACCATGCAGTGTGCCAGGTATGTGCCAGCCTTGGCAGTGACTATGGGGATTTACACTCTGACAGATCATTTCTTTGTGGTGGACATTCCGAACACCAACGTGATACTGGGAGTGCAGTGGTTGATCACTCTGGGAAATATCACCACAGATTGGAAGACCTTGGAGATGGAGTGGACAGACAAGAAGATCGGGAAGCACGAGATGATTCGGGGCATGCACACTTACCCGCCACAGATAGTTTCGGCACACCAGATGGAGGCAAATTTCTGGGAGGGAGACATAGAGTGGGCAGTGGAGCTACGTGCTTCGGAGGCAGGGTCTACAGGGCAGGCCGTACACCCGGATGTGCAGTCCATCCTAGACAGATATGCCACTGTTTTTGGAGATATACCACCAAGGTAGCCACCAGATCGGGGATTTGAGCACACCATTGAGTTGGAGAAGGGCATCCAGGCAATGATCACTACACCCTATAGGCATCCTAAGGCCTATTGGGATGAGATTGAGAGGGCCATCCATGAGCTCTTGGCGGTGGGGCACATCTGTCCTAGCACTAGCACATTTGCTTCTTCTGTCGTGCTGGTGAAGAAGAAGGATGGCACACTGAGGATGTGCATTGACTATTGGGCTCTCAACAAAAAGACCATGAAGCACCGATACCCCATTCCACAGATAGATGAGTTGAGGGGATCGAAGTTCTTTTCGAAGATTGACTTGAGATCCGGGTACCACTAGATTCGCGTGAGGGATCAGGATGTTCCCAAGACCGCTTTCAGATGTCATTACGGTCACTTTGAGTTCTTCGGGCAAACCAATGCTCCGGTCACTTTTCAGTCATGCATGAATCACATCTTCCGCAGTCACTTGAGGAAGTTTGTGTTAGTGTTTTCCGATGACATCTTGATTTACAGCAGGACATGGGAGGAGCACCTACAGCATATTGAGGTTGTATTGCGCATATTGGAGGAGCAACATTTTTATGTCAAGCTCTCCAAATGCGAGTTTGGGCTGACAGAGATGCTCTACTTGGGGCATATCATTGGTGTGGACGGAGTGAGGGTCCACGAGGAGAAGATCAGGGCCATCAAGGATTTGCCAGAGCTGAAGAATGTGACGGAACTTTGGGGGTTTGTGGGCATCTGCACCTACTACCGGAAGTTCGTCAAGGGGTTTTCCCAACTTGCTGCACCCCTTACAGACCTTACCAAGAAGGGGGCATTCAGTTGGACTGACAAGGTGCAGAGGGCTTTCAACAGGCTCAAGGAGGTGATGAGCAGCTGTCTAGTTTTAGCATTGCCAGATTTCACACAGCCCTTTGTCCTAGAGTGCGATGCATCAGGATAGGGGATAGGTGCAGTCTTGATGCAGGGAGACCACCCCATAGCTTTCGAGAGCTGGAAGCTATTGCAACATGAGAGTTTGTATGTTATATACGACAAGGAGATGTTGGCCATCATGCATGCACTGGCCAAATTTCGGCAGTACCTGGTGGGGAACAGGTTCAGAGTGAGGACTGACCACAACAGCCTCTGATTCTTTTTGGAGCAAAAGCAGTTCTAGGAGAGGCAGCAGAAGTGGGTCAGCAAGATCCAAGCATATGATTTCAACATCGAGTATGTCAAGGGAAAAAACAACGTGGTGGCCAATGCACTTTCACGCAGACCAGCAGCGTTGTCCTTGATGAGCTTAGATACGGACTGGAGGGCTCAGTTGCTGGTAGAGTACTCCAAGGACCGTTTTTCCTGTGAGGTGTTGGACGAACAAATTACAGATGACAGGTACAGGGTGATGGATGAGGTGATATACTTCAGGGACAGGATCTCCTTGACCGGGAGCTCCCAGCTCAAGGAGAAGATATTGCACGCCTCACATGACTCACCATTATCAGGCCACCAAGGGTTCACCAAGACCTATAGGGCGATCAGAGAGAGGTTCTCATGGAAGGGCCTCAAGGAGGACGTACTCCGACATGTCAGGGAGTGCGAAGTATGTCAGCGTAATAAGGGAGAGATGAGCCATCCAGCGTGTTTACTTCAGGCTCTTCCCATACCAAAGGGGAAATGGGAGAGCATTTCAATGGATTTCATCACAGGGTTGCCCACTGTACAGGGCAAGGATTGCATATTTGTAGTCGTTGACTGGCTGACAAAGTATGCACACTTCTTCGCTATATCAGCACGATACACAGCAGCACAGGTAGCGGAGTGATTCTTCAGGGATGTTTTCAGATTGCATGGTCTTCCAAAGACCATTGTCAGTGACAGGGATAGCCGCTTCATGGGCGGGTTTTGGCAGGAGCTTTTCTGTTTGGCGGGTACCGAGTTGACCCCGAGCACCAGTTATCACCCACAGACAAATGGGCAGACAGAGATAGCGAACAATTGGTTGGAATGCTACTTGCGAAACTATGTCTCCGGGCAGCAAAAGGCATGGTTACGATGGTTGCACTTGGGGGAGTATTGTTACAACACCACTTACCATATGTCTATCGGTATGTCTCCATTTTAAGCTTTATATGGGGATCATGCTTTATCTTTTGCTGACGTGATGTTTGGTGCTAGCAAGGCCCCTAGGGCCAAGGATTGGATCCAAGAGTCAGGATATACTCTGGGCTCTTAAGGATAACATAGCTACAGCGCAAAATCAGCAGAAGTTGTAAGCCGACAGGGGACGGGTTGAGAGACAGTTTAAGGTAGGGGACTTCGTCTACCTATGATTGCAACCATATCGGCAATCCACGTTGAAGCAGAAGGGGGCTGAGAAGCTCAAGCCCCGCTTTTATGGACCATACAGGGTGACACGCAGGATTGGGGAGGTTGCATATGAGTTGGCGCTGCCCACCGGTAGCAGGATTCATAATATTTTCCATGTGTCATGCTTGAAGAAGGCATTGGGACAGCAGGTGACTGCAACTGAGGAGCTCCCACCCACAAATGATGAGGGGCATTTAGTGTTGCAGCCAGAGGCCATCATTGACACCAGGGAGAGGCAGTTGCGGAGCGGGACAGTCAGGGAATACCTAGTGAGATGGAGGAATTTACCAGATGAGGATGCCAGTTGGGAAAATGAGAAAATTTTACAGCATCCATCATTGCAGTTGCTTGAGGACAAGCAACGTTTTGGCGGTGAGGACTATAATATTCGTGATTAGCAACAGCTAATTGGAAACATTAATTTTTGACTACTTTACCTTAATAAAGTTAAGTTAGAAATAAAGTGGGTGAAAGGGACACTTGAATCACACTTAGGATAAAAATCATTTCCTAAAGTCACTTGGAGACATGATTATTTGGCAGCGTGGGGCCTAGAGGACGAAGTGGCAGCATGGAGGAGATGTGAGCGTGGGGCCTAGAGGACGAAGTGGCAGTGTGGAGGAGATGTCAGCATGGGCAGAGTGGGCCCAAGACAGCGCAGAGCTAGAGGGACAGCGTGGATCAAGGAGACAGCGCAGTTTTGGTGGGGCCTAGGTGAGAGCAAGGCTCTCCAAGCATAAAAAGGGAGAGAGGCTCCTCATTTGCTCATTATATTATGCATCTATCATATTTGTCTTTTGACATTGAGCACGCTTTTGCTGTTGAGCAAAGTCTGCACGTGTTGTTCAACACATCGGGTGTCTCCGTGCGAAGATCCCCACCTTAGCCCCGGGGGACTTCGAGTGCCTGCTCGGGTGAGGAGTTCTATCCTTGATTTTCCAGAGAGAGTTACAGCAGCCACAGTTGGGATCATTCACTTGCATAGACAGCGCAGTCAGTGAGAGGGAACACGCAGTCTTTGGAGGAGAAGATTCTGGATTGAGGGTTTATCAGGGGATTCAGCCCGAGAGAGTTGGAGAGGGGTTAGCACTTCCCTATTCCATCATTTTCGTAGAGTTGGAGGCCATCTTTTGCAGCAGATCATTCAGGGCCAGCATTCATCACTGGGATTAGCATTATACCTCAAGGGAGGTCATTTTCCGAGGTCATCCATTTCCGAAAAGCTCTCTGGGCTTTTCTGGGTATTTGGTGGAGAGCCCATTCCCAAAGTTTCACAATTTTTTGAGGTGAGGAGCAACCCCAAAGAGTTGATCTATTCCAGCACCAGCAGCTTTGGAGATAATGCAGTCATTGAGGGAGCAGCCATTCCATGATATAGTCTGAGAGTATTTCTACGCTTGCCTAGTGCAAGCCAAGGTGCCATCATTCTGATCACCTTTGTATTCATTTTATCTTTCAGCACTTAATAAAATGGCTCAGCGTTCTCCATGTTTTGTCTTGTTCATATAATGTCTCTCTAGTTGCTGTAGTTTCTTGTTTATGTGCTTTATATTGTTGTTTATTTCTATTCAGAATATTACAAAATCTGAATTACTTCTATTATTTTCCATAATTATTTCATTATAGTGAAATATCAAAGTAATCACTGCAGCAATCTACACAAATAATGTTGTGGAATAAATCTAAGTGTTGAAACAAACTGAACAAAATACAATGAAAAACATGCATACTCGACACAGTTATTTTTGGACTAAGTCCCCAGAAAAACCCAACTTGGGAAAACCAGTGCAGCAGATCTGAGGGTCTTGTATTATTAAGCAGCATAAGCTTGAGTACAACTAGGGTGCCAATATCTGACTCACCCTTCAGAGAAAATCTCGGCAACAGAAGAAATGTGAGATATACCTCACTCTGCAAGTCCTTGGTTGATCCGTAACAGCGCTGGTGAAGCCCCTCTCTACCTCTGCGTGATGCCTACGCTACTACTGCATGGGAAAGCTATGGAACTGCATCACCTCCTCCTCTACAATGATCAAGCTAATCTTGAACTAAGTTTTGGCACTCCTGGCTCAGAAACCCCAGCTTCCAACTATCTTTGGACTGAATCTAGAAGGCACTGCGTCACTTCTGCGTGATCCCCTTCAGGGACTGTGTCACCCCTCTGGATGATTGCATTGCCTCTACTGCGTCACTGTTGCCTCTCTCTTGGAAATGTACTCCTGGTCCTCCTGACCAGTTACTGCATCCGCCCCTCTCTAGAACTGAACATTGAATCGAAATCACTTAGCCAACCCTGCCCTAGTGATTCGATCTTGATCAAAACGTTGTGTCTCTCTCACAAGCTCGAAAATGCCAAATGCTCAATGTATTTTCCATAGGCCCCTCACCCTCGTTATAATCTTTCGTCGACCCTTCAACGGCCAAGATTAAAACATAATCAAGGGCTAAGATTAACTAGGAGTTGATCCATGACTTTATCTACAAGATTCACACTTAGTTTAATTAATACCCTTTAATTAATCAGTTCCCCTAAGTTTAGACTTAGGAAAACATTAAAAAACGATTAATTAATTTAATTAAACCATCTCTAAGTGGAATTTTCCAAAATCCTTTCTGGGTATTATGGAATACATGTGTCTTAGCCTATATACAAAATTACAAGACTAGAGCACATCCGATGCTACCATAAATCAACAACTCACGCAGGCTCTGCGAAGAGAGACACGCAGAGAGGGGCAGTGAGTCCCCCAAGTGTCGGGAATTCTCCAGAGGGTTGATGAGAATTTATCTCAAGTGTTTTCTCATGAAGTTTCTCAGTTAGTCTGTCAGTCTTTCCTTGTAAAGAATTTACTGCTAAAGATTAATATATAAACCCTCATCTGTTGCACTGGTTTTCCCACAATGGGTTTTTCCAGGGACAATTGTCCAAAAATAGTTGTCATTGTGGTTGATTCTTGTGCTTGCATTTTACTGTTGTGTTCTCTACATATACTTGAGTGATTACTACAGTTGTGTTTATTTCAAAATTTACTAGAAGAATTCTGTAAATAACTTATCGTGAAAATAAGTAGGAGAAATAAATATATCACTACAGTAGAATTTCAGGATTGAAATTTTTACAACAGCTAGCAAGGTGGCAGTATCTGCAGACACATGTCCTCAGGAGTTGTTGGAGTTTGACAGAACATTTTTTAAGTAGGTTGGTGGACTAGAGGAGTGTGGAGTTTCCTATCAGACAAGGGAGATGGCAGCGCATCCATCTTTGGGACTACCCATTGATGAGGTGCAAACAAATGTAGTGGCAGCCAACAAAGCTACAACATTGTCAGGCAACAACCCTCTCCAAGAGTATATAGACAAGGCTTGCAACACAGCTTACCCACGTTTTCCCTTTCCCATTATAGGGAAAGGGGCAGGGGCAGGGTTTCTTGGACAGATTTTTTTGGTTGATCAGGCAGAGCATCAGGGGTTAAGCATGGACCAGTATCAGTCTAGTAGACGTATTCCTCGCACAGGTGTCCATACATTAGATTGGCAAGAGATCATGAGTTGGTATCATATTGATGGTACGATATTATTAGTCAGGGACATAGTGGAGCCGGGACCCTTAGACATGACAGATACTACATGTTCCAGGTGGCAATGGGATAGAGGTCGACAGCTCTTTAGCATTCCATCCTGGCATCAGGAGAGCAGGATTAGCATTGGATTGAGCCAGGGGTTGGATTGGAGAGAGGTGATGAGTTGGTATGCAGTTGGTGGGGCAGCATTCACAACCAGAGCTATAGCACAACAGGAGCCATGGAGCACTGATGCTTGTTCTTGGTGGCATTAGGATCCAGGAGGATTTGTTGATGACATGTTCAATCAGAGATTGGTCTGGGATCCGGGCATTGAGGGATCCATTCTTGATCGGTTGACACAGAGGCATAGCATCACCCAGCAGATTGTATGGGATCCAGGCATTGGGTCTTCGTTGCATTGGGCCAAACAGACTGGTCCACAGAGTTGGATTGCTTGAGGGCAAGCAATCTTGGGGCAAGAGGATTTGTAATGTTCCTTTTTTTGGTGTTCTTTATGACATGGCTAGATGGCCTTTCATAGCTGGGAGCAGACAAGTCAAAAGTGTAGGTTGGTGTCATCAGCGGACCCAGGGGCTTTTGGAGGGGTTTTGAGGAGTTTCTATGAGATCTGATGGCATTCGCTTGGTATATTCCATCATCCGCACAGTTTTCCTTTTGTCCTGGTGCATTCCGACAACTTTTAGAAAACTGAGTTATTTTTCGGCCTAACTCAATTAATTACGCTTAAGGTGACATTCTCGGAGGAATACTTTACTAAACACCTTAGTGTAATAGCTCGTTGGAACCAAAACAAGAAGATCTACAGTATGGGATGGCTAGATGTGAGTTTCAGTGACCTGAGGAGACATGGTGGCTGATTTACCCTTTTTCTGCATTAAAAAGAATATTTTAATTGGAAATAGAAGAGGGAAAAGTGCTCCATGATTAAAATTTTAAATAACAATAAAGTAGGAGGTTCTAGAGGGGTCCATTAGATCTATAAAAGAGGAGGAGGAGGCCATTGGAGGACAGTTTGGATTTATTATTTCTTCTTGTGGAGAGATTTAAGAACTCGGTTCTCTACTTCAACAGTAGCCTCAGGATGGAAACCCTCGGGTGATCTTGGTGAGAGTGGATGGAAACCGGCCTCATCGCCTTGGTGGATTCAGCCAGAATTCACAGGTGCAGTGATTATTTCAGTTCAGTTTTGGGAGGGTCGGCTTCAGCATCAGAGCATATTAGCTTTGGAGACCAGATTGTCTATCTCAGCTATTTCAACTATATCATCATGTACACTCTTACAGCGTTTTATTATAATGAAGTCTAAGATTATTTCTGCTCAATATGTTAATGAAATTGCATGTGCTCTATTGTTTTATTTTACATGGCAATCTTCTGTGAAATGAATGATAATTATATGGCAAATTTCTAGTTAAGTGAATTTATGCAAAATTAGTCGAAATATCCCATTCGAGATACTACAACTTCAGATCTGATACATCATTGAATGCTACATCCTAAAGTGGGCTAAAATTATAATTTTACATTTTCTAATCATTGGAAAATTTTATGTTTCACATGCTTGATAAATTTCATGATCTAAAGTGATTCTCTTACAGCTGTCATAATACTAATAACTGTTGAATTTTCTGAAGTATTATTGCTTATATAAGTTGTTGGAAATCTAGCATTCGATTATCTCATCTTGAATTGTCTAAATTTGCACTTGAAAACACCCAAAAATCTGAGTCTAATCTTGTTGATGAGTAAATTTAACTTGGGCATCTAAGGTCTAATTGGCATTGTGGTACTAACATAACAATATTCTTGAGTATCTTTGATTAGCATCTTGTATTGATAATCATTTGTGGATAAGTGCTCTAAGTTCTTTACTTATATTGTTGAAGTATATTGAGGATTGATTCATTGGCACTTGTATCTTTAAGCACTCATCTTTTTTTAAATTGTCTTCTAATTTTTGTTAAGTCCTATTGTCATAAAGTGTAAGCATATATTAAGTACTTAAATCCTTGAGCAAATCTTAACTCAGGTGACTTCACTCATAATCATTGCATAAATATTCTAGTATTAGTTTTGCACTTAATAACTTACCTCCTAGCATAAGCTAGGTTAATAGACTCCTAGGGCAACCCTTTTCCAATTAGCTTGAGGGATTCAGTCCTTCTTAGTGGTTAACACAGTAACCTTGCAGTTGTCAGAGCCACAGTGTCTGCAGCGCCGGAGGCACTGGATGGTTGGAACACAGGGGGAGGTATCGTTAATCAGGCCTTCGCCTACTTCCCATTGGCTTCCATCCCACAACCTACTCTAAAATGTGTTTCTCAAAATAGTTAAGGGAGAGGTTCTACTTACACTGGGCATTTAATCTAAAATTTACCAACATCCTTGCACCACACCTAGTTCTTAGGACTTGCATCTCATATAGGTTAGTCTACCATATTAAGCAGCGGGTGTCCATCCAGTTACTTGGCACTAATTTACATTAAGCAAGAATTGTGACTCCATAAGGCATCGGTCTCATATTTAAAATCTAATCTAATCATTAATCTTGCTAAATTTAACCAAGTAGCTAGGCCACTCATCTGTGTCTCCCAAATAAGTTGGTTCCCAACTTGTTTTCCTTCATCTCATTCCATAGGGACTACTCCCCATAGCCTGTTGTTGGGAGACAGTTAGAACAGAATGGGCAGTGATCAGAGTGACAGCCCCTGCCTTGAGCGGTTGTCGCAGTGCCTGTACAATTTGAGCGACAACAAGTCCCTCATACTTAGACACCATGGCTAAAATATTTGAGTGTGGAAAAAATAATTCATCCCCTCAAAGTGTCAATTACTTAATTTTTCTGGCGAAAATAAAATTAATCCTAAGCCAAAAAATTATTAATTAGTCAAAAATTAAAATGCTAGAGAAATTAAATTCTCCAAGTGGAAAACTTCGTGGGTCTTGAAGAAATTAATTTTTGGAGGTCCCCCACCAAGGAAATATTAGAAATTTCAAGAAAAATTGGACCCTTGGGCATTGGTGGTTAAGTCAAAGTCAATTTTTTGAGGAAATTGGCTCAAAATAATTATTTTTGAGCTAATAAAAAATGGGTTTAATAAGAAATTTGAAAATGCCTCAAAAATAAGTATTTTCGACGGCAGAGATTTAAATTTGATCAAGGATTTATCGACGATCAAGATTATTTTAACGGGGATCAAGCCATCTAGCCGTTTTTTTCCACTTAGAGGATTTATCTATAAATTAGAGGTCATTTGTGTGTCAAGCCATCTGATGTTTGGTTAATGTAACTTTGAAAAGTTGATGTAAACTATTGTCGCGCTGCGAACGTTCGAATAATCATAATAAAGACTTTGGGGTGCAGTTCATGATGTCTATGATCTATTGATTTGTAGTATTTGTTGGGTATAGGCAATCTTATATTGTGCTTTATAATTGTTATTAATCGTTGTTTCATTGTAGGTGATAGGAACATTTTATTGGTAAATTGTGGGCTTATCTTAGGTGATGCGATTCACTGTGTTCTAACGATTTATTTTTTAGAAAATATATAGTGTTTGCAGGTTCTCCGGCCCTTGGATTCCAGGTTCACAAACTTTGGACAAAGGCTGACTATGTTTGGATTCTAAATAATTTTATGGTTTTCTAACTTCGTTGAGGCTGTGGATTTTGCATCTATCTTTTGAAAATACATTTAGCCATTATCAAGGATTTATGAAAAAAAATTATCTCTCAAAATCTCTCTAAGTATTGTATATTTGTACATTTTGTAAATAGAATTTGTATAATATAATTTTGTAAATTATTTTCTAATTCTTGTTTGTAGCTGGGGTTTTTGGGGTTTTGAGATTTTTTGATTTTTTGTATATTGGGGATTTGGGTATTTGTAAATTCATTTGTGCAAGTGAGATCAAAGGCAATTAGTTGGATTAGAGCTAGATCTAGGCCCTTGAGGGTAAGAACTAGCATCTAAATTTTTTTACAAGGCTAGCAACTAAAGAATTTGCAGGAAAATTGAAGATCTGAAGCAAATTTATTTCTAGCAAGGTTTTCGAATTTTTTTAGGGCTCTAAGGCCCATCGTCCTCCTCTAGCCTCAACGTTAGCCCTCCTTGCTGTGAAAATTTGGTTACCCAAATCCTACTGCAACAACTAATGCTAATTCTTCTAATTGTTTAATTAAGCAAACAATTTACTTGCAGTTTCCTACAGCAAATATCGAATTAAATACACTATAGCCTACACAACATAAAATATTGTGGAAAATACAAAGCAGGAAAGATAGAAACACACACACACAAGTACACCGTTATTTTTGGACAATCGTCCCCGAAAAACCCCAACTTGGGAAAACTAGTGTAGCAGCTGATGGTTTTAATATTATGCAATAGTAATCTGAGTACAAATCATTTGATTCCCAAACTGGCTATCTGATAAGATAAATACTGATGAAAGAGATAGTGAGAAAATCTCACACTGACACGAGAAATCCGGCACTAATTTGGACTGAAGAAGAGCTGCCATGCGTTGTCTCTGCGCAGTAATTGTGTTTGCCTACGCAGTCACTGCGTCATAGCTCCTAGGACTGCGTCACTCCTCCATTTGATCTCATGCTGACTCGAAACTCAACCTTCTGGCCCTCCGGACTCACACCCCGGCTTCTGGCACTAGATCTCAATTGTCTCCCAGAAAATAGCGAACTCCCTCTGAAGCTCTGCGCTGCCCCTCTGTTGCTCTCAACGTCTTCTCTGCCTTGCACTACTCGGATCTGGAATACTTCCTACGGTCTACTATCTCTTCCCCTCACTACAACAAGCTCACTCAATCTCTCTCTAGCAACTTAGCACTGCCTCTCTGAGAATTCGATCTTCTAGCAAAATCAATCTCTGCAAATCTCAAGTGTGTTCTCCAAGTGCCCATCGAGCTCCTTCTTATAATCTCTCATTGACACATCAACGGCCAAGATTAGATCTTAATCAATGGCTCAGATTATCTAGGACTCGATCCACACCTTTATCTAGAATATTTGTGCCCGACTTAATTAGTACCCTTTAATTATTCTCATTTGTGAAGTTTAGAATTAGGAATACATTAAAAATAATTAATTATTTTAATTAAATCCTCTCCAGGTGGAATTTCCCCAAACGATTTCTGGGCATTTGAGAATGCATGTGTCTTAGCCTCTTTGCAAAATCTTGAGGCTAGAGCACATCCAATGCTACAAATATCAACACTTGCCCTCAGCGTCAACCTTTTGAGGCACTGTGTCAGCCCTTTTAGCCTCCTAGAGGTTGTTTGTGAGCCCTTGGGGGCCTCAGAATCCTATCTAGCCCTTGCCGTGGGCTCCTAAGGCCACTTTTGGATTGGCCATAAGCCCTTGGCGCCTCGGCCTCGGCCTCCCTCCTTGAGCCTAGACGGTAGCCCTAAGGGCTTGTCGTGGGCCTTTCTAGGCCTTTTCTAGCCTCAGCCCACCTTCTTCCTCTTCTGCAGCCCTCCTCTCTCCCTCTTGGCCTTTTCCTTTGAGCCTTTCATCCCTTCTTTAGCCTCTTTCCCTAGCTGCTAGGCCTTCTAGGCATATCTCACCCCAACACTAGCCCTATTGGGCCTAGCATTAGCCTTTTTGACCTTATTTTCCGTCTCCTCCATCCCTGGTTGACCTCTGAATTTTTTGGATTGAATATTGGTGGGTTTTGCAAGGAAGAATTGACTCAAGTTTGGTGTTTTTTAGGTGTCAAGTCTATTGGAAAAAAATTGGCAACTTGGGCAAGCAATCTTCAAGGCCTTGTGTTGATAAATCAATGCCAGAAGATTAGGGTTTGATTTCTTCTTTCTTGATAATTACTTGTGAATTATGTTGCCTTCTTTTATTTCTTTATTATATTATCTTTCATCAAGCAATCACCAAATTATGTGCGCATGAATATCACAAAAACACAAGACACAAGATGTAGGCACTTTGTCAGGGCAAAACCCCTCTCTAGGGGAAAACCCAGTCAAAATCTCTTCCTTAATAGTTTTTCCTGAGACTCTTCAATCTAGACATAGACTTCCTCCTACCAAGTCAGCCCTCTCTTGATCTAGACCTTCGACCTTGTAGCAACACTTCGATTTATGCAACAGCAACACTTCGACCCAACAACTTCAACTTGGCAGCAGCAAGCAGCAACTGGCAGCAGCATCAGCTTCTATTTGACAAAGAGACTTCAATCTCCTAAAGCAGCCCACACGAGAGAGAGATAGATAGCCCAAAACTTCGATTTTGTCCTTCCCTTCCTTCTTTGCCAACTTCGCACTCCTTTTAGCCTCCTCCTCCAACTTCGCACTTTTTCCCAACTCTTTCTAGGATATCGAACTTGTGTGAGAGTGTGTGTCCAAATGAATTTGAACTGCTTCAATATATAGGCTTTTGGTGGGGTTGAATTGCCCAGTTTGAGGCTGACTTGATCTCCTTAGGCCGACTTGGTGTGGAGGTGACATAATATATTTCTTAGTCAAAAATAATTATTTTTACACGATTCAAAAGCCCAAGAAGGGTCTCCTAAAATGTACAATGACTCTAATGACTCAATATTAATCCTAGGAGTCCACACTGGGGACTTTGACTAATAAAATGATGACCCAAGCATGAAACCCATGCTTTAATAAGTCATTGTAACAATTATAAAAATTATTTACAAGTACATTACATAATGACTCAAATACATTCATGAAAACCGAACCTAGTTACATTTTTCAACACTCCCTCTTAACTAGGGAGGTATTCATAACAAGTACAAGGAAGATTTCAAACTATAAGAACTATGAAGAGTTTATGCATCACGATGCCATGTTGCACTGCTTAGATGATGGAGATGATATTTTTGTTGGATTCCTCTTTCGAAGAGGTGCAAGATTGATCTAAAAATCATCTTGTTTGGATGAGCAAAAGTTGTATTTTGAATTTATTTTCCACACATTTGCAAATTGTCAAGGTCAGCCAGAATTGTAATGTAAGCTCACAAGCCCCAAAAGTTGTGTCACTCACCCACAGTCATGGATATAAAAAGGAGAGACATGATGCTCATTTCATCATTCATTCATCTCACACATCTCTCTCTCATCTGATTGGTTTGTACAGCCTTAGAGGCTTCTCTCTCCTCCACACGTGTGAAACAAGAAGCTGCAATTTTCGAACTGGTTTAGGGCTTTTCTGGACAACATTGACTAGTGTTGACTTTGGGTCAACACTTGAGATTTCACTGCATTTTTTGAGGCAGAAATCCAATCTAAAGAGGCCACAGATGGAGGCACAAAAACCGAGGCAAGACGTTGACTTTGACTATAGCTGACCACAGCATTACTGTTGTTTTGACCACAGAGTTTGACTTCTGCGTTGACCAGTTTTGTGGATTGTTTGGGGTGCATTTGACTTTGATTGAAGGTCGAATTTGACCAAGGTTGACCGAGCTTTATTGGAGTTTGAAGTGTTGGTTGGACCAGCAAAGTCTTTGCTGGCTAGGGCATTCTGTTGACTGTTGTAAAAGATATTTTCTCTCTCTGTGCTGAATAAGAAGAATTACAAGAATATTTGTGTCTCTTGTCTTGGCTTGTCTTCTGTCAATTTATTTATCTTCTATCAGCATTTACTGTCAATGGTTATGTGATTGCAAATTGAATTGGGCTAATAAGAAAGATTGAAGTAAACTAAAATTAACATGGCATTAGAGCTAAGGTGAAGACAAAGCCCAAGCAAGAGTGAGAAGAGCAATCAGCAAAGTTGAATAGACAAAGACCAGGGACAATAACTTCCTCATTCTTCAAAAATGATGACAAGCTGAATGATAAGTCTGATTATCGTGCTTGGAAAATGTCCTTGGATCTGACACTGGAGGATCAAGATGTTATGGATTATGTGCAGGGAAAGATCACTGAGCCTTCATCTAATGCATCGGCTGCCACTAAAACAAAGTACAAGAAAGGGGAAAACAAGGCAAAGAAGATCATCATAGATTCTATTCAAAAGCACTTGGTTGCTTATATCTCCGAGATAGGCACATCTAAGGAGATGTATGATAAGTTGGTTAACATGTTCAGGACAAGCAATGCTAATCAAATTCTCTTTTTGAAGAACAAGTTGAAGAACATCAAGATGGACAAAGGATAGTCCATCCAATCCTACTTCATGAGGATCACCGAAATCAAGAATGATCTCTTAGCTATTGGAGAGGCTATAGTTGACCGAGAGCTCACTCTCATTAGTCTTGGAGGACTTCCCCGACCCTGGTATGTATTTAATAATAGTATTCTCAATAATAATATAATTCCTGATTTTGATGAATTGTTGACGAGATGCACTCAAGAGGAGACAAGGATGATGGAGAGAGACAATCCCTCAAATGGGAATGGAAGTGACCCTATTGCCTTCATCGCTCATGCAAAGAAGAGGAACAATGTTGGTCCAAGAAATCAAAATCATGGAAGAGCGGGTCTCAAAGGAAGGAAGGGAAGATGTTACAATTGTAAAAAGTTTGGCCACTATGCAAGAGAGTGCCCCAATAAAAGGGACTCTCCCCGAGATGATGATTACAACAACAACAACAACTTCAGGGGGAACGATCAAAGGAACAATAGGTTCAAAGGAAAGAGGAAGGCTCCCTCTGATCGAAATAGAAATGGAAATGGTCAATCTTTCAAGAGGTCAAGAAACTCCAGGTATGATGAATCCAATGTTGTTGATAATAAGACAAATGAATATATTCTTATATTTTCCCTCTTTGCTGCATATCCTTCCGACACCTTGGATAATTGGTTGATTGATAGTGGTGCCTTTGTTGAAAAGTGTAATTAGGATCGGTCTTCATACTGACTATGTAATTATGTGTTCATGTAAAGAAGGAGACAAAGATAATAAAATGTATTTTTGTTGTACTTGCTTCATGGGTTTCATGAGCAAGATTTTTATTATAGGTCAATAGACTTCTTCTTGATGTCTATAAGGGTTTGTCTTCTGATTATAAGTATAATTAAGTGTTGTATATATGAAGTGTCTAGTCTAGAAATTATGCTCCAAGACCCTACCATGATATCATGAAGAAATGGCTCCTAAATGAGGCTCAAATCTACACTCTCAACGCTGGAAAATGTGCTCTTAAAGTCGGCCTACAAGCTAAAAGGATGGTCGGCCTAAAGCACTGAAGTTGCCTCTATATATACACAGGATCTGCGGTTCATTTGGCATCAATTTTTCAGACAACTCTGTGATCTAGTGCGGACTTCAGGACGAAATCTAACACAGGCTTAAGGACTGAATAAGGTGTGAATATCCTTATGATATCGTAGTGTGATAGGTGTTGCAGTCTACTGAAGCAGAAGTGTGGACTGTTCATCAAAAGAAGTGTGGATTTTTCATTAAAGGAAGTGCAGATAATTCTGAAATGGTTACAGTGTGACAGAGTCTAAACCAATGCAAAGTTAAAGGGCAATGTTCAGTGTTAAAGTGCAGATCTGTTTGAGAAGGGTCTGTGAACTGTCCTAAAGTGAAATTGCTGATCAGAAGTAATATTCGTATACACCTTCAGTTCATGCAAAGTTGGGACAGTGATCTGTGCAAAACTTGTAGATAATCCGAAGAGAAGGAGCAGTCAGAAAGTGCGAGAAAGTGAGGAATGTAAATCTGTGATTTACCTTCCTAACTACAGTTTATATATCTCCAGTAAATAAAGTTTCAAGTGTATACGAAGTGAAGGGAGGAAGTGTTGGTGCAGATCAGTGCAAGTTGGTGAAGCAAAGAAGGACAACAAAGAAATAATGACAAGGTCTTGGATGCTTATATAAGTCAAGGGTTTGATTCTTGGTCATGGTTCTTGTCATTTGAAAATCTATAAGAAGAATTTCTCGTGGGTTTTCCTCCAAGCGGGAGAGGTTTTGCCCTGGCTCTAGGAGCCTAATTTTTGTGTCTCTTATATTTTGGTAATTGACTAGATGAAAGACTAAATAAGCTAAGAAGAGAAGACATAAGTAAATTAAGTAAGCTCACAAGTAATTATCAAAAAGAGAATTTGAATTAATCACCAGCCCTCAAATTCTCAACATGGAATCAAAGATGTTGAACACAAGGGCTATTTGACAAGAAGACACTCCAGGAAGCGAAGATCAAAGTTTGCATTGAAAAGTCAAATCAGTTTTCAAGGAAAATTCTCAAGCTATCTCATTCAAAGGATCAACTCGTTCAAGAAAATAATCTTTGCCATCAAAGATTTACATTCAAGGCATTGTTGGAAGAAACGTCATCTTTTGAAGATATCCTTCACCATCAAGAAAGCTGCAAGTTACTCTATCCAAGTAAGTATCTATGACCTTACTCAAATCTGTAAAGATGACTTATTGTAAAGAGAACAACAAATTGGTTGGGTCATCAAACTTTAGTGCATGGAAGAAGAGGACACATTTGAATTTAATTGAAAACGAAGTTATGGATTACATCAAAGGATCTACAATTCAACCCTCAAAAGAAGATGCTCCAACTCATGCCAAATACATGAAAGGAGAAATCAGAGCCCAGAGGATTCTCATAGAATCCATTAAGGACTCACTCATTCCCTATGTATCAAAACTGAAGTCTGCAAAAGAAATATATGAGAAACTGGTGGAGCTATTCTATGTGAGTACTGCAGGAGAAGCAATCTCTCTGAGACAAGAACTATACAAAATGAAAATGTCAAGAGAAGAAGGAATCACTTCATACTTTATGAGGATTTTTGAAATAAGAGACCAACTACAGGAACTGGGAGAAGTATTGTATGACGCTAAGATGACTACTGTGGTGCTAAATGCTCTACCAGAAGAATGGGGAAACTTCACTTCAAGTGTATACAAGAAGAAAGAAGTAACACCATTCCATGATTTATGGTCTCTATGTAAAATAGAGGAAACAAGATTGAAAGCCAAAGCTCATATAGGATCAAGTGAAGGGAATCAAGCCTTTGCAGCCATATCTAGGAAGAAAGGAAGATTCGGAAAATTTGGTCCTCAAAATAAAAGAAGAAACATGGACGAAGTACGATGCTTTGGATGTAATGAACTTGGGCATTATAAAAGAGATTGTCCTAAATCTGGAAAAGATAAGAGGAAAAAGGAGGAAGGCCCATGTCACGGATATAAAGGAATAACTTGATGGAAAGAAATCTAAGAAAGAAGAAGCAAAGGATCTCTATTATGATTGAGATCATCTTCTTCTTTAAGTGATTTATTTTGGTTGTAAAATAATATGATAGGAAGAAATGTATATTAATAGCATCATGATAAAAGCATGATAGGAGCTCTTGGTGAAACAGCTCCTAGAAAACCTCGCTGATAACAATATTGATGAAAGGCAATCATCAAAATCAAGGGTCATCATGGAAACTGGTGCTGACATTTTCTAATGGAGTTCTCTATGAATTCACTGATTAGAAAAAAAGCATAATGGTTTCATCAATAATTCTATGCTACAGAATTCTGGGATGTGATGACATATTGATCAAGCAGGTCAAGGGAATGAAGCTCTTCATTGTAGTAAAATTGCTACAGGATGACTCAAAGGAAAAAGGTATGAGGTATATATATTTATATGCTGACACTGGATGTTGTGCAGTCATGTCATATGGTTGCAGGTAATGAACTTTAGAAGTATGATCTCTCACGGTGCACAAACAGATGAAATCAACATAATATATCCTCATATGGAATATGAGGTGGTTGTATATGAACAAAGAACTGGAAATTGGAAGTTCCTGGGAATGAAGATGTGCAGAAAGGAAGAGATCATGAAGTGCAACCATGTCAAAAGGCAGTTATCATCCGGAAGCCGAGAAGATGTGACTAGAATATCTCCTTGGAGGATATGTAGACTCTGATATAAGTCTAGTAAAGAAGAATACCTTTGACAAAACATATCATTAGGAGATGTGTTATCCGAATAAAGGATGTTGATGCCTACAAGAAGATGTCATGGTGAAAGATCATCACTGAGGTAACTTTTGATTTGAAAGTTCATATATATATGTGTATCTGGATGAATTTATGCAGGGCTGCCAATCATGTGAAAGGATGTAAGATCCTTGAGTTGGTTCGAAAGAAAGCAACATGGCATAAAAATGGATCAGATAAGGAAATCTGATGAATCACTTTCTGATAGCTGACATGACTCATGGATGAAAGTGATGGATGATCTATGCCCTATGAAGCCAAAGGTTGAAGATTCCTCAATATTGAAATCCATGACATCGAGGGGAGGAATTCTTCATGAGCAGTTGGGTGTCTCATCATTGTTGCTGCAGGTCCCTAGTTAAGAGTGATCCAATCACGAGTCGAGTACTACTCTAACCATCGTTTACGATGTGAGGATCTTTTAATTGATTGTGGCTTTGTTAAAATTGGACAACTAGGTCCAAACTCCGAGTTGTGTTGCTCAGATGACGATCCCAATATTTTTATTGGATTCCTCTTTCGGAGAGGTGTAAGATTGATTTAAAGATCATCTCGATCGGATGAGCAGAACATGTACTTTGAATTTATTCCACTTATGTGCTAGGTCGGCCTGGAATAAATTATAGACTTAAATGTCTTAAAGGACGTGTCACACACCCCCAAAGATTCCTATATATTGGAGAGACTTAGAGTTCATTGGACACACATTGTTGTGGAGGAATTCTCTCTCTGGATAGTATTGGAGTTGTGATATATATGAACGGTTCTGTGTTTGGGTTGTTCTGGGTTATATGTGACACGCTTGGCTGAATGACCTATTGGAGACTTTGCTGGTAGAAGCATCCTACTGATCGCCGTAACGCCACCATCTATCATCTCTGTGTTTGGCTTGTTTTCTATCGATCTATTAGTATGTTCTATCTTCTTCAGTATTGTGCCCTAATCTGAAATGGCATAGAACATGTTCAGAAATTAACAGGCTTATACAGGTTTAATTGAGCACATTAGTTCATCAATTATAATGCTTAAACATACATAAATGAACTTAAAATATCAAGAAAGCACATGCGAGTAAATAAGAGTGAGACAACCAATGTTGGTAACAGAGTTCACCCCTCCATCTCTCTAGGGCTACATCTCCAGATCTACTTCAATTGGAATGCAGATCTTCTATATTCCTTCTTCAAAGTAAGCTCTGTTGTCGCACAGATTGTCCAGGCACCGCGACAACGGCTCAGATCAGGGGCTGTCATCTTTATCCCCAATCTCTCTATTTAAGTTGTCTCCTTGCAAGCTAAGGGAGGTAGACCCTATTAGAAATGAAGAGGAAGAATCCAGGAGACAGCTAAAACATCAAATACTTGATAATTAACGAGATTTCACAGATTATGTTAAAGTCAGTGCCTTATGGAGTCAAACAAGATCTCGTTATGCAATTAAATATGAGTATTGAATGTATAACTGTTGCTAAATGACCACAATGATACTCAATAGAAAATGCCACGATCATTCATTAAGATACTAAAGCCAATCGACAAAACTTATCATGAAACGATGCTAAGTGCTTGAAATATTTTCGAAATTATGATGCTTCAATTATAACCCAGTTCGAAAATCAAAATGTTCCACAGTCAAACTTTAGATAAAAATAAAATTAGCGCATTTGACTATAGAAAATTTGAAATTTTTTTATGTTTTTGTATTTTCTAGATTTTTTTAAAATTTTTGGAATTTTTATATTTTTTATTATTATTATTATTTTATATTTTTTAAATTAAATCTAAATCTAAATTAAAACAAAAACAAAATTTAAAATTAAATCTATTTGGAACTAAGGTTAAAATCTAAATCTAAAAAACTAAATTAAACCTCACAAAATTAAATTTAAAACTTTAGTTAAAATTAAACTAAGTCTAAATTAAAATCTAAAATTAACAAAAATCGAAATTAAAATTTACAAACTACACCTAAACTAAAAATCGAAATTTAAAATCTAACTTACGCTAAAGTCGAATTACAATCTAAATCTAAAATTGAATAAAATTAAATCTAAACTAAAAATTAAAACAAATGTTAATGAAACGAAATTTATTAAAATTTAAAACCAACTAAAAAAACTAAAATTTAACACTAAAAAAAAAAAAAAAAAAAAATCGACTTTTAAATTAAAACCTAACTCTGAACGTAAATCAACCAGCTAAAAAAAAATCGACGCATATACACAAACTTCCGTTTGTTTTCGTTTGTGTGCTTGCAGGCTGAGGTTCGAGGCAGCGGAGACGGCTTGGACGGCAGACAGAGATCGAGCTTGGCGATGAAGAGCTGTAACGCAGCGGTATTGAAAAATGATGATGGACGACAGAACAAAAGGATGGATGGAGAGCTGAGGTATGCAGAGAATGAATGGGACGATGGGCTCGATGTAATATTCCCAATTAGCTTTGCTAATTGGAATATTTCATTTTTGTTTAATTTTGCCGCTTTAGTTAGAAATAATAAATAAAGTGAGAAATAAGAGGGGTCACCTCACTTTAGTCACCTCACTTTATAAATAAAGTGTTTTTCCTAGTTGATTGACGTTATAACTTAGAGAGGGGGCCTTGGGGGTCCACATGAGTATGATGGGGAGGCATCCGGCTGACCCAAGGTTAACTGCGCAGGCCAAGGGGAGTGAAGGACGCTATTAAGGTTTTGGAGGGAGTTTAGCACTATAAAAGGTGGGGTTCTCACCTCATTTGGGCATGCATGATTTGATATTGATATTGAGAGCTAGACTTCTGTCTGCTTCAGCACGCCGGTTGTTTAGTCGGTCTGCAGCACTGTTTAGTGCAACCGAGTGTCTCCGTTCGGAGATCTCACCCTTAGCCTCGGGGGACTTCGAGTGCCTACCATGGTAAGGTTATTTTCTGGTATCACCCTTAGCTTCGGGGGACTTCGAGTGCCTGCCCTAGTAAGGTTATTTTCTGAGTAACATCCTTCAGTTTCAGTGGAATTAGCAGCAGTTTCCTGGTGGAGAATTGGAGAGAAGGAAGCCCTCACTTGTAACTGCGCAGATCCAGGAGGTAGGACGCTGATCCAGAGAGGGAAGGACGCAGATCAAGCAGGAGGAGGACGCAGATCTGAACAGTGAGGACGCTGATCCAGCTGTCCCAGGCAGAGAGGACGCAGATCTGGAGAGGTATTAGCAGATCCAGTCTTGGAGGACGCAGATCTGGAGAACTAGCAGCAGATCCAGCCTTAGGGGTTGCATATCTAAGGAGATATTGGCAGATCTAGCCTTGGAAGGTGCAGATCTGGAGAGATAGCATCAGATCCAGCCTTGGAGGATGCAGATCTGAGGAGATATTGGCAGATCCAGCCTAGATCTGAAGAGATAGCAGCAGATCTGGCCCTGGAGGACGCAGATCTGGAGTGATAGGACACAGATCTGGATAGGGAGGCTTCAGATCCAGCAGATCTGAGCATAGAGGACGCAGATTCAGTCAGGGAGGACGCTGATCTGAGGAGCAGGGTCATGTGAGTGGGGCTTGAGGAGCTGATCATTTCATCTGGAAGTTTGTGGCTAGCATTTCATCTGTCTTCTGCACTGTCACTAGCAGAGACAGCGTTTTCATTGGTGAGGGTTTGGGGGATTGAGATCAGCCATCTGCTAGTCTTCAGTTCATAGTTCCATTGCATTCCAGCAGCAGTTCTTCATAGCAGCTCTTCAGCCAGCTAGGACGCTGTCCTTATTTGCAGCCATTGTTTGTCTGAGAGGGTCTCCACTTGCCTAGGGCAAGGATAGGTGCACTCATTCTGATTATCTTGTACTCCTATCTATGTGTTCTGAGATTAATAAAAATGGCTTAGTATTCTGGCATTCTATGTGTACTTGATCTATTATCTGGTTCCAGCATTTGTTTTATGTATATCTGTCTGGCATATTTCTGTGTATTACTGGTTATTTCCATTTGGGGATATTACAGTGGTATCAGAGCATAGATCTGGCTCAGCCTGTGGTGCCAGCAGTCTATGACGCCCGGGGATAACCCCTACATCTATCGGAAGGAACGTAGAGAAGCTGAGGATAGGTGGAAGTTTCCTTTCGGGGGAAGTGATTCTGATCAGGAGCCACCTGAGACAGATTCAGAGGCAGAGCAGCCTGAGAAGGGCCCAGAACAACGTAATCCAATGGCAGATGATGATGTGAGGTTTAAAGAGGCGGTCCTCCGTCACATACAGGAGACGTCACAGAGGATGCAGGAGACGTCACAGATGGTGCAGGAAACGTCACAGAGGCTCTTGGCCATAGAGATCAGTCAGAGAGAGCTCCCTAGAGTTCTTCAGATCAGTGAGGGATCGAGTGTGTCTCGCCATATACCTGTGCACGATGCTATTCCCATTGTAACGGCTCAGCGATCCACTATGCCCACATTCTTGCCAGGAGACACAGGGACAGGAGTGCGGGGAGGTGCACAGAGGGATAATCCAGCACCCACACGTCCTACCATGCCTACCTTCCTGGTAGAGGACGAGGGGTCGACAGCACCAAGAGAGTTGAGTCCAGCTCGATGGGTAGCTGCTTTTGCAGAATGGCGGGCCTTAGGACAGGAATTCATGGATACTCTCCCCTTCGAGCGCTATCTCCAGTTCCAGTACGGCATCAAACCCCATGATCAGCACCAGCACAGGGGGCACGGATACCACCGTGATGACCACCGTGCGGCCAGTAGAGTCCATTTGCCTATGTTTGATGGTTCATCAAAGACTACGGCAAAGTCTTGGGTGGAGAAGCTGGACATCTATTTCCAGCTTAATCAGATGTCGGAGACGGAGGCCATTAAGATGGCTACATTGCATTTAGAGGGTGAGGCTCAGGATTGGTGGTTCCATGGGATGGCGACACTCGGGCATTCCACAGTGATGACATATGCCGAGTTTACCAGGAGGGTGGTAGAGCGTTTTGACAGGAGGGATCCGGAGCAGCATTTTGTTGAGCTGACCAAGCTCAAACAGACTGGGAGTGCAGAAGCATACATCTCGGATTTCTTGAGGGTTTCAGTGATGGTACTTGACTTATTGACAGCTCGGATGGTCTATATGTTCGTGGAGGGGCTGTCAGAGCCACTTCGTGGCCTTGTCCGGTCGAACAAACCGGCTACACTGCAGGATGCTATCAGTAGGACTCGAGACTTACAGGATGTCTTGCCCAGGACTCGGCCACCTTATCCCCAGAGACAGGCTTTCCAACCTAAGGGTAAGGACACGAGGGCTCCGCCTCCCAAGGCGAATCCGGGACGAGGGCAGATTGATGATGAGGCCAGGAGAGAGCTGAGGCGGAAGCGATTATGCTTCACTTGCCAGGAGCCGTGGGCACCGGGACACAAATGTGCGGCAAGGAAGGCACATTTCATAGAGGTCTTCTCCGAGAGCAGCGGAGAAGAGGATGAGGAGGATGATGAGGAGGCAGGAGGATGTTATGCAGCACAGAGTACCTTACCACCTCCACCACCCGCGACAGGTGGGGCATCATTCGCACCTACTGGGGGAGCCCTAGCAGCATTGCGAGGAGTCCCCAAGTATTTGACCTTGCGCGTACGGGGGACAGTGCGCGGACAGCGGGTTTCGGTCTTAGTCGATAGTGGGGCCACCCACAACTTCATTGATGCCCAGATGGTTGAGCGGAGAGGCATACCGACGGAGGGCTTTGATGGGTTTTCTGTTTTGGTACCGGGAGATCAGACCATGGCATGTGCTCGATATGTACCAGAATTATCAGTGACGATGGGCACCTATACATTGACCGATCACTTCTTTGTGGTGGACATCCCGGACACCAATGTGATATTGGGGGTTCAATGGCTTATTACTCTGGGGAAGGTCACAACGGATTGGAAGGCCTTAGAGATGGAGTGGGATGATCCCAAGACGGGGAAGCATGAGAAGATACGAGGGCAGAACACATATCCACCCCAGACAGTATCGGCACACAGCATGGAGGCGACTTTCCGCAAGGGAGATATAGAGTGGGCAGTAGAGTTGCGGGCTTCAGAGGCAGTAGATATAGGGCGGACGGTGCATCCTGATCTACAGTCTATTCTCGACAGATATGCAGTAGTTTTTGGGGTCATCCCGCCAGGACAGCCACCGGATCGGGGGTTGGAGCACACGATCGAGCTTGAACAGGGGATACAGGCAGTGATTACCACACCGTATAGGCATCCCAAGGCCTATCGGGATGAGATAGAACGGGCCATTCAGGAGTTGCTGGCCCTTGGTCACATTCGACCCAACACCAGTCCTTTTGCTTCTTCAGTAGTGCTGGTTAAGAAGAAGGACGACACATTACGCATGTGCATTGACTATAGGGCTCTGAACAAGAAGACTCTGAAGAACAGGTACCCCATTCCCAGGATCGACGAGCTGATGGATGAGTTGAGAGGAGCACGGTTCTTCTCAAAGATTGATTTGAGATCCGGGTACCATCAGATACGCGTAAGGGAACAGGACATTCCCAAGACCGCTTTCAGGTGTCATTATGGGCACTTTGAGTTTCTGGTCATACCATTTGGGTTGACCAATGCACCTGCTACTTTCCAGTCTTGTATGAACCACATTTTCAAGGATCATCTGCGGAAGTTTGTGCTGGTTTTCTTTGATGATATCCTTATATACAGCAGGACTTGGGAGGAGCATCTCCAGCATATTGAGACGGTCTTGCACATTTTGGAGGAGCAACAGTTCTATGCCAAGCTCTCCAAGTGTGAGTTTGGGTTGACGGAGATGCTGTATCTGGGACACATTATAGGGGTGGACGGGGTGAGAGTCCACGAGGAGAAGATCAGGGCTATCAGGGACTGGCCAGAGCCACGGAATGTAACAGAACTTCGAGGGTTTATTGGCATCTGCACCTACTACAAGAAGTTCGTCAAGGGCTTCTCTCAGCTTGCTGCACCCCTCACGGAGCTGACGAGGAAGGGGGCATTCAGTTGGTCGGATACAGCACAGCGAGCTTTTGACAAGCTCAAGGAGGTGATGAGCAGTTGTCCCGTGTTAGCATTGCCAGATTTTACGCAACCCTTTGTCCTAGAGTGTGATGCATCAGGAGAGGGGATTGGTGTAGTTTTGATGCAGGAGGGTCATCCGATTGCGTTCGAGAGACGGAAGCTCCTTCCACACGAGAGGCTATATCCCATATATGACAAGGAGATGCTGGCCATCATGCATGCATTGGCCAAATTCCGGCAGTACCTGGTAGGTGGCAGATTCAGGGTGAGGACAGATCATAACAGCCTGAAGTACTTTCTGGAGCAGAAGCAGTTGCAGGAGAGGCAGCAGAAATGGATCAGCAAGATCCAGGCTTACGACTTTGACATAGAGTATGTCAAGGGGAAGAATAACGTGGTGGCTGATGCCCTTTCCCGTAGACCGGCCACGTTATCACTCATGAGCCTGGACGCTGACTGGAAGGCTCGACTACTGGTTGAGTACTCCAAAGATAGATTTGCATGCGAGGTTCTGGATGGGCAGGTAGCGGATAGCAGATACGGGGTGGCCGATGAGGTCATCTATTACAGGGACAGGATCTTCTTGACTGAGGGATCTCAGCTCAAGGAGAAGATACTCCAGGCTTCACATGATTCACCATTGGCGGGCCATCAGGGGTTCACCAAGACGTACAGGGCCATCCGGGAGAGATTTTCATGGAAGGGCCTCAAGGAGGACGT
This sequence comes from Pinus albicaulis, assembly GCA_034641835.2. NCBI lineage: Eukaryota > Viridiplantae > Streptophyta > Pinopsida > Pinales > Pinaceae > Pinus > Pinus albicaulis. The sequence goes on from CM076575.1 coordinate 1,448,086,770, forward strand.
ACTCCAGCATGTCAGGGAGTGCGAGGTTTGCCAGCGGAACAAGGGAGAGATGAGTCATCCTGCGGGGTTGTTGCAGCCTCTTCCCATTTCGGAGGGGAAGTGGGAGAGTATTTCGATGGACTTCATCACGGGGTTGCCCACGGTGCAGGGCAAGGACTGCATCTTCGTAGTGGTTGACAGGCTGACGAAGTATGCTCACTTTTTCGCCATTTCTGCACACCACACAGCGGCACAGGTGGCCGAGCTGTTTTTCAGGGAGGTTTTCGGGTTGCATGGTCTACCCAAGACCATTGTCAGCGACAGGGACAGCCGTTTTATGGGTGGATTCTGGCAGGAGCTCTTTCGACTAGTGGGGACAGAATTGACACCGAGCACTAGTTATCATCCACAGACGGACGGGCAGACGGAGATAGTTAACAAGTGGCTAGAGGGCTACTTGCGTAACTACGTCAGTGGGCAGCAGAGAGCCTGGTTGAAATGGCTACATTTGGGCGAGTACTGCTACAACACAACCCACCATATGTCCATCGGTATGACACCTTTCTATGCTTTGTATGGATATCATTCCCTATCTTTTGTGGATATGATGTTTGGTGTTAGCAGGGCTCCGCGAGCCAAGTTATGGATCCAAGAGAGCCAAGACATCCTCCGGGCTCTCAAGGACAACATAGCCACAGCACAGAATCAGCAGAAGTTGTATGCTGATAAGGGTCGGGTGGAGAGACACTTTGAGGTAGGGGACCTGGTCTACCTGCGGCTACAGCCATACCGACAGTCTTCGCTCAAGCAGAAGGGGGCGGAGAAGCTAAAGCCTCGTTTTTATGGGCCATACAGGGTGATACGCAGGATCGGGCAGGTTGCGTATGAGTTGGAGCTGCCCCAAGGCAGCCGGATTCATAACATCTTTCATGTATCATGCCTGAAAAAGGCACTAGGCCAGCATGTGAGGGTCACCGAGGAGCTACCGCCTATAGATGATGAGGGGCATCTGGTGTTACAGCCGGAGGCTATTATCGACACTAGGGAGAGACAGCTGCGGAGCAGGAAGATCAGAGAATTCCTGGTGAGATGGAAGAATTTGCCGGATGAGGATGCCACTTGGGAGGATGAGAGGATTTTACAGCATCCATCACTTCAGTTGCTTGAGGACAAGCAACGTTTTGCCGGGGGAGACTGTAATATTCCCAATTAGCTTTGCTAATTGGAATATTTCATTTTTTTGTTTAATTTTGCCGCTTTAGCTAGAAATAATAAATAAAGTGAGAAATAAGAGGGGTCACCTCACTTTATAAAATAAAGTGTTTTTCCTAGTTGATTGACGTTATAACTTAGAAAGGAGGCCTTGGGGGTCCACATGAGTATGATGGGGAGGCATCAGGCTGACCCAAGGTTAACTGCGCAGGCCAAGGAGAGTGAAGGACGCAGTTAAGGTTTTGGAGGGAGTTTAGCACTATAAAAGGTGGGGTTCTCACCTCATTTGGGCATGCATGATTTGATATTGATATTGAGAACTAGACTTCTGTCTGCTTCAGCATGCCGGTTGTTTAGTTGGTCTGCAGCACTGTTTAGTGCAACCGAGTGTCTTCGTTCGGAGATCTCACCCTTAGCCTCGGGGGACTTCGAGTGCCTGCCCTGGTAAGGTTATTTTCTGGTATCACCCTTAGCTTCGGGGGACTTCGAGTGCCTGCCCTAGTAAGGTTATTTTCTGAGTAACATCCTTTAGTTTCAGTGGAATTAGCAGCAGTTTCCTGGTGGAGAATTGGAGAGAAGGAAGCCCCTACTTGTGACTGCGCAGATCCAGGAGGTAGGACGCTGATCCAGAGAGGGAAGGACGCAAATCAAGCAGGAGGAGGACGCAGATCTGAATAGTGAGGACGCTGATCCAGCTGTCCAAGGCAGAGAGGACGCAGATCTGAAGAGGTATTGGCAGATCCAGTCTTGGAGGACGCAGATCTGGAGAACTAGCAGCAGATCCAGCCTTAGGGGTTGCAGATCTGAGGAGATATTGGCAGATCTAGCCTTGGAAGGTGCAGATCTGGAGAGAGCATCAGATCTAGCCTTGGAGGATGCAGATCTGAGGAGATATTGGCAGATCCAGCCTAGATCTGAAGAGATAGCAGCAGATCTGGCCTTGGAGGACGCAGATCTGGAGTGATAGGACGCAGATCTGGATAGGGAGGCTTCAGATCCAGCAGATCTGAGCATAGGGGACGGGTCGATCGGGGATCCGCCGATGCGAGGAGCGAGGGTCCCACCATGTGAGTGGGGCTTGAGGAGCTGATGATCATTTCATACGGAAGTTTTGTGGCTAGCATTTCATAAATGTACATGTATCCTTGCAAGACGAGCGTTTTCATTGGTGAGGGTTTGGAGGATTGAATCAGCCATCTTCTAGTCTTGATTCATAGTTCCATTGCATTCCGGCGACGAGTTCTTCATACGGCTCTTGACCGGCTAGGACGTTGTCCTTATTTGCGGCCATTGTTTGTCCGAGAGGGTCTCCACTTGCACAGGGCAGGGATAGGTGAACTCATTCTGATTATCTTGTACTCCTATCTATGTGTTCTGAGATTAATAAAAATGGCTTAGTATTCTGGCATTCTATGTGTACTTGATCTATTATCTGGTTCCAGCATTTGTTTTATGTATATCTGTCTGGCATATTTCTGTGTATTACTGGTTATTTCCCTTTGGGGATATTACACTCGAGGGGAAAGAAGAGCGATGGAAAGGAAGACAATGGCGTGAGAAAAGGCAGTGGAATGTTGGGCGAAATGAAGAGGGTGGAGATGCTAAGATGAGGAAGGTCGATGGCTCAGCAAAGAAAAAGAAAGATGGACAGCAAGCGTTTTTAGCTTAGGTTGCACCAGTATTTACGAAAATCCCTCTTTCTCGGCAAATGATAACTCATATTTTCTTTTAGAATACAGATTTAAATATGCCTGAAATTATCTCTACAGCAATTCACATTTAGATCTGCCAGCAAAATATCATGAGAAAAACCCTGCAGCCTGAATAAAATTACAAATTTACAAATTTGTTTACAAATCTGAGGCCCTCATGGCCAGATTTGAACCCTTTTAGCACAATTTTTAAAGATTTAAAAATTTTGGGAGAGGCACAAGCCCTAGGAGATCCTGCAAAACCACCAATTTCGTAACATAGACCTGGAATTTAACAAATAATGAACTTTTCAAATTTATGTCATTGAGAGTCGGTTGGTCCAACCGAAGACTTCCCCAGACGCTCAATCTAAAAAAAAAATTCCTTGCACACTTGGATCTGAATCTTAGATCGATAGAGATTTAAGAAAACAACATGAGACCTTTTCAGAAAAATCAGAATGTCATTTTATAAACCCAGAAAACTGCACAAGATACCTGTATGCAGATTAATCCATGAAGGCCATCAACCATAAAATGCAAGAAACAAAGTAGCAGAGTTTAGAGAGAATTCACCACATAGATCTGAGAAGGAACATCAAGATTTGTTACCCCAAAGTCTTTATGCTTTATTCCTCAAAAAATTTACAAGAGCTTCTAAGAACAAGTGCACGATTCTGAGATCGGATCATTCAATACTGACAAAGACCTCTAAATTTATAGGACAAAATCTCCAACGGCTAGTTTGGATGATCCTTGTCAAAATAATCTCAACCGTCCAAAAAATTTAATCATCTTTTGATCAAGAGTGTTGTAATTAAAATTTTGGGGAAAAAACGAATTTATCATTTAATTCAATTTTAATTAACTCAAAAATATTATTTTTTGAGTTAATTACCCCAAAATTTTGACTTTGACTAAACCACCAAGGCCCAAAGGTCCAAAATTTCTTAAAATTCTCAAATTTCCCTTGGCCTAGGGCTTTCAAAATCATTTTCCAAGGACCCACAAATTTTGCCTTTAAAGATTTAATCCTAACTTGTGACCCTAAATTAATTAAATTTCTGGTTTAAGATTTTTTAAATTAATTGACCAGAAAATTTAATTAATTGACTGAGAGGGGATTTTAATTATTTTTCCAACTCTCTTTTACATGAGATAATACATTTACATACATGAAGGGGGAATACCCATTCGTAGAGACCCTCAAAAAAATACCCAGTTCTGCAACTCAAAATATGATCTAGTAGACCAAGTAGCTCAAACTACTTTTACAAGGACTCGATAGGAAACAATAGGACTCCCTTAGCATGCTGATGACAAAATCCACCCTAGCTTTGGGGTGAGGTTGGAGGGAAAAACTCTGCCGATCACTTTCGTGAATCAGTGAGACAAAAAACCTCCTAGGATAGAGATCATCAACAACATACTAGGCTTACCTAAGTTGTTACATACATTGACGGTCATACTTAGATCATTTACATCATAACATGCAGAATGGGTTTACATCATTTATAAAACTGTTGACTGATGATGGAATCTGAATTGCGCGACCACATCGAACATGACGAATCCCATTTGAAAAAATGGGGGTGTACTGCTATGGGGTAGTTGACAAAGTGTGGTCAACAAGCTCTCAAAGCTCTCTTACATTCAAGCACTATGGCCGATCATTAGCTAAGCACTATGGCTCTCAATAGCTAAGCATTCTCTCCTTTCTTCCCCTTTCTCATGGCTCACATAAGAAATATATATAGTTTTCCCTCACCCACTCTCCAACAAAGAGCATTAATTACAAGACCCACAATTGTAGGACCTAATTACAAAGAAGGAAAAACAAGATCCATAAAAGTAGGATCTCCAACTATCTCAGGCTCATAATTGGGAAAAGTCTCAAAACCACCTAAAGACTCTTCAACCATGCCCTTGATTCTTTCAACCCACAATTGAGAAAAATAGAGAATTGGTGTGAGGTGGTTTCTCACATAAAAACCAATTTCCCTAATTACATTAAATGAATAATATGTGAGACAAATTTCCTCTCACAAATATTAATCATTTATATCAAAAGTGAATAATAATGCATGAGTTTAATAAAGGCTCATTAAATGCATAATTAAATGCATGAGCATCTCATGAAAAGCATTAAACATAATTTCACCCACTTAAGCACTTTGTCACCAACTTCAAATCAACATGGCACAAAGCTCTTTCACGTGCGAAGATCCTTTCAGATCACCCTCCCAACAAATAAACTTTTGGTCTCCAAAAGTATCAACTTCAATCTATCATCAACTGCATGCAAATGTCTCTGAAAGGCATATTCTCACATGACTCCTTCATCTATCGTACTTCAGAATCGGAACGCAATGCCAACACCTGTAATTGTTGCAACGCAAATGTCTGAAAAGGCACATCCCTTGAAGACTCCTTCACCCAACGTACTTCAGAATCAGGATGCAAAGCCCACATCTGCCTAAATGTTAATTTTGGACAACAAGGTCCAAACTCCAGGTTCTGATGCTCAGATGAAGATGCCAATATTTTTATTGGATTCCTCTTTCGAAGAGGTGCAAGATCGATCTAAAGATCATCTTGATCCAATGAGCTGAACATTTATTTTGAATTTATTCAAAATACGTGTAGGTCGGCCTTAAGGTTTGGAGCCCAAGATATTGTGTCACACACCCTCTTTGATGGATATATATTGGTCAACGTTGGAGAACAATTTCAATCGTCTCATCACACACATCCGCATGATCTGGAAATGGATGTCGTAAATCTGTATGATGCCGGAAATGGATGCCGTAAATCTAGATGATGCCGGAAATGGATGCCGTAAATATTGATGATGCCGGAAATGGATGTCGTAAATATGAATGATGTCATAAATCTGGATGATGCCGGAAATGGATGTCGTAAATCTGGATGCCGAAAATATGGATGATGCCGTAAATCTGGATGATGCCAGAAATGGATGTCGTAAATATGGATGTTGTCGGAAATGGATGCCGGAAATCTAGATGTGATTCTTTTGTTGAATTATGTTGACTTTTGATGAGCTGTCTTTAAGGGTTGTGTGTGTGACACTTCTGGTTGGCTGACCGTATTGAGACTTTGCTGGTTGAAGCATCCTGTTGACCACCATAATGCACCAACACACTTATATTTTTCTGGCTTGTCTTCTGTCGATCCACTAGTATGTTCTATCTGCAATTTACTTTCTTGTTTATGTGATTGCTGACTGACATTGAGGATAAAAGTA